>JAYESA010000007.1:197765719-198240719 GCA_036927795.1 Iris macrosiphon
GACCGTGATCATAGTGCATGATATTATAGACCGTGAATTATGATAGACATGTTATAACGTGTCATGATTTAGATCCGTGTACTAGTCGGGGGTTGGAAACATACCTTATAGCCCGTGATTTAGGGTAGCCCGTGATAGTTAGAAGATTATGCAACTCACGTGTGGTCACTCTAGCTCTCCTTTTATATATAGCCCGTGTTAGGACCAAGCCGATCACATATCTTACTAATATTTCAAGGCACATTTTATTATTATATTTTTTTATTCCAGCTCATTACATTGATATTTTTACCATATTGTTCTCAGTTTATTTTCATTATTTACCATGATACTCCTTCTTGTGATATTTACTAGTTCAGTTACTTTCATCATTTATTTTCATTGCTATTGTTGTCTCATAGTTTTTGTCAATTATTGGAATTGCTATTGGGTTGTACTTCGCTCCAATCCTGACTGGATATATTTTTCAGATGATTCTTTAGAGGACTGGTGTCCTACACACTATGGGCCACAGGATTGCGAGCTAGTTGAGATAGCACATGTAGAGCTTATTGAGATAGTACCAGCAATCAAGGAGACTTAGATATTTTTATTTTGATATTGTATTTGTCTCATTTTAGACATTATGGCATGTATTATATTTGAGATCATTGAGTTGTGAGTAGACTATTGGACTGGACTTGGATTTTTTTGTGACTCAGTATTTCATTTATTCTATTTCATATCGTGCCATATCTTCCTTTAGTTTTATATTGTTGAGTATTAATTATTATTATCATATTGTCCTCTATTTAGGAGTTGAGATATCTTGAATGGTATATTATATATAATATGTAAGATGCTTAGATAGTATTATTGACCTAGACAGTGTTCTATCGCCGATGATGCGGCCTATGCTGGACGTACCCACGTACTCGTGCCCCTATACAGGGTGCGGGCCGTGACATATAGTGAAACATATTCTTCTATTTGAGCATCTTAACCTGGAGTACTGCCAGCTCTTCCTAGTGATCTCCTCTTCAACTGAGGTGTTCAAAAGGGTTGCCCTCAAATATTTGGAAGGCTGGATAGCTAGGGAAATTGTTCGACATCTCACATGTTCAAATTAGTATGTAAGCTTAAATTATATACCACAAATATCGCATATCTAAAAGCATAATTTGACAGTAGAAATCGAACAAACATTATTAAAATCCATATATATATATATATTGAATATAAGTACTATATTATATAAATGTACACAAATTTCTTAACCCCTACTGTTTCTACTAACGTAATCATTCCATATTTGCATTACGACATTGTCACGCTTATCTTTCAAAAGATTTTTCAAGTTCCTTTGAACTTGTTGACTATTTTGAGAGAACTCCTCATAGTCAAATAAAGATTTATCAAATAATTTTCTCTGAACCACATTGATGTCTTCTTCCCTCACTATTAACCTGTTATTGGGATCTACTCCAACTATGTAGTTATGTAAAACACAACAAGTGAAGGCAATGTCCACTTGTGTTGGAAAGTTATAAAATTTTGTCTCGCCTAAAATGCAAAATCTATCCTTAAGGGTCGCAAAGGCACATTCTATTTTTATCCATAGATTGGAGTACCTATAAATGATGAGTTCTTTGGCGTTCGTAGGTCTACAATCCCTACTGGCACTGAGGTGGTCCTTACTCCATGATAAGGAGCAATGAAGTCAGGCATCGTAGTTTATTCAGCGTCTGTTAGGTAGTATTTCCCTATACATATCAAAAGATGGTTGTATTCTTAGATTGTAAGACATATGTACATAAACGAAGATGAATGCATATTTGAGCCTCCCTCTAGGGGACCAAATTCTCCACAACATTCCTACTCCCTTACTAATAAACATGTTAATGCTGATTTAAATTTTATGACTTTTGGAAAAGCCCCCTAACAATCAAGTAAATTACAAACAAACTTACATCATTTATATTAATATTCTAAAATTTGTGAACTTATATAGTTATTAGTTAAGCATAATTTGTATATAACCTAATATAAAATATTAATAATTAAATAGATTAGATTATATATTAGTAATTAAATAAATACTCTAATAGATCTATAATAAATAAATAATTGAAATTTATAATGCATGAATAAATTACTTAAATAAACATGTGAGCTTAAGAACTTGTAGTATAAATATATAAATTAATTTAGTAAATAATAAATAAATCTATAGTAATTTATTAATCTCTTCTAATTATCTAGGTTTGGGATTATTAGTTGGTACGTGCAAACTCAGCAGAACACTGGACGAATTTCATGCAAGTATACCTTGCCTATTTGATTACAGTATTTTGCATGCTTGTTATTCTCTTAGCATATTTAATATTTCATGCTCTGTTTACTGTCTTGTTGATATGTCGTACATGTTGACTCTACTAGCTGACATGCTTAACGAGGCGTACATATTGACATACTAAGATATATAGTTACTCGTTATAAGTTATTATTCTTGATTAACGGACTTGGTTCGACTTTTATAGTTCATTGGGTGGGGAGTGTCACGACCCGATTTCGTAGAATCGTTGGGGCGTCCCCCGAACCGTGACCGCCGTGCGGGCCTGGGGTTGCGCCTGCACAAGGCTTTAATATTTTGCATAATGAGCACATATTCAGAGTACGCAGATAAATTAAACACAAGTTGAAACATGGAAAAGTTTTCTTTATTGATAATGAACATCTATTACAAACTCTTGAACGAGTCAGCTAATTTGCCGCACGGACTTACAAAAGTATTGACACAAAATGAGATAGCAGTCTTGTACATTATGTCCCTTTACTAAACTTCAAAATGTATAGACCTCCGAGCTGGAGGACGGCTTTCCCACGGAGCTGCATTTGTGTATATAGAGTTGCAAGCTCCTTCTTCAAAATGCTTCAAGGGTGGCGCGATCGGAACACGCCTACAGCTGGACTAGATCGGGAAGACGACTTCGGCTTCTCTCTCGGTTTGTCTTAGTGCGGGAAACCTGTTTCAACGAGGGTCAGTATATCGAAACATACTAGTGAAGGCGAGCTAACCAAACTATACCAATCAACACATTGTTTATATGAAGCATGCATATTATTTGTGGTTTTCTATCTTGCCTTAGTTCATTTATAAGTAAGCAGCATATAGAATTTACTGAAATAAACTTGCTACCGTTCGGTGACTTTTACCTGCCCGTCTGAACCACCTGCACAATACTTACCATGCCTTCCCTGCCACGAAGACACAAGTTAGTTTGCAACAGGTTTAAATATACAAGGATCACTGGCATGATTAACATAATGGACGATATAGTCTTTTTGACAAGAATGGTATGCAACGAAAGTACAAGAGGCGTTGCAAGCTATTCTGCCAAGAACAAGAGACTAAAACAATAGGCCTCGCCCAGACCGGATCGATACCAGTGCCCCAGCATCGTCCGCGAGACCGTGACCCCGTGCACAAGTTGTCCGTGGTCGAACGGTATGTTTACAAGTTAACAATTCATGCAGTTGAGGCAATAAGAGTACAAGACAAGAAAGTACAAGACAAGCAACCATTCATGATTTATTCCAAAACAAACAAGCATGCAATATAAGCGATCGTTCCCAAGTTGAATGACAAGCAATGCAATCCAAATCTATTCCCTTTTTATCTTGACATCTTTTAGTTATTACTTGGTATCATTTGATCGGGGCAAAAAAGAATACAAGATTTTAGGTGTGTGTCACGCCCCGATCTCCCGCAGGCAAATCGACCGTTCCCGCTAGGCGAGAATCACCGTGCCAGCGCTCCCGCAGAAAGATCGCTTTGACCCATCCGGGCGTGATGCCGCACGAGCATGATCCACGCCCGTGCAAGGCCGAGGTTCATTGGCTGGCGGTAAGAGTTCTAAGCCACAGAGTCGCACAGATTGTCCGAGTGCAGCGGAGACATGAACGCATAGGCGATCGGTAACAGGTTCACTGAGTTGACAATATAGCGAAAGCATTGTAACACAAGTTTGAAGTAAAGCAACTCTTTTATTGATATAAACAAGTGTTACAGGGGCGTATAGCTGAGATTACAAGTCGCTCAAGCCTCTCTCTCTGAAACAGTAAAAGCGTGCCAAGTGGCTACAATTGTGGAATGATTGTACAGGCGATGATCAGGCGATGATCAGGCAATGTTCACAATATTATGCCTTGTATATGTGCTTCAGTTCCGGATGCACCGTTGCTTCGGAGTGATCTTCACACCTTAGCATGCACGAAGGAGGCATCCGCACCGAACGAGGTTCTTTCGCACCCTGCACACAAACAGGTGGATTATCAGTACATTGAATGCACTGGTGGGGAAGCTACTCGCCCGCTCGACAAATCCAAAAACGTAATTCAGGTTCCGTGCACCAACTATTAAATTGTCTTTCTAGTTGCCTTAGGATCAGTTTCATGCAAGATATTGAATAGCCTAACCCGTGTGGCAGTGCGCCGTGCGACATGAGAGGAAACACGGCGAGACTTACCAACTTACCATTTCTCCTTCCCTGTCCAAAGGCAAACATTTACAATTCAAGCACGGGCAAGTATAACATTCAGGAAGCATAACATATGCAAACACGAGAGTCGTTATAACATGATCGTTCAGGTGTTCAGTTGTTTCTTGATGCGATGCAATGACTCGCACGCGGATAGCCGCTAAGCGAGGATGACTTAGCTACATGAACAATGAGTCGCTGGCATAGCCATAAAGGACGATAGTCGTAAACGAATGGTTTGCAGCGAAAGTACAGTGGGTGCTACAAGCCATATCGTTTAGTACAGTAGACTATACAGTACATTTCAGCCGTGGAGAGATGGTATGCAGCGAAAGAACAGTGGGCGCTACACGCCATCTCGTCCAGTACAGTAGGCTTTACAGTGGAGTTCCATCCGGATCGGAGCGGCCCCGGTGCCCCGGAAACCGTCCGTGGAACTATGCCTCGTTTCCGAGTTGTCCGCGATATGCAGGTTAGGGCCTTTTCCATTTCCATGAGTACAGTTGAACACGAGTACAGGAGTATAGTAGAACACGAGTACAGTCATGAATTTCCGCTGTGAACGAGCTTGTTCTCGTTCAAGGAAAATTTGATGTGATCACAGTACAGTACAGTATTTACTTGACTTGATGCATTTCTCCTAGGCGGAGATTGCCTTGGTAACCTAACGGTCCCGGATACTTGCAGGTTCAATCGCACAGAAGGACTATTTGATAGTCTCCTGGCTAACAAGAATGCATGCACAATACAATAACGTTAGACATTCATAAGCAGACAAGCATGCGTTTCTAAGGAACGTGAGCAGACACGTTTGCTCGGACCCGAAGGTAAGCCAAGAGATAAATCGTTAGGGGACTTGGCATGCGAGGGTCTGAATATAAGCAGTATTTTAATTTTCATGTTCTAGCATAAGCAATATAAGTTGGGATTATTCCCTTAGCTAGGTGCGTTGGATTTATTAGCATGCAGGGGGTGATTCACCTAGCGACTAGCATGAATATTCTACATTTTATGTGTGCTGGCTAAGCAAAGACAAGTTTATCGTAGCCACCCACCTTAGCGATGATTCGCCTCGGTAGAGCGATACGTCAAGCGAGCCTCTGAAAGCCTGAGCTGGATTCTTGTAGGGACAAGTCTGGATATCCTTTGCTTCTTGTTTGAGGTAAAGCGGGTCGGGACAGTTGTACTTTTGTCGTTTGAGTCGGCAGTCCGCTAGAATGGAACGGGGTGTTACATCCTACCCAACTTAGAAAAAGTCTCGTCCTCGAGACTTACTGAGGACAAGCAGTAATCTAGGGTTGAGGCAATCCTAGATAAGTCGTTGTACTTGTTCATTTGGATGTTCACTTGCACAAGCATCGAAATCAGCATATCGCTTAGACTGGATCGTGCACACTTTCGAAGGGCCCCTCTAGCGTGAACACGTCAACCAGCTTAGTGATAGCGAAGTCTTAGCACTCGAGTTTTACCTTTTCTTAAGTCTTGGATGGTGCACTAGTTCAAGGCGTCCCTCAAATAGATGCATTCAACCAAACTTAGAGTTAGTAAAATCGGACAAGCTACTAGCGATACTCTCAAGGGTTCGCACAGGTTGGCACAAAGGCCACTCGCAGCATGATATCATATAAGCAATCATATCAATCAAAACGTATTTTAAAAGTATTAGATTTATTGTTGGAATATCCCATCGAGGTATTGAGAGAGAGCGTGCACATAACCCACGAATGAGCTTTCAAAATAGAGATATCAAATCGAAGTCCAAAGGCGTAGAAGCCAGGTTCTGATACCAACATGTCACGCTCCGATCTCCCGCAGGCAAATCGGCCGTTCCCGCTAGGCGAGAATCACCGCGCCAGCGCTCCCGCGGAATGATCGCTTTGACCCATCCGGGCGTGATGCCGCACGAGCATGATCCACGCCCGTGCAAGGCCGAGGTTCATTGGCTGGCGGTAAGAGTTCTAAGCCACAGAGTCGCACAGATTGTCCGAGTGCAGCAGAGACATGAACGCATAGGCGATCGGTAACAGGTTCACTGAGTTGACAATATAGCGGAACCATTGTAACACAAGTTTGAAGTAAAGCAACTCTTTTATTGATATAAACAAGTGTTACAGGCGGTGTATAGCTGAGATTACAAGTCGCTCAAGCCTCTCTCTCTGAAACAGTAAAAGCGTGCCAAGTGGCTACAATTATGAAATGATTGTACAGGCGATGATCAGGCAATGATCAGGCGATGTTCAGGCGATGTTCACAACATTATGTCTTGTAAATGTGCTTTAGTTCCAGACGCACCGTTGCTTCGGAGTGATCTTCACACCTTAGCACGCACGAAGGAGGCATTCGCACCGAACGAGGTTCTCCCGCACCCTGCACACAAACTGGTGGATTATCAGTACATTGAATGCACTGGTGGGGAAGCTACTCGCCCGCTCGACAAATCCAAACACGTAATTCAGGTTCCGTGCACCAACTATTAAGTTGTCTTTCTAGTTGCCTTAGGATCAGTTTCATGCAAGATATTGAATAGCCTAACCCGCGTGGCAGTGCGCCGTGCGACATGAGAGAAAACACAGCGAGACTTACCAACTTACCATTTCTTCTTCCCTGTCCAAAGGCAAACATTTACAATTCAAGCACGGGCAAGTATAACATTCAGGAAGCATAGCATATGCAAACACGAGAGTCGTTATAATATGATCGTTCAGGTGTTCAGTTGTTTCTTGATGCGATGCAATGACTCACACGCGAATAGCCGCTAAGCGAGGATGACTTAGCTACATGAACAATGAGTCGCTGGCATAGCCATAAAGGACGATAGTCGTAAACGAATGGTTTGCAGTGAAAGTACAGTGGGTGCTACAAGCCATATCGTTTAGTATAGTAGACTATACAGTACAGTTCAGCCATGGAGAGATGGTATGCAGCGAAAGAACATTGGGCGCTATACGCCATCTCGTCCAGTACAGTAGACTTTACAGTGGAGTTCCATCCGGATCGGAGCGGCCCCGGTGCCCCGGAAACCGTCCGTGGAACTATGCCTCGTTTCCGAGTTGTCCGCGTCATGCAGGTCAGGGTCTTTTCCATTTCCATGAGTACAGTTGAACACGAGTACAGGAGTACAGTAGAACACGAGTACAGTCATGAATTTCTGCTGTGAACGAGCTTGTTCTCGTTCAAGAGAAATTTGATGTGATCACAGTAAAGTACAGTATTTACTTGACTTGATGCATTTCTTCTAGGCGGAGATTGCCTTGGTGACCTAACGGTCCCGGATACTTGCAGGTTCAATCGCACAGAAGGACTATTTGATAGTCGCCTGGCTAACAAGAATGCATGCACAATACAATAACGTTAGACATTCATAAGCAGTCAAGCATGCGTTTCTATGGAACGTGAGCAGACACGTTTGCTCGGACCCGAAGGTAAGCCGAGAGATAAATCGTTAGTGGACTTGGCATGCGAGGGTCTGAATATAAGCAGTATTTCAATTTCCATGTTCTAGCATAAGCAATATAAGTTGGGATTATTCCCTTAGCTAGGTGCGTTGGATTTATTAGCATACAGGGGGTGATTCACCTAGCGACTAGCATGAATATTCCATATTTTATGTCTGCTGGCTAAGCAAAGACAAGTTCATCGTAGCCACCCACCTTAGCGATGATTCGCCTCGGTAGAGCGATACGTCAAGCGATCCTCTGAAAGCCTGAGCTGGATTCTTGTAGGGACAAGTCTGGATATCCTTTGCTTCTTGTTTGAGGCAAAGCGGGTCGGGACAGTTGCACTTTTGCCGTTTGAGTCGGCAGTCTGCTAGAACGGAACGGGGTGTTACATCCTACCCAACTCAGAAAAAGTCTCGTCCTCGAGACTTACTGAGGACAAGTAGTAATCTAGGGTTGAGGCAATCCTAGACAAGTCGTTGTACTTGTTCATTTGGATGTTCACTTGCACAAGCATCAAAATCAGCATATCGCTTAGACTGGATCATGCGCACTTTCGAAGCGCCCCTCTAGCGTGAACACGTCAACCAGCTTAGTGATAGCGAAGTCTTAGCACTCGAGTTTCACCTTTTCTTAAGTCTTGGATGGTGCACTAGTTCAAGGCGTCCCTCAAATAGATGCATTCAACCAAACTTAGAGTTAGCGAAATCGGACAAGCTACTAGCGATACTCTCAAGGGTTCGCACAGGTTGGCACAAAGGCCACTCGCAGCATGATATCATACAAGCAATCATATCAATCAAAACGCATTTTGAAAGTATTAGACTTATTGTTGGAACATCCCATCGAGGCATTGAGAGAGAGCGTGCACATAACCCACGAATGAGCTTTCGAAACAGAGATATCGAATCGAAGTCCAAAGGCGTAGAAGCCAGGTTCTGATACCAACATGTCATGTCCCGATCTCCCGCAGGCAAATCGGCCATTCCCGCTAGGCGAGAATTACCGCGCCAGCGCTCCCGCGGAACGATCGCTTTGACCCATCCGGGCGTGATGCCGCACGAGCATGATCCACGCCCGTGCAAGGCCGAGGTTCATTGGCTGGCGGTAAGAGTTCTAAGCCACAGAGTCGCACAGATTGTCCGAGTGCAGCGGAGACATGAACGCATAGGCGATCGGTAACAGGTTCACTGAGTTGACAATATAGCGGTAGCATTGTAACACAAGTTTGAAGTAAAGCAACACTTTTATTGATATAAACAAGTGTTATAGGTGGCGTATAGCTGAGATTACAAGTCGCTCAAGCCTCTCTCTCTGAAACAGTAAAAGCGTGCCAAGTGGCTACAATTGTGGAATGATTGTACAGGCGATGATCAGGCGATGTCCAGGCGATGTTCAGGCGATATTCACAACATTATGTCTTGTATATGTGCTTCAGTTCCGGACGCACCGTTGCTTCTGAGTGATCTTCACACCTTAGCACGCACGAAGGAGGCATCCGCACCGAACGAGGTTCTTCCGCACCCTGCACACAAACTGGTGGATTATCAGTACATTGAATGCACTGGTGGGGAAGCTACTCGCCCGCTCGACAAATCCAAACACGTAATTCAGGTTCCGTGCACCAACTATTAAGTTATCTTTCTAGTTGCCTTAGGATCAGTTTCATGCAAGATATTGAATAGCCTAACCCGTGTGGCAGTGCACCGTACGACATGAGAGGAAATACGGCAAGACTTACCAACTTACCATTTCTCCTTTCCTGTCCAAAGGCAAACATTTACAATTCAAGCACGGGAAAGTATAACATTCAGGAAGCATAGCATATGCAAACACGAGAGTCGTTATAACATGATCGTTCAGGTGTTCAGTTGTTTCTTGATACGATGCAATGACTCGCACGCGGATAGCCGCTAAGCGAGGATGACTTAGCTACATGAACAATGAGTCGCTGGCATAGCCATAAAGGACCATAGTCATAAAGAATGGTTTGCAATGAAAGTACAGTGGGTGCTACAAGCCATATCGTTTAGTACAGTAGACTATACAGTACAGTTCAGCCGTGGAGAGATGGTATGCAGCGAAAGAATAGTGGGTGCTATACGCCATCTCGTCCAGTACAGTAGGCTTTATAGTAGAGTTCCATCCGGATCGGAGCGGCCCCGGTGCCCCAAAAACCGTCCGTGGAACTATGCCTCATTTCTGAGTTGTCCACGACATGCAGGTCAGGGTCTTTTCCATTTCCATGAGTACAGTTGAACACGAGTACAAGAGTACAGTAGAACACAAGTACAGTCATAAATTTCCGCTGTGAACGAGCTTGTTCTTGTTCAAGGGAAATTTGATGTGATCACAGTACAGTATTTACTTGACTTGATGCATTTCTCCTAGGCGAAGATTGCCTTGGTGACCTAACGGTCCCGGATACTTGCAGGTTTAATCGCACAGAAGGACTATTTGATAGTCTCCTGGCTAACAAGAATGCATGCACAATACAATAACGTTAGACATTCATAAGCAGACAAGCATGCGTTTCTAAGGAACGTGAGCAGACACGTTTGCTCGGACCCGAAGGTAAGCCGAGAGATAAATCGTTAGGGGACTTGGCATGCGAGGGTCTGAATATAAGCAGTATTTTAATTTCCATGTTCTAGCTTAAGCAATATAAGTTGGGATTATTCCCTTAGCTAGGTGCGTTGGATTTATTAGCATGCAGGGGGTGATTCACCTAGCGACTAGCATGAATATTCTATATTTTATGTGTGCTGGCTAAGCAAAGACAAGTTCATCGTAGCCACCCACCTTAGCGATGATTCACCTCGGTAGAGCGATACGTCAAGCGAGCCTCTAAAATCCTGAGCTGGATTCTTGTAGGGACAAGTCTGGATATCCTTTGCTTCTTGTTTGAGGCAAAGCGGGTCGGAACAGTTGCACTTTTGCCGTTTGAGTCGGCAGTACGCTAGAACGGAACGGGGTATTACAGTGTGAAGACTTGGAGGCAGGGCTAGCTAATCAAGATGGTAGCCACTCACTTAGATGGTTGGAAGGGAGAAGGAAAGAGGCGCTTCAAGACTCCGCTCGTAAGCCGCCTACTGCTCGTTCACCTGCATCGACGAACAGCTTGATCAATATCTCTTCCTCTCTTTCCAATCTCGGAATTGAAGTGCAGTTCAATGAACGAAAATAATAAAATCCATCAAAACCGTTCAAGAAATCTCAAGCAAATCCGAAAACCAACTCAAAGCACAAAAGCAACAAGCGACATCGAAATTCGAGGCAATAAAGATAACAGCGGAGAGGTCCCTCCTGACTCTGCCGCTAAGTCGATCCCGGGGGCACGGTCCACTGAATATGGAAATCAATTCCGAAGAAGAAAATCCATAACGAGGACGAGTTCTTATTTCAATCTATCCCGATCGAACGATACCATCTTGTGTTTCTTAGCCGCGCTCCTCGAATAGGAGGAACGGGGCGCTATATCCTACCCAACTATTTGGAAGTTTCGTCCCAAAACTTAGGAATAGAACCTATCGTTAGGGAACGCTACGTTAAAGACGGCGATCATGACTCAATGGACAATCACGAACTGAATGGTTTGATTCGCCACAGGCTAGGCATAACCCAAGTTTCAAACGACATTTGTCGATTGTGTGCCCCGACTTTTTGTAGAAATTACAGTAGGCATTGTGTTCCCTTTGTGTGAACCGCCATCGTTTTGACGCTTTGCAGCATTTTTTTCTCTCTCGTTGCTTTGGCATTTGTAACTGTAGGTATGCACAGCGCAGGTAGGAATATGAGGATAGTGTGGTTCAAGCGATAGGGCGTAATTCATGACTTCACACATTGTCCGATACTGATGAACGACTACGTGCGCATGGATGGCAGGACGCAAACCACCTTCAAAACTTCTAGCTCGACTCGCTACATCAGGTAAATAGGCTCTAGCGAATTTGGAGAGTCGGTTGAATTCGGCGAAATACTGTTTGACTATCATGCTGCCTTGCCTCAGTTGCACGAACTCGTTCTCCATCTGACGTAGTACTGGATGGGGTATAAACTCCTCTTCAAACACGGCACAAAAAGTTGTCCACGAGATCGCCTCCTCTCCATGGTCAAATTGAAGAGATTGTTGATGCAAGTCCCACCAATCGTGCGCGTTGAGGCAGAGCTGTAGTTGTGCGCAGGCGACGCGTTTATCTTCGGGGACCTTTAGCAGAGCGAAGTGGTCTTCAAGTTCGACCATCCAATCTAGAGCCACGATTGGGTCACCAGTCCTGTTGAATGGAGTGTTGCAGACTTTCTTGAAGTGGCCAAAGGCGAAGGCAGTCACGTCCCTCGTCCTTGGAATTGGCGGTGTCTCAACTTCAAGCACGGGTTGTTCTACCGGAGTCGTTGTTGTTGCAGCGGAATGGTTGGAAGCCAAAGTCTGAACGATCTATTGCAGGGCATCTACCTGCTTCTGTTGGACTGAGAATCGAGCTTCTATATTGTCTTAAAACTTGAGCTGACTCTCCTCCGCTCGCTTCTCGGCCCATTCGTAGCGAGCCTCGTCCCTTTGTTGGTTTGCCTCCAACATCCGCAACAGTTGCTGGATGGGATCGATGCTTGGCACGACTCTTTGGCTCCTTGAACTTCCCGAAGTGCCCAAACTACTTTCTTGGCCTTGCGTTTCGTCCGGTGCTAGCGCTGCAGATTGCGCTGGTGCCATTCCTTCATAAGAAGGTAAATTACATTAGGATCATAATGTATTATGGACTTATTGCATGAACGTATCTTATTTTGGCCTAGCGAGTTCAAGAGTTCGCACAGAAATTTGATCATTAAAGGAACTTTTCCAGTACGAGAGTCTAAGGAGCTTTGAAGCTGTGCTCTGATACCATTATGTCACGATCCGATTTCGTGGAATCGTTGGGGCATCCCCAGAACTGTGACCGCCGTGCAAGCCTGGGGTTGCGCCCGCACAAGGCTTTAATGTTTTGCATAACGAGCACATATTCAGAGTACGTAGATAAATTGAACACAAGTTGAAACATGGAAAAGTTCTCTTTATTGATAATGAACATCTATTACAAACTCTTGAACGAGTCAGCTAATTTGCCGCACGGGCTTACAAAAGTGTTGACACAAAATGAGATAGCAGTCATGTAAATTACATCCCTTTACTAAACTTCAAAATGTATAGACCTCCGGGATGGAGGACGGCTTTCCCACGGAGCTGCATTTGTGTATATAGAGTTGCAAGCTCCTTCTTCAAAATGCTTCAAGGGTGGCGCGATCGGAAGACGCCTACAGCTGGACTGGATCGGAAAGACGACTTTGGCTCCTCGCTCGGTTCGCCTTAGTGCGGGGAACCTGTTTCAATGAGGGACAGTATGTCAAAACATACTGGTGAAGGCGAGCTAACCGAACTATACCAATCAACACATTGTTTATATGAAGCATGCATATTATTTATGGTTTTCTATCTTGCCTTAGTTCATTTGCAAGTAAGCAACATATAGAATTTACTGAAATGAACTTGCCACCGTTCGGTGACTTTTACCTGCCCGTCTGAACCACTTGCACAATACTTACCATGCCTTCCCTGCCATGAAGACACAAGTTAGTTTGCAACAGGTTTAAATATACAAGGATCACTGGCATGATTGCCATAATGGACGATATAGTCTTTTTGACAAGAATGGTATGCAACGAAAGTACAAGAGGCGTTGCAAGCCATTCTTCCAAGAACAAGAGACTAAAATAATAGGCCTCGTCCGGACCGGATTGATGACAGTGCCCCAGCATCGTCCGCGAGACCGTGACCCTGTGCACAAGTTGTCCGTGATCGAACGGTATGTTTACAAGTTCACAATTCATGCAGTTGAGGCAACAAGAGTACAAGACAAGCAAGTACAAGACAAGCAACCATTCATGATTTATTCCCAAACAAACAAGCATGCAATATAAGCGATCGTTCCCAAGTTGAATGACAAGCAATGCAATCCAAATCTATTCTCTTTTTATCTTGACATCTTTTAGTTATTACTTGGTATCGTTTGATCGGGGCAAAGAAGAATACAAGATTTTAGGTGTGAAGACTTGGAAGCAGGGCTAGCTAATCGGGATGGTAACCACTCACTTAGATGGTTGGAAGGGAGAAGGAAAGAGGCGTTTCAAGACTCTGCTCGTAAGCCGCCTACTGCTCGTTCACCTGCATCGACGAACAGCTTGATCAGTATCTCTTCCTCTCTTTCCAATCTCGAAATTGAAGTGCAGTTCAATGAACAAAAATAATGAAATCCATCAAAATCGTTCAAGAAATCTCAAGCAAATCTGAAAACCAACTCAAAGCACAAAAGCAACAAGCGACATCGAAATCCGAGACAATAAAGATAACAGCGGAGAGGTCCCTCCTGACTCTGCCGCTAAGTCGATCTTGGGGGCACGGTCCACTGAATATGGGAATCGATTCCGAAGAAATAAATCCATAACGAGGACGAGTTCTTGTTTCAATCTATCCCAATCGAACAATACCATCTTGTGTTTCTTAGTCGCGCTCCTCGAATAGGAGGAACGAGGCGCTACAGGGAGGAGGTCAAATAGATTTGAGGCTCACCTCATAATATTGGTATTCCTATACAAATACGCAAGTATTTATCGTATGTTGTATTTATTTATTTTTTGTGATTTTGGTATCATAATTAAGTATAATGGACTTTCGTGAGGGGAGTTCTTGATTGATTGGTGTCATGCCGTGATGGAAGTACTAGATTTGGCTATTGATGGTTCTACTGTATTTCAAGATTTTCTTGTTTTATGTGCATCGAAGATTGTACGAGAAGTCTTGTGCGATACCCTAGTTTTTAAGAAAATCTATGATAAACTTATGTAACTTAATGTATTGTTGTGTTTATTAAGAACTATGTCAACCCACTCACAGACTTTCTAAGACTTGTAGAGACTCATGGCACGACCATGTACTCCGACTAGGGTCCGTATATAGAACCAGAGCCCCCTGAAATTAGGATTTTTTTCTACTTTATGTTGTGAGTAGGAATAGGAGTTATGCATGTTGATTTCAACCGTTGGATTTTGATCCAACGGTTGGGATTGATCTTGGGTTTTATATACAAATGAACTTTCATCATTTCTCTTTCTCTCATGGTTTCTCTAGAGCTAAGGAAGAATCCTCTTCCCTTCTCCTCTCTTCCACACACTCTTCTCCACTTCCCGTAGGCATTATATGAAAAGTCGTCCGTCTAGGATAGACAAACATTGGATTTTTAAAATATTAATACATGATGTATTATTAGTATATAGCATTATCAAAAGAAATTAAAAAGTTCTACTAGGAATATTGTATTCGTGTAAACTTGTAAGATGGTTCCACTAATTGTACTTCCAGTATGAGGACAATCAAATTGTCTTAAACACAAAATTATTTTTTAGAAGCCATTTATTCAAAATAATATGTCGTAACACAAATAGAAAGATAATTTTGTTTACTAGTCCATATATTTAAGTTAAAAAATACTACAAAAAGTTTGTTTCAAAACTTCTTTTTATTTTCAAACAATTTAAAAGCTTATGCCCACAAGTAGATCTAGAATTTTAATATAATACTTGCAAAGGCATAATAATTTTCAGTTTCACCAAATGTACGTGAAAGGGTGTTCTTGACAATTTTTTTCTAAATTAGTTTTGTTAGGAACAACTGAATATGTAAATGTTTCTAATAAAAAAGTAGAAGCATTGATGTTTAATTGTGTTTGGTTAGAATCAGTTATGTCCTTATCTTAACAACTATTATAATCTCTCCTTAAAGTTGTTATGCCTTCATTTTTTTTGTCATTTATAGATTTTCTTGTATTTATTGCATTGTACAACTCTATGTATTATTTTTTTGTGTATTTGGATCTATAATTTAATCTCCTTTAGATCATTTGTGACATTTATTTTAGTGAAATAATTTCAAATAATTGATCTTATTATAGTTGGAACATAACTATTAATATTTTGATTTTTAGGAGAGAATATTTATGTCAATGAATTTTTTCTATCGAATGAACAAAAATCATCACACACATCGAAAATAATAGTAAAATGTTGGTTAGAATCAGTACTAGTAGGATCCATACTATTTTTTTGTCAAAATTCTAATTAAATAAAACCAGTTTAAAATATCAAGGTTAACTACTTATATAATGTAATAAAAAAATTTCTCTAAAGTTGGATGTATAATTGTTGTAGCTTGATAGTGGTCGATTAAGTTGATGCTTCCACATTCTGATTTTTCAAACTCTTGCTATATTTTTGGCTTTTCAGTCTTCAAAAAGTAGTTACATCGAAGAGAATACAAGATTGATTGAAAGTATTAAATGATAGGAGAAATTTTATTGTGATAAGTTTGATAAATTAATATTTATTTATAGATTTTTTTGGGGTACCAAATGGCCATAAATGATCTTGTAATTCTGGGACTATTTTGATCATTTTCAACAAAATGGTCAAAATATTTCTGATTAATGTTCATAAATAACAAAATTATGTGGATATTTTGAAAAAAGAAATACTCCCCAAAAGAGCATATTGTTATTCTAATTTGACTGTGGGGGGTATTTGACCAAATTGTCCTCCCCCCTTCCATTGGAATATAGGGTGGTTAATTGGTAAATAATAATAATATAACAGTTATATTATATTAATTGTAAGAGGATCATTAGTGAGGCACATCCTAGAATCTAGATTCTAGATTCAGAATTTAGAAGCTTATTTGATTGAATAGTAAGATCCGTTCCAAGTTCAAATTTCTAGATTCTTAGGTCCAACCCACCCATTGGACCTATAGGTTAGGCTTGAGAATTTCTAGATTCAGAATGTAGAAAATTATTTTGTAGAATAGTAAACCCCAATTTGGAGCCCCAATTTCTATATTCAAGATTTATATTATTATTATTATTATTACATTACTTTTTTGACCACACAATCTTTGGGACAAAAGGTCATTTTATTATTTTCTACTATTCTCATGCAAATCAAACCCATTCTACATTTATCTTTCTTCCTTTTTTAAATTTGGGTCTCAAGATACAATTTTGAGCAACATCTACTAATGATGCTATAAAGGGACGATGAGACCGGGTGACAGACAGAACATGAGCCGAATTAGGATCGATCCTCTGACCAGGCTTTGTTTGATCAGTTCTAGGCTCGGGTCTAGGAACTAAATACCCAGCCCGATACGAGTGAAAAGTGGGTCGGGATGGTGGAACTTTGACTGGATCTGGCCTAGTCCAGACATGATTTGAACAGACTGGTTCCAGACTATTTTCGCGGACCATTCGGCCATATAAGAGCATCATTAGTAAGCTCCATCCCAATTTCTAGATTCAGAATGTAGGAGCTCAATTTTTAGAATAATAAGAAATATCCTAAGTTTCAATTTCTAGATTCTCAGGCCCAACCCATCCACAGGAGCTATAGGTTGGGCCTGAGAATTTTTAGATTCAAAATATAGAAAATTATTTTCTAGAATAGTAAGGTCCAATTTGGAGCCCAATTATAGATTTATATTATTTTTTCCATATTAATCTTTTACCACACAATCTACGAGACCAAAACTCATTTTATCATGCTTTACTATTCTAATACAAACCAAATACATTCTACATTTACCATTTTTTTTTCTTTTTTTCTTTTTTTGGGACCTTAAGATAAAATTTTGAGCACCATCTACTCCAATGCAATTTGGGACCCAAAATTAAAAAAAAAGAAGGTAAATGTAGAATGGGTTGAGTTTGTATGAGTATAGTATAAAATTATAAAATGTGCTCCGGTTCCAAAGATTGTGTGGTCAAAAAATAATGTGAAAAAAATAATGTAAAATCAAGAATCTAGAAAATTTGGCTCCAAATTTGGACTTACTATTCTAAAAAATTAGTTGCTACAATGTAGAATATTCTAGATGTAGAATATTCTAGAAATTGGGACCCACCTCTTAGCATCTATGGGTAGAATGAGACCGAAAATTTAGAAATTGGAACTAGAAATGAGACTATTATTCTACAAAATGAGCTCATACATTTAAAAATATAGAATCTAGAATGTGGAATGGGCATTACTAATGATGCTCTAAGAGCATCTCCAACACTGTTGTGGTTTTGGAAAAAATGGTTTTCACACAGACTTTATTTCAAAAGTACTTCTCCAAAGCGAATGTGCAGCTCGTTGTGAAGTTGAGCTGGCAATGAGTTGGCAGGGAGAATGAGAAATCCATTGTCTAGATGTAGACATCGGACTTCACAATAATTTTATTACTAAATAATAAAAATATTTTAAAAAATTATGTAACCGTCAGAGCTGGAGAAGCACCGTCGTAGTAATCATCCGACGACCTCCTCCTCCTTCTCCTCCTCCTCTTCCTGCAGCAGCATATAGAGAAGGCTCATCACGGCAAGTATCACTACCGTGGTGACCGCTATCTCGGCCACAGTCGGCGTCGATACCGAGCTCGATGACGATGACGGAGAATGAGACAACGGCAGGATTGACGGAGGCGACAACGAAATTTTTTTCAACGGTGCCAGAGGCAAAGTTGACGGCGGTGAAGGCGTCGGAGACGGAGGTGAGGGGCTCAGTGGGGACGGGAGAGAAATGGATTTTGAAGGAGGGGGAGCGGCGGGAGTTGATGGCGGAGGAGCAGAAGGAGTTGATGGCGGAGGAGCAGACGTAGAGTTCGTCGACGGAAGGGGTTGACGGAGGAGGGACGGTGGAGTTGGTTGATGGTGCCGGTACGGACATGATGATGAGGTTGCCACGTAAATAAGATAATAGGGTTGGAGAAAGATATTGTCTTGTGGTGATAAAATTGTCAACTAAACAAAATATTATACAAACTATTATCTTATGGTAATGTCATGTATAATTCACATGACAATAGCATTGGAGATGCTCTAACAGCTTGTCACCAGAACAAGAAGCACGAGCATAAACTAGCACTTGAATATCCGTCCGAACTGCCCTGCCTGAGGGTCCCACCTGCACATAAGATAACAGAACAGATCGAGGGGTAGTGTCAGACAAACGTAGTACGCACAGACTCTGCGCGGAGGGGGCGGGGCTCTGAGCTTCCAGCGCGATTCGCGCGGGGTGTGTTGGGAGAGGAGCAGTAGCCATCCATTCGATCATTCATCATCAATCACTTGTCACATTAATGATGAATCCATTGTCTCTTTCCTCCCTAAGATTCGGTAGCGCCAAAAGATCCAATCCGGACGTCCTGTGATAGCGACACGCTAATTACACTGACTAGTTTCTTCACCCAAAAAACAATACAATCCAGCTTTTCTTTTCTTTTCTTCTCTCTCTCTCTCTCTCTCTCTCTGAACCAAAAAACCACAGAAATATCTCCAAAGACTATAAAATACATAAGATTAGACTCTTCATCGAACAGAATCACTGCAGTTCGGCTGCGTGTCGATGAGATAGGGATTTTTGTGCTGATGAGAAGGTATGCATTACAAGTTCTATCATGACAGTAAGACCAGAATTGTCTTAGTTCGTCAAAGTGTATTAAAATTGTCTTAAAATAGTATTTTTTTTATTGTAATTGTTTGTATGTGGAGACTATTTTCGTATTTAGATTAATAATACAATTTTATTACAAGTGAATGTGATGTTAGTATAAACGTAGAAAAAAAATATATATATAGGAAAATATTTTTTATTAGTGTAATTACATAGTGGAAGTCAAATACATTATTTATACAAATCAATGAAGGTGTAATATTAATCTCTAACTAATGTGGGACTAAAAATAAAGTGGGAATTCAACCATTTAGTAACTCACGTTATAACACTCCCCCTTTATATGACCATCATCTCTAAGTCTATTGCCTCGTTAAAATTTTGTCAGAAAAATCTATCAGGACAAAACCTGTGCGAAAAAAAGAGTATAATCTTTAGGATGACTTGGATAGGTGTTGGACACGCTTAATGTTGTCTCATTTAAAACATTGTCAGAAAAAATTCAATGGGAAAAAAAATTATGACTAAGAAAAAAGAGTACAACGCGTTAAAGTCCATACAAAATGTATCTCTTCCTGAAAACAATTACTCCTCCTGATGATGTTGATCCTGAACAATCAGCTGATGAAAACGTCGCATTCCAATTTCATGAACTAGTTTCTGAAAAGTTAACTTTGACAACAATTTGGTGAACAAGTCTGCAAGATTATCACTTGAGCGAACTTGTTGGACGTCAATATCAAAGTTCTTCTGAAGCTCATGAGTATAGAAAAACTTTGGTGAGATGTGCTTAGTCATGTCTCCTTTAATGAATCCACCTTGAATTTGTGCAATACATGCTGCATTATCCTTATAAATAACAGTTGGAGTATCTGTGGTAGGGAAAAGGTGACAGGAGCTACGAATGTGTTGAATCAACGATCTCAGCCAAATATATTTTCTACTTGCTTCATTGAGAGAGAATATTTCTGTGATTTGAGGAGGTAGCAACCATTGTCTGTTTTGTTGAACGCCAAAAAATAGCTGTATTGCTATTAAGAAACACATATCCAGTTTGTGAACGACATTTATGGAGATCAGATAAATAACCTGAATCTGCAAAGCCAACTAGATTCGCGATGTCAGATAAACCACAAGTATAAAATAACCCCATGTCGGTAGTTCCACGAAGATATCTCATCACATGTTTAATGTTATTCCAATGTCTGCGAGTTGACGCCAAGCTATATCTAGCCAACAGATTGACAGAGAATGATATGTCTGGCCTTATACATTGTGATAGATACATTAATGTCCCAATGGCACTAAGGTATGGTACTTCGGGTCCTAGCATTATTTCATTGTCGTCCTTAGGACGATATGGATCTTTATTGATATCTAAAGATCGAACAACAATTGAAGTGCTAAGGGGATGAGCTTTATCCATATTGAACTGTTTCAATATATTGAACTGTTTCAATATACTTTATGTGTATTTGGATTGATGCACTAAAATTCTATTAGTGCAATGCTCAATTTGTAATCCGAAATATTATTTCGTGTCTCCGAGATCTTTCATCTCGAACTCCTTTTCAGATAGTTTGCAGTCTAATTAATTTTATGTCTTGTCCCAATCAAGTTTATGTCATTGACATATACTGCAACTATAGCGAAACCCTCCTTAGATTTATGAAGACACATGGGCATATAGGATTATTCTCATATCCCTCCCTTTTCATATATTCACTAAGACGGTTGTACCACATCCTTCCGGATTGTTTCAAATCGTACAATGAACGTCTTAGCTTTATGGAATGTATGTTCTTAGCTTTTGAGCTGGGTATGTTAAATCCATCTAGGATTTTCATATAGATATCTCTATCTAAATCACCATATAGATAGGCTGTTACAACGTCCATAAGTCTCATGTCCATCTTTTTTTTTAACTGTCGGACTTATCAATTAACGGAACATTGTTGCATCTATTACGGGAGAATACGTCTCTTCGTAATCAATGTCGGGTCTCTGAGAAAATCCTTATGCCATTAATCGTGCCTTAAATCGAGCGATTTTATTCTTTTTATTTCGCTTTCTTACAAACACCCACTTGTAACCTACCGGTCTGATGTCTTTTGGTGTTTGTACTATAGGTCCGAACACTCCACGTTTATTAAGGGAATCAAATTCTGCTTGAATAGCATCTTTCCATTTTGGCCAATCTTTTCTTTGTCGAAATTCATCGATGCTACGTGATTCAGTGTCATCAATGCCCTTAGATATTTCAGTAGCTACTGAGAATGAGAATATCCCATCTATTGTTATATCTTTGCGATCCCATACCTCTCTTTTATATGTATAAAATATAGAGATCTCTTTGCTTTCAAGTACCTGAGTCTCCTCTTGGGCTTGTGTCTTTTCTAAGACAATAACCTCTTCTGGATTTTCAGATAGTATGGATCTGTCATTCATAACCTCTTCTTGAGCGTTATGTGTAACCTTCTTAAGAACGTTACTTGGGCATTTTCTCTTTCTAGGGACTAAGTCCTTCGAACCTATAGGTCTACTACGTCGCTTCTAGCGTGCAGTAGATTCATTAGCCACTCTACTATTTTTTCTATGGGGATATCAATTCGAGCTGGTGCATTTGCAGCGGGCACATGTGATTTAATTATTTAGCTACATCAGTAAATGTATCTAGAATTTGATTTGTAATCTCATGTAGATGCAATATCCTTTGTACCTCAGTTTCACAATGATTAGTACGAGAATCTAGATGAGACAGAGTGGAATTATCCCATGATAATTCATGCCGTTTATTTGTGGTGAATGGTTCTGGAAGAACATTCTTTTCTTTCTTATCTTCCCCTAACGCCGAAAATTTAGTCTAAAATGGCAGTCTACAAATCTAGCAGTAAAAATATCACCAGTTAAAGGTTTCAAATATCTAATTATTGAGGGCGAATCAAAACCAAAATAAATTTCTAAACGGCGCTGAGGTCCCATTTTAGAGTGCTGATGAGGGGAATAGGAACATAAACAACATAACAAAATTTACGCAAATAAGAGATGTTAGGTTGATGGCCTGTCATAAGTTGTGATAGTGAAAATTCATGATATGCGGTTGGCCGAACAATGATCAATTTAGCAGCATGTAATATAGCATGTCCCCAAGCTGAAACAGGTAAATTTGATTGCATGAGTAAAGGCTTTGCTATGTGTTGAAAACGCTTAATCAAGGACTCTACTAAACCATTTTGGGTATGAAAATGAGGGACAGAATGTTCAACCTCTATTCCTACAGAAGCACAATAATATCAAAAGTACGGGAAGTGAACTTAGCTACATTATCAAGTCGAATCGTTCTAACATGTTGGTCAGAAAAATGAGTCTTAAGCTTAATCAACTGAAAAAGTAGCTTGGAGAAGGCAAAATTTATAGATGAGAGCAAGAAAATATTTGACCATCGACTAGAAGCATCTATTAGAACCATAAAATACTTGAAATATCCGCTAGCAGGATCAATTGATCCACAAATATCACCTTGTATTCTCTAAAGGAATGGTGGTGACTTAGAAGTTATTTTGAGAAGTGAAGTTCTTGTAATGAGTTTACCCTGTGAACAAGCTACACACAAATGTTCAGTAGGAAAGGAAAGACTTTGGTATAATAAATTATGTCTATTGGTATTGTTGATGACCTTTCTCAACATAGTCGATCCTAAATGACCCAATCTGTCATGCCAAAGGATTAGATTCTTTGGATCCTTTAGCCTTTTGCTAGTTATGGGGTGAGATTCTACAACCTTCAGAGTAGTTTGATATAGTCCCGAGGAGATTAACTTGCACTTTTCTAATGTGAGCTTATTGCTTCCAACATTAGAGGTGATACAAAGATACACTTTGTTATCATCGTTCATGGTTTCAACATAAAATTCGTTCATTCAAATATCTCTAAAGCTGAGTAGATTTCTATTAGATCTACTAGAGAATAATATATTTCGAATGACTAAGTGTGTTCCATTTGGTAACACAACATCGGCCTTACCATAACCTTCTATAATCTATACAGGTCCAGCAATGGTGGTCACCTTGGCAGTGTTTAAGGTATATGTTGTGAAAAACTTTCTAGTTATCAATATAGTGTGATTTGTTGCACTATCTATCAAACATATTCCATCATCATTTTCCATACCTTTCAAAAACAAAAATTAATAATATATTAATATGCTACTAAATGGTTAAACTTGGCATATTGCCAATTATTATAACTTGATCTAAATCTAAATGAAACTGTTTCAAAGAAAGTAAACTACCTAGACTATTGACTTCGCCTATCATGGCATTGAACTGGTCTTCCTAAATTGCATTTTCATCCTTATCTTGGAAAAAATTATTAAAATCCATGTGTGTTGTACCCTCAATGAGATTAGTCTCCACACCCTTTGAGGCTTCATACTCGTCCACTTTCTTTTGTGAGGTGCGACAGTTTCTCATCCAATGACCAGCTCTTCCACAACGTTTGCAAATATCAGTTGGAGCAGCTGGATTAAAAATTTGGGCATTGTTTCTTCGAGAATTAAATCCCTTATTTTTTAACAGTATATCGTTCCTTGGACCCGGATTGTAGCCATTTCTTTGGATTCCATGGCGTCCATGCCCTTTACCTCTGTGATTTTCTCGACCCCTAGTATTGCTCATATTTTTTCGAGCACTATTCGCATTCACTTCAGCTGGAATTGGTGTAGGCCCAATTGGTCTACCAGTGTGGTTTTTGATTAATAACTCATTATTTTTCTCAGCCACAAGTAAGACAGCAATGAGTTCGAAATACTTCTTAAAATTTCTCTCCCTATACGTCTGTTGTAGGATCATATTAGTTGCATAAAATATTGTAAATATTTTTTCTAGCATGGAATGCTTTGTCACTTCTTCACCACATAACTTCAATTGTGAAGTAATCCTGAACATAGCTGAATTATAGGCTGCAATTGTCTTATAATCTTGGAAACATAGATTGAGCTATTCATGGAGTGCACCTGATAGTATGACCATTTTCTGGTGATCAGATCTCTCAGCTAGAAAATTCCATAGCACGAAGGGGTCCTTGACTGTTATGTACTCAGCCTTGAGATCATCATGAATATGATGTCTTAGAAAAATTAAAGCATTCGCTTTATCTTATTCAGATATTGGCTTATCAGCCACAATTGCATCACCTAAGCTTTTGACTTGAAAGTGCAATTCAACATCCAATCTCCAGTTGAGAAAGTTCTGGCCTTCTAAGTTTAGAGGCTTAAAATCATGCTTTGTGAGGCTCGACATATTGCTGTATAAGATCAATAATAACAAGTTAACATAAGAACTTGGTAAATCACCAAACAATTCATGTTCATGGTCTATGCTTCAAACAATGATGTTTCAGAAGTCTATTTATACCAAATAAATCATGTTCTTGGTATGCTTCGAACAATGATGTTCCATAAGTCGTAGGTAAATACCAAACACTAGATGTTCATTGTATGCTTCAAACAATGATTATGTTCAAGAAGTCTTTCAAAAATACCACATATGATATGCTTCGAACAATGATGTTCCAGAAGTCTTATATATATAGACCAAACAATTCATGTTCAGGGTCATCAGATCTCTGATGGTTTTGATCTGAATGTATTAACATATATAAAAGAAAGAAAGAAAGAAATAAATAAATAAATAAATAAATAAATAAATAAATAAATAAATAAATAAATAATAGCTCCCGCGTTCTCTCCGAGAGATCTATATGCGATTAACATCGGAGTGTTATCAGAGTTAACTAAAATAAGTGAGATGAATGGATAAAAATTATTCTTTTTGTCCTAGCGGTATGTCAAAAGATGTATAAACATCAACATCAGGCTGCTCCTAGGATATGCATATGCAGAAAAAAAATAAACATAAATAACCATACATATTACCGAAGTGGAGAATCCGCAAATGACGGCTTCACTGAGATGCTCTCGCTTATTTTCTCTTGTTAGAGCTTCGTGCTGATAACGTGTTAGAATAAACGTAGAAGAAGGAAGGAGAAAATATGAGAGAAGATCTCTTATTAGTGTAATCACATAGTGGGAGGCAAAGACATTATTTATACAACCCAATGAATGTGTAATACAAATCTCTAATCAATGTGGGACTAAAAACAAAGTGGG
The DNA here is from genome assembly GCA_036927795.1 of Iris macrosiphon. Lineage (NCBI taxonomy): Eukaryota > Viridiplantae > Streptophyta > Magnoliopsida > Asparagales > Iridaceae > Iris > Iris macrosiphon. The sequence goes on from JAYESA010000007.1 coordinate 197,791,354, forward strand.
AATCCAACCCTTTAGTAACCCACGTTATAATAATATGACATTTATTTTATTATAATTGAAAGTGTTATTTTTTTATTTCTCAGTTGCATGAGAAATAAATTACAACTCCATTACAAATGTCTATGTTATCTATTTATTTAATTCTTATATATGTCATCCAAACAAAGTAGTTTGAAATTTCTTGCTTGTGGAAAACAAAAAATTATGATATTTTTAGACTTTTGTCCCAATTAATTGTATAGTTTTAGACTTACATTCCATACTTTTTTGTTTATTAGACTTATATTCCACTTTTTGTCATACAAAATATTTGACGACAGTTTTTCGTGATAAAATAAATATTTTTTGTAACAAAAAATGGAATGCAAGTTTAATAAATAAAAAAGTGTGGGATGTAAGTCTAAAATTATATTATTAATTGTGACCAAACTCAAAAATTCTCAAAAATTATTTATCCAAATATATTTGAAAAAGTAATATATTTATATTTTCTTACAAGTGTATTGTATTATATTATTGGTAAAAATGATATTTTTACAATTTTGAGGAGATAAAGTATCTAAATAGTCCCATAATGTAATTGTAATTATAATTGTAATTGTTAGTAAATTTATATTGTAATTGTTAGTAAATTTACATAGTTGAAGTTTGTTGAGTACACCTGTCTCATATTTTGAGTGCTAGTCCAACTAATAACATCGATGGCATGACAATAATTCCAGCTGCAACAGGACGTCAGTTCACAATCCCATCAAAGTCCCGTTTGTGCACCGAACGTGAAGCATAAGCAGTGGACGGAGAGAAGACCACCATGTGATGTGGGTTCCATCGTGCTCTCGATCTATCACAGCTTTAAACAGTGGTGGTGGTGCTGCTGCTGCTTGTGGTGGTCATTTCGGCATCATTTAAAAGGTCAGCATAATAGCATGCTTTGATTAGCATGGAAACGTTGGGTGTAGAAGGAATTGAAAACGTCAGTGGCAGAGAATTTTGAGCACCATTAGTAGATGCTCTGTGGGTGGAATTTCTGGGATGGAACCGTTAAATTTAAAAAATAATATATATATATATATATATATATATATATATATATATATATATATATATATATATATATATATGGTGTGACGATTCGCGCTTCCTAAGTTAGAAATAACAACTGCGTACGTGGGGATTGGAACTGTGCCCTCCCGGCCAGAATATATATATATATATATATATATATATATATATATATATATATATATCAAATGACTCTAGTTTAGTGGTTAAGACCTATACATATTATTCAGTAGGTTACGGGTTGAGTATATATGTTTGTAAATCTTTGGATATATCTTTAGATATAAAACTTAGTTTAAATATAATTTGAATATTGAATATATTTTTATTTATATGGTGGACATATATATATATATATATATATATATATATATATATATATATATATATATATATATATGTGTGTGTGTGTGTGTGTTTTTTTTTTTGTAAACCTTTGGATATATCTTTAGATATAAAAACTAAGTTTAAATATAATTTGAATATTAAATATATTTTTATTTATATTTGCTATATATATCTTTATATAAATTTGAATTTATGTTTATATAAATTTGAATATATGTTTAGAAAATTATAATAATTTTAAGATGTTTCTACATAACAAAAATACATACGCAGGTAGTTAAATTTTTTTTAGAATTTTTTAAGTATTATTTACGTGAGGATTAACAAACGGCTTAGATGACTCAATTTTAAATAGTTTCTAAGCCTCATGCGGCTTGAAAACGGTTCAAAAGTGAGCCATCCAAGCCGCTTATAAATCATCAACCTAATTTTTTTTAATTTTTCTTTATATCGCATGTCTATCATTCTTTTCTAAAATTCTATCTAAATTAAATCCAAGCCGTTTGTAAATCCTCAACCTAATTTTTTTTAATTCTTTTATATATCACATATGTATGGGGCCTTCGGACCGGGATGTGCAGGTGCAGGTGCAGGTGCGGGTCTACGGACCAAGATGTATGGAGTCTTCGGGCCGGGATGTGGTGGGCCTTCGGCCCGAGTTTATAGGCCTTCGGGCCAGGAGTCCGTAAAATAATTCTCTCTTCCAAAAAAATTATAATAATAAGTATATATATATATATATATATATAATTTGTTATATACATATATGTTTGTAAACCTTTGGATATATCTTTAGATATAAAAAATTAGTTTAAATATAATTTGAATATTGAATTTTTTTTTTATATTTGCTATATATATCTTTATATAAATTTGAATATATGTTTAAAAAATTATAATAATTTTAAGATATTTCTACATAACGAAAACACATACACGGGTAGTTAAATTTTTTTTTTTAAAGAATTTTTTAAGTATTATTTACGTGAGAATTTACAAACGGCTTAGACGGCTCAATTTTAAGCCATTTCTAAGCCTCATGAGGCTTGAAAACGGTTCAAAAGTGAGCCATCCAAGCCGTTTATAAATCATCAACCTATTTTTTTTGTATCACATGTCTATCATTCTTTTCTAAAATTCTATCTAATTTAAATCCAAGCCGTTTGTAAATCCTCAATCTAATTTTTTTTTAATTCTTTTATATATCACGTATGTATATCATTCACCTTCACGTAAAATTTTTAAATTTCTATATAATTTAAACTATATATGTTAATATACTTAAAACAACTAAATGATATTATCTAAATATATATCAAAAATTCTAAAAATATATCTATAATAATTTTTAATTTAAATTATATTTAAACTATTTTAAAATAATTTAAAATTTTATATAATTATTTAATTAGAAATAAATTTTATTTTAATGTGCATCGCACGTGAATATCACTAGTATATATAATATGTATACTATATTTATATATAATTCTAAAAACAAAACATAGTGGGTATAAGTTGAGAAAGTTATAAGGCATTCAAATTCCCTTATCTTATTTATGATTTTTTTAAATTTATACATAAATTTACATATGGAGATGATTCTTGTTGGTTTGGACCTGTGGACCTGAGGATACTAACATACTCCCACTCACATATAGTTGATGCTTTCATTCCAATAATTTGTCCAAAATTGAATCAAATATCCATATGATGTATGGCCATGAGTATCTGTAAGTGGAGCAACTCAAAACATAGTAGCAAGCTATTATTACTATTCTTTGGTATAGAAGTCAACAATGTTACGTCCCGATTTTTGCTAAATCGATAATCGTCCTCCGGACTTGATGTCTTGCGAGCGTAAGGCTCGTCCGCACAAGACCTAGGCATAATGATATACTTTAGAAATATATGCAACAGAGTACGCAAATGAGATATCATACATTGGAATACAGAAAAGTTCTCTTTATTGATATACTTTACATCTTGTTACAAACTCTTGACTCAAAAGTGAAAAGGGTGCCGCACGAGCTTACAACATGGACGCACCATTAAGGACAAGCTAACCCAATATACCAAATCGATAATGTATTCATGTGAACATACAACATTATTATTATGTGATCCTTCTATCTTGGCTTAGTTTAATTTTTAACATGCGATAGAATGAAATGCCAAAACAAAAATATGCCACTGCTCGGTAACTTTTACCTGCACCATCTGAAGCACTTGTACACAACTTACCATGATCTTCCCTACCATGAAGCCATAGTTAGTTGGCACAGTTTAAATATACATAAGGATCACTGTCTTGACTAGCCATCATGGACTATAGTCTGGGTAGATGGCGATGCTTGCAGCGCAGGTAGCGAGCCCAGCTACAAACTCCTCTCACCTGCGCTAAGTTGCTAGCACGACTAACTGTTGTTCCGTCCGGGTTGAATCGGCCCCGGTGTCCCGACGACCGTTCGCAGGAACCATATACCTTGTGCACAAGTTGTCCATGAACATTGATGATCTAAACACTAAGTTAACATACGAAGCATTTCAAGATATCAGCGTGAAAATAACTACTTTAGCACAGTGTGATGGCAAAGTCTACCTGTTGATGTGATCATATTTCAAGTTATGTACTACCCATTGAACAGTTATAGATGAATAAGTTCTAGCTACAACTGAAACATAAAATAGATACATACATAGCAGACAAGTACGCAATAATATGATCGTATAGTGATTTTAGGTGACCAATACTAAGTGTTTCAAGTCTACTTCTTCTTTTTATCTTGACTCAATTTTATTATTATAGTATCGTCGATCGGAACGCATAGACGAGTCAGGTTATGGAGAATGAAGACTTGGAAGAAGTGCTCTAACAAAAGTAAGGCCACTCACTATTTTGGTGAATCAAGAAAGAGAAAGGGAAGATCTTGAGGACTCCGCTCACGAGTCGCCTACACGATCACCTGCACGAATCAACAGATGATTAATATCTTATGTCTCGGTCTCCCAGAGATCGATACGAAATACGAAGTTCAAGGAACGAAGATAATAAAATCTACCAAAACTGTTCAAGAAAATGCAAGCCACAAAACCAATAAGAAAGCAACCAAGCGACATCGAAAATGAGCAAAAAAAATAGCACAATAAAAAGGTCCCTCTCGACTCTGCCGCCGATTCCTTCCTTGAGGCACGATCTGATGAATGCGAGACTTAATTTCGAAGAAAATAATACATAACGAGGAAAGGATCTTGATTCAATCTATCCCGATCGAATGAAACCAAGTATAAATTAGCCGCACTTCCTGAACTGGAGGAACGGGACACTACATCTTAACCAACTAATAAAAAGTTTTCTCCTAGAAACTTAGGAATAGAACCTACTCCTAAGAAAATAATGAGAATTTTTTTTCTACATGTCCGATTCGAGTTCCCAGGTCAACTCCTCGACCGTGTTATTCGGCCAAAGAACGTGCACAAGCGGGACTGCACAATTCTGGAGCTGCTTCTCTTTTCGATCCAAGATCTGAACGGGCTCTTCGACCTATGACAAGTCTGCTTGCAAATCCAGCTGGCCAAAATCTACCACGTGGCTCGGGTCATGCACGTACTTCCTAAGCTATGACACATAGAAAATATCATGTACGTCTGACAGGGCTGGTGACAATACAATTTGACAGGCAATTGGAGCGACTCACTTAAGAATTTTGAACGGGCCAATGAATATCGGACTTAACTTCCTCTTTACTCTGAATCTCGTGACTCCTCGCATGGGCGAGACCTTCATAAACATATGCTCACCTTCGAAGGACTCAAGGGGTCGACAATGAATGTCGGCATAACTTTTCTTCCGGCTTTTTGCTACTTTTAGTCGCTCTCGGATCAATTGAAACTTTTTGATTGTTTGTTCTACCAGTTCCGTCCCAAGGATTTGATGCTCCCCAACTTTATTCCCGCAGATCGGTGACCTTCACTTCCTTCCATACAAAGCCTCATACAGAGCCATTTAGATACTGGACTGATAACTGTTGTTGTATGCAAATTCGGCCAACTGTAGGTGGACGTCCCAACTTGACTTTGAATCAATCGCACAGAGATGCAGTATGTCTTCGAGCACCTGATTTATCCGCTCTGTTTGGCCATCGGTTTGAGGATGGTAGGATGAGTTAAAATTCAACTTAGTCCCCATCGCTGGCTAAAGGCTCTCCCAGAAACGTGATAGGAATCGTCCGTCCCAATATGACACTAGAGAAACTAGCACTCCGTGCAACCGAACTATCTCATCAAGGTAGGTCTGGGTGAGGCGATCGATGCTCCAAGTAACTTTAATGGCAATGAAGTGTGCTGACTTGATTAAGTGATCGATAATGACTCAGACTATATCGTTTCCCCTTTGCATCTTTGGCAAACCAACAATGAAGTCCACGCTTATGTGCTCCTATTTTAATTTCGGAATAGAAAGATTCTTCATCTCCCCGTCCGGCCTCTGATGTTCTGCTTTCACCCTCTGACAGGCTATGCATTGCGACACGAAGCACGCCACATCTTTCTTTATGTCGTGCCACCAGAAGACAACGCGAAGGTCTTTATACATCTTCGTGCTCCCGGGATGGACTGTGTAGGCTGCATAGTGAGCTTTCGCAAGGATCCCCTTTCTGAGTTCTGCATCGTTGGGAATGCATAGCCTTACCTTCACTCGTAATACTGCATTCTCATCTACTGCAAAGTCCTTCGGCTTCCCTACTAGAATATGCTCACGAATTTTCCTTAGGAATGAGTCTTTCCTCTGAGTAGACGTGACTCTCTCTATCAGGTTGGGTACAAAACGTATCTGAGCAACTCGCGCACCGCGGTATCGAATTTTGAGTTCGATGTCCATTTCCTCCAAGTCTCTTTGTAACATGCGATCGATGGACAAGGATCCCGCAAACACTCGACTTAACGCATCTGTGACAATATTCTACTTGCCAAGTGTGTAGTCGATCGTTAAGTCATAGTCTTTTATCAATTCTAGCAAACACCGTTGTCGTATGTTAATGTCCGTTTGGGTGAATAGGTACTTCAAGCTTTTGTGGTCAGTGTAAATTCGGCAAGCCACTCCATAGAGGTAGTGTCGCCACAATTTTAGTGCGAACACAATTGCTGCTAGTTCCAGTTTATGCGTAGGATGACTTTTCTCGTGCTTTTTTAGTTGTCTTGATGCATAGGCTATCACCCTATCCCGCTGCATGAGTACGCACCCGAAGCCCTGTCCTGATGCGTCGCTGAATATTTGGAATCCTGAGGTCTCGTCTGGTAGTACAAGTATTGGAGCAGAGGTGAGGCATTGCTTTAACTCTTCAAACGATGCTTCATAGTCGGCGGACCACTCGAATACGACTTACTTCTGAATGAGGCGATTCAAAGGTGATGCTAACTTGGAAAAGTCTTTCACAAACTGCCTGTAGTAGCCCGAGGAAGCTTCGAATCTCACTGACAGATGCAGGCCGCTTCCACTCGATGATGGTTTTAACTTTCTTTGGATCGACTGAAATATCTCTCACAGAAATAATGTGCCCGAGGAAAGATACACTGCTCAGCCAGAACTCGCACTTACTCAGTTTTGTGTATAGTTTATTGTCCCAAAGAGTCTGTATCACGGTCCGTAAGTGCTCTGTATGCTCCTCCCTATTCTTCAAGTACACCAAGATATCATCAATGAACACTACTACAAACTTGTCGAGATACGATCGGAACACACGATTTATCAAATCCATAAAGACGGCAGGGGCATTGGTCAGTCCGAATGGCATTACCAAAAACTCATAGTGGCCGTAACGAGTGTGAAAGGCTGACTTCGGCAAGTCGTCCTACTTGATCTTGAGCTGATAATAACCCGAGCAAAGATTAATTTTTGAAAACACCATCGCGCCTTGTAGTTGATTAAAGAGGTCATCGATCTTGGGAAGGGGGTACTTGTTTCGAACAGTTGTTTTATTCAATTCAAGATAATCTATGCAGAGCCACAACGAGCCATCTTTTTTCTTTACAAACAATACAGGCGCGCCCTATGAAAACACACTCGGATGAAAATATCCATGATCTAACAATTCCTGTAACTGGATCTTTAGATCTTTTAGTTCTGCTGGGGCCATTTGATACGGAGCTTTAAAAATTGGCCGAGTCTCTGGAAATGTATCTGTAGTGAACTCTATCTCTCGGTCGGGCGGCATGCCAGGCAACTCTTCTGAAAACACATCAGAAAATTCTGCCATAATTGAAGTAGACTATACGTTTGCGCAATCTCGCTGAGTGTCTCGAATGGATGCCAAGTACCATTCACAGCCGAAATGTATCATCCGTCGAGCAGACATTACAGAGATCACCATGCATGCATTTGACGCTCTCGACGCTGGACTTCAAGCATAACAAAATTCGATCACGCCAGGTAGACAAAACACGACTTTCTTTTCAGCATAATCAATGGTAGCCGAGCAAGCACCGAGCCAATCCATCCCCAGAATGATGTCGTAGTCCCTGATGTCTAAGACTATTGCATCAAGTAACAATTTTTTTCCTCCGATGCAAATATTACCTTCACGACAAAGTAAGTGAGCCGACAAATCCACACCCGATGGAGTGCTGACGCTAAGGTTTAGGCCTACCGGTGTCACAGGAAAAAAAATTTTGACGATAAAATCCGTCACAATGAAACTATGTGTGGCACCAGAATCAAACAATACTCGAGTAGGTACATTATGGAAAAGTAATATACCTAATACCACCGTGTTGGAAGCAAATGCCTCTTTTCGAGTCAGAGCATAGACCCGACCTTGAGAGTTCTATGGTGCCGTCTGGTTCACTCGAGATACTTGACCCTGATTCTGAGGCGGACGATATGGTTGTTGCTGTGGACAGCGCAGAGGGAGATCGTTGGGACGATCCCGACAGTTACGAGCAATGTGGACAAACTTACCATAAATGAAACATCCCCCTTTTCAAATACGATAGTCATTGACATAGTGTCCTGGCCTGTGACAGTAGGCACAAGGAATCCCTTGGTTCCTTCCTAGATCATGGTCCTGAAAGCCTCCATTATTGTGGCGCTTGAGCGCATTGTTATCTTCTGTGTTGCTAGGGCGCTTGTGATATAAATTTTGCATAGTGTCGGTGCGAACTGGGGGTACTGCGACTCTAAGGAGAGGGTGTGGTTTAGAGACTCTCATATGGTACGGTATTAAGGGACGACGACTTGAGCACGAATAGAAGGTCGCAGTCCTATCTCAAATCTACGGGCTCGACTTTCGTCATCACAAAGATGAGACTTGGCAAATTTTGCAAGCTTGTTGAATTTTGTGGCGTACTGCCGCACTGTCATATTTCCTTGTTGAAGATGTGTAAATTCGTCTTCCTTCTCGCGACGGACGACTGGCGGAAGGTACTCATCTTCGAAGGCTTTATGGAACACGGACCAAGAGGTAGTCGTCTTGTCGTCTTCACTCAAGATAGCTTGTTTGTGCACATCCCACCAATCATGTGTATTTTAACGAAGCTGGAGCTAATCGCAAGCAACTCTCTTCGTCTCATCCAAGCGCAGCACTTTAAAGTGGTCTTCTAGCTCAACCAGCCAATCTAACTTCACGGAGGGGTCCTCAGTCCCTTTGATAGAATGACACATCTTCTTAAACTCTGATATTTGAAGGATGGAACCATTTTTGTTTGAGGGTGGAGGTTACTAAGAGCGCTGAGGTCCCGCGATATTGGTTACAACTAGCACTATCGCAGCGACCGTTGATACAGAATAGTTGTTAGAGACGAGCATCGCCACAATCGTTTGCAGGGTATTCATTTGCTTCTGCTGTGCCTCGGCTTGTGTCCGCTGCGCTTGAAATTGAGCCTCAATCCGAGACTCAAATTGGCTTTGACATAATTCCTCCTACCTTTGCTGCGTTTCCATCAAGCGCATCATCCGCTCGAACGGATCAACAAAGGGCACGGCTGCTTGAATTCCCGAGCTGCCCGAAGTTTCGAAACTTCTCCCTTGTACCTGCGCCACTTCCTACGCTTATGCGTCCGGCTCTGAGGCTGTTCCTTGAAAGAAAAGTAACTTACATCAGTCTCAAAATATATTATGGACTCACTGTATGGAACTCATCTCATTTTGGCCAAGCGAATTCAAGAGTTCAACTAGGAGGGACATGGTCATTTCAAGAAAACCCTTCTGACACGAAGGTCAAAGGATCTGAAGCCATACTCTGATACCATTATGTCATGCCCTAATTTTTGCTAAATCGATAATCGTCCGCACAAGGTAAGGCGCCCGCACAAGACCTAGGCATAATGATATACTTTAGAAATATATGCAACAGAGTACGCAAATGATATATCACATATTGGAATTAAGAAAATTTCTCTTTATTGGTATACTTTTCATCTTGTTACAAACTCTTGACTCAAAAGTGAAAAGGGTGTCGTACGGGCTTACAACATGGACGCAGAATGAGATAACCTATCCATACATTATATCCCTTATTGTCACGCCCTAGTCCCAAAATATCGAGGGACTAGCCACGTGGCAATGGCCAGCAGCACACACCGATGGACAAACCCAATTTAATGGATCCATCAGGGCATACTTAAGCTGTAATACAACAATAAGGGTCTAGATATACTAATCTCATCCACAAAAATGAACACCACAATATCAGAATCATAAAGCAAGAACAATCTCAATAAAATATAAACTCGAGAAATAACCCGATAATGAGTCTGATACATCTGTCAAGATACAAGAATAGAGATAACCTCAGCAAATACTGAGTATGGAAACAGTATATACTCAGAAGATACCCTCGGTGATCACTCGTCCACTGAATCTGGTACTGCTCTAGTAACTGCTCCTGCTCCTGCTAATGCTCCTGTCCTGTGTAACTCGGGGTCGATCTCGTCTGCCAATCCTGGGGACATAATCCGGATCCAGGTCCTCAGGGGACATAGCAAGGTACAAAATAACTCAAGCCAAAATAAGTACAGCAATATATGAAACAATATGGGCAAACTACATAACCAGCTAAGTGATATGCAAGTGAGAGTTTTAGTCATACTCGGGCTGAGACTACTACAGGATCAGTGTCGGAGAAACCCATAGCAGTATTCTCTCGAGGGCCAGTACGGTACCAAAGTTCTGTTTCCAGAGACTAAGGCACTTCCATTAAATTATTATATATATATATTCAGCCTTTTGTATGGTAAATCCCTCCCCACCCAATGTAATCTCACGTCTCATGTCCATGACACGCAGGATCAAAACTTATGCAGCAAGTCATATAATGTCTAAGCATGTAAACTGTGTATGTCATAAACCTGTATCCTATACAGAATTACCATGAATATCTCAGGAAGATTCTGTCTCATGAATAATGTCAAGTGTCTTGGGTATAATGTACTTGATAAGACAAGTACGAGAATGTATCGGGTCTCGGTATCCATCTCTAGGTGACATTATACAACTCCACGCATGGTGTTGGCACCCGACTATAATCGGGCGCTAAGTAAGTCACTCGGTCCTAGGTCAAGCATGCACAACAATATAAATGAATCAAGGAAAATATATAACAATACTGCAGAGTTTGGCAAGGTACACTTGCCTGGGATTTGAATACCAACAACTGTCCCTGTATCAGTGGATCCTGCAGGTACTCGTCCAAAAGTTGTAACAAACATCACCAACAGTCTCAAAAAATATTAAATAGCTAGAAACGCCTGTCCTTAAGTCCAATTTGGACACAGGGGCAAAAATGATATTTCCGGGTCAAAGCGGGGTCCACGTGTGGGCCACTTTGCACCGAAAAGCGTATCAGGGTCAAAGGTCTCCAAATTTGTCAAACTTAGTGTCAACAAGTCAGGAACGATGATACGAACCCAACGGAACTTCCAGAATTGGATTCCGATGAGCCGATCACAAAATCGCCCGTCAAGTGGAGCCTGTGGGGCCCACGATACGCGATTCTGTCAACGTTCTCAGAATTAAACCAAACTTGGGTCACAGGACCAGCGTATTGCTATGAGTCCGATGGCATAAGTTTCGTCTCGATCCGACGTGTGTACACAAAGTTACAGCGTGTTCCAGAAAGGACGGATACGGGGTGTCGTCGGCGGATACGCGTTGATTCCGGTGTGCATGCACATCCAAATCAACTTCTGCGAAATCCCACACGTTCGTATCAACGACGCGCACGTTTTGGTAAAGACCGCGTGCGACCAAGTCATCTCGTTTGGCGGGGCGCACTCAGTTTCAGAGTAAAATAGGGCATTATTTTTCCTGTTTTTGGATCGCGGTGTACGATCACCACAGGACGCGATGCACCGAGCGGATTGCACGGGCACCGAGAGGGTTATACAGTCTACGCGTAGCAACTGACGAAAACTAAAACGGAGTTACGAGGTGAGAGGAAATGGTACCTGAACAGAGCTCCGAAAACCTAGTTTTTGTGTCCGCGTCAACACGAAGTGTCCGTGTCAACACGAAGTGTCCGTGTCCCGACCGTATCTGCCCTAGGATTAGGGATTCGGGCTGCTGGCCGGAGCTTGGCGGCGCTGTGGCTAGGGCAGGGGTCGTCGGAGGTTGGCGGCGAGGCGGGCGGCTCTCGGGGAGGCGGAGAAGGGCAGGGCCGGAGCCGTGCGGCGAGGAATTAGGGTTTAGGTCAGGGGCTGCGGGTCAGGGGGTGCGATGGAGATGGGGGAGCTGGTGGCGTCGTGGAGTTCGGGTCAGGGGGTGATGGACGGAGAGTAGAGAGCCGGCGGCGGCGCGGGTCGGGGGAGGAAGGAGTCGACGAGGGTTTGAGCGGCGGTGGAAGTCGACGTCGGGCGGCCTGGCGGCGGGTCGAGGGGTTGAGGGGGAAGTCGGGGTCGGGTGTTGGACTCTGCGGCGAAGAGTCGGTGAGGTCGCTGGCTGTGCGGGGGAGGAATCGAGCGTAGTGCTCGGGTCGGGCGGCGGAGGGATGGAGAAGAGAGAGAGTTCGATGGCTGTGGAGGGAAGACCGGCAGTGATCGATGAGGGGCTGCGGCGGAGTCGCTGCGTCGGCGGGGTGAGGGAAAGAGGGGGCTGCGCACGGATGTCGAGGCAGCTTTTATAGGCTGCTACAGTGTGTTCGGCGGGGCTAGGGTTTCTAATTGGATTTCGGGTTCGGGTCGGGTTTGGCTCGGATCCGACCCGACCCAATACGCGGTTTGGTTCACTCAGCGGTCTGGTTCAGGTTTGGGTTTGGGTTTGGTTCGGTTTAGTTTAGTTTGGGTTTATATAACTAATAGTTTTTAGGGCTTTAAATACGTTTTCGGAGTCCAATAAATTTACAAAAAAATACCCTATGTCCGGTTTTCCATTTTACACCATAAAATATTATTTCCATAATATTTTATTATTAATTAAGCTCCATTAAGATTATTTAATCACAAAATTCTTTAGCTCTAATTCCAGAAAAATACCAAAAATCGAGAAAATTTATTCTGAAAAATCAGGGGGCTTACAATTTACCCAACTTATAAAAATTCCGTCCTCGAAATTAAAATTAAGCCATGGTAGAAGTCAAGGATGGTATAAGATTTGTATTGGTTAAAATGCAAGGCTAGGTTTAACGGAGTGGGCGATGTTGCACGTTGCACATTCCAAAAATTATGGAAAAATCCACATGAGCGAAAAATAGGTTTTTTTTTCTTGTGTCATGCCAATGATGTTGACACCTAAATGCTCTTTTGCGTAAAAATGCCCAACCATTAAAACGTTGCACAAAGATGGAAATTGGGTGATGATCACGTCTAGAATAAGGGGGTAGAATTTGTAGGAAGGCCAGTGACTAGTGAAGTGCTCCAATTATTGAAGCAATGGTAAGGTGCGCCAAGTGATACCATATTGTAGAACTAAATAAAAATATCGTGTTCTATTTCTAAGTGTATTCGAGCTAGCCTCAGTCTCACTATCTAAGCCAAGTATGTCTAATTCTTAGGTGAGGGGGTTTCACAATCCAGCCAACTTAAAACAATGTCGTCCTAAAAATTTAAAATAAGGCATAATTTATTGATCCTTCATGTACAATAAGGCAAGTCAATCGCCATCTTCTTGCGATAATTAAAATCCTAATCATATCCATTGCAATCACTTCAAGGTTAAAATGACCACTGTTCCAATCAAAATTTAACCTATGGTTATCTCTTCTCACTTTATCAAGTTACCCATATCCATATCCAAATTTTAAATTAAATCCATATAACATCTTCTAGATTTAAATACGCATATCAATTTTACCTCACGATCTTCAATTATCATAATCTCCTCTAGAAGTAATTCGAGTCCATTATTATTCCTATTTTCACTTATAAATTTTTGTATGCTTCAACTTTTTAAATTTCATTCACATCCTTAATATTTCAAATAGGTATTCCAACCATAAAATTTTAATTCTTAATTTAAATCATCAAATTGAAAAATAATTTAAATGCAGTCCACCAATGTTCGAGTATGAAATTCTATATTTTTACCCTATAAATCCCAATTGATGATTCTATCTTCATTATTTAAAATTTACATCATGTACTTAAGGTATAAATATCGGGTCCTCAATATCAATTCATTAATCCTCATCATCTTAGTCATTCTTCTAAAATTCTCAAAATTAAAATGGCTTGAAACTCTCCCAATCTAATCTTACTCGATCATAATCTAAAAGAAATTTCTCTCGAGTTGACAATGCACTGCTACGCAACTTAGAATTTATCCATCTATCACATAAGGCTATATACCTTAGGAAAATGTTCCTTAATATGTTTACTCATGTCATTCTATCCTCAAAACTTCAATGCCGATTATATCATAGATGATATGTCCTTAATTACGGAAGAATAATCCTCAAGTATGTGATCGGCCTATGGGGTATATCTAGTACTCTCTGTGTATCAAACTTTATACCCAGCACGAGATTTCGTCTTTCCGAAATAAGGGAAGACGAAGATCAATAATAAGGAGTTCAAGGGGAGAGGTGATAGAATAGAAGTATCGGGATCAAGGCATTTAAAGAATTCAAATGGGAATTGTCAAGGCAGTTGTGGATTAAAATCCTATTTTTGGTAATCCTTAGTTCGCATGCTCGTATTAGTACAGTTATGTAACCGATACGATATGCTCAGACATAACTAGAGGGCAAGTACATTCGTCTACTAATCACTATATATATCAATCCACGTAAGGTAGTTATACGAAGGACGAACCAAGCGCACTATGGTTGATCAGACCGTAGTACACTGATTCTGAAATGTATTATTATGGGCCTCCCCAATAATACATATGTCATGAACAAGCTCGATAAAGAATAAGCTTGCAAAACTAGGCTATAGAATAGCAGCATAAGTCAAGTACAGCAAATTTAAGTACGCTAGATGATGATGAAAGGAGGTACAAATTATTCAAGTTCACAAAACAAAAACAACAAGCAACCATAATAATAACAGACTCTACAATCTCTACAGTTATCATACAACCTCCTTGTCTAAGTCGCTAGTTGACCAAATAGGGGCAAAGACCTCTAAATTCTATTGTCTGAATAACCACTATCTTCTTATACAAGTCTAAAGTTGTGTCATCCTAGTTCACCTCATCAATGGGTCAATAGGGCTAGGTGGTACTATGTTGTGAGGCATACTACCCAACATATAATAAATTAATACTAAAATCGTCTTAAGGATACCGTAGAAACTCTTGTTAAGGTCTACGAGAAGGGGTCTTGGTACCTATTAGGGTATCCTCATATATTACATAGGTCATGGTCGTCTTAAGCCTTAGTCTTAGTACTTATAGAACAAGTGTCTTACTAGCCGTTAAGGGGGAAAGGAATCTAACTGGTATCGAGGTGGGGGTACTAATTACGTGACTTAAGCTAAGGGGTAATCATTAGGTCATAATCTACAATAATAACTTAAATGTCAAGTTCTAATTACCAATCACATAATTCAAAAAAAATTTGAGGCGCACAGGAATCAAGGCAGGATGCAAGTCAAGAAATTAATTCGGATCCGATATAGATGTCAAGAACGATTCAAGCAAGTGGATGAGATCCTAAAACTTATCATATTCTTATTGCAGGCTTGTTCGGTCCCTAAGTTGAAACCGAACAATTTAGTCGTTGACCTGCATGGGCCACCAGAAAAATCTTGTCACGCCCCAGTCCCAAAATATCGAGGGACTAGCCACGTGGCAATGGCCAGCAGCACACACCGATGGACAAACCCAATTTAATGGATCCATCAGGGCATACTTAAGCTGTAATACAACAATAAGGGTCTAGATATACTAATCTCATCCACAAAAATGAACACCACAATATCAGAATCATAAAGCAAGAACAATCTCAATAAAATATAAACTCGAGAAATAACCCGATAATGAGTCTGATACATCTGTCAAGATACAAGAATAAAGATAACCTCAGCAAATACTGAGTATGGAAACAGTATATACTCAGAAGATACCCTCGGTGATCACTCGTCCACTGAATCTGGTACTGCTCTAGTAACTGCGCCTGCTCCTGCTAATGCTCATGTCCTGTGTAACTCGGGGTCGATCTCGTCTGCCAATCCTGGGGACATAATCCGGATCCAGGTCCTCAGGGGACATAGCAAGGTACAAAATAACTCAAGCCAAAATAAGTGCAGCAATATATGAAACAATATGGGTAAACTACATAACCAGCTAAGTGATATGCAAGTGAGAGTTTTAGTCATACTCGGGCTGAGACTACTACATGATCAATGTCGGAGAAACCCATAGCAGTATTCTCTCGAGGGCCAGTACGGTACCAAAGTTCTGTTTCCAGAGACTAAGGCACTTCCATTAAATTATTATATATATATATTCAGCCTTTTGTATGGTAAATCTCTCCCCACCCAATGTAATCTCACGTCTCATGTCCATGACACGCAGGATCAAAACTAATACAGCAAGTCATATAATGTCTAAGCATGTAAACTGTGTATGTCATAAACCTGTATCCTATACAGAATCATCATGAATATCTCAGGAAGATTCTGTCTCATGAATAGTGTCAAGTGTCCTGGGTATAATGTACTTGATAAGACAAGTACGAGAATGTATCGGGTCTCGGTATCCATCTCTAGGTGACATTACACAACTCCACGCATGGTGTTGGCACCCAACTATAATCGGAAGCTAAGTAAGTCACTCGGTCCTAGGTCAAGCATGCACAACAATATAAATGAATCAAGAAAAATATGTAACAATACTGCAGAGTTTGGCAAGGTACACTTGCTTGGAGTTTGAATACCAACAACTGTCCCTGTATCAGTGGATCCTGCAGGTACTCCTCCAAAAGCTGTCACAAACATCACCAACAGTCTCAGAAAATATCAAATAGCTAGAAACGCCTGTCCTTAAGTCCAATTTGGGCATAGGGGCAAAAATAACATTTCTGGGTCAAAGAGGGGTCCACTTATGGGCCACTTTGCACCGAAAAGCATGTCAGGGTCAAAGGTCTCCAAATTCGTTAAACTTAGTGTCAACAAGTCAGGAACGATGATACGAACCCAACGGAACTTCCAGAATTGGATTCCGATGAGCCGATCACAAAATCGCCCGTCAAGTGGAGCCTGTGGGGCCCACGATACGCGATTCTGTCAACGTTCTCAGAATCGAACCAAACTTGGGTCACAGGACCAGTGTATTGCTACGAGTCCGATGGCGCAAGTTTTGTCTCGATCCGACGTGTGTACACAAAGTTACAGTATGTTCCAGAAAGGACGGATACGGGATGTCGTAGGCGGATACGCTTTGATTCCGGTGTGCACGCACATCCAAATCAACTTCTGTGAAATCTCACACGTCCGTATCAATGACGCGCACGTTTCGGTAAAGACCACGTGCGACCAAGTCATCTCGTTTGGCGGGGCGCACTCAGTTCCGGAGTGAAACAGGGCGTTATTTTTCCTATTTTTGGATCGCGATGTACGATCACCACAGGACGCGATGCACCGAGCGGATTGCACGGGCACCGAGAGGGTTATACAGTCTACGCGTAGCAACTGACAAAAACTAAAACGGAGTTACGAGGTGAGAGGAAACGGTACTTGAATAGAGCTCCGAAAACCGAGTTTTTGTGTCCGCGTCAACACGAAGTGTCCGTGTCAACACGAAGTGTCCGTGTCCCGACCGTGTCTGCCCTAGTGTTAGGGATTCGGGCTGCTGGCCGGAGCTTGGCGGCGCTGCGGCTAGGGCCGGGGTCGTCGGAGGTTGGCGGCGAGGCGGGCGGCTCTCGGGGAGGCGGAGAAGGGCAGGGCCGGAGCCGTGCGGCGAGGAATTAGGGTTTAGGTCAGGGGCTGCGGGTCAGGGGGTGCGGCGGAGATGGGGGAGCCGGGTGGCGTCGTGGAGTTCGGGTCAGGGGGTGATGGACGGAGAGTAGAGAGCCGGCGGCGGCGCGGGTCGGGGGAGGAAGGAGTCGACGAGGGTTTGAGCGGCGGTGGAAGTCGACGTCGGGCGGCCTGGCGGCGGGTCGAGGGGTTGAGGGGGAAGTCGGGGTCGGGTGCTGGAATCGGCGGCAGAGAGTCGGTGAGGTCGCTGGCTGTGCTGGGGAGGAATCGAGCGGAGTGCTCGGGTCGGGCGGCGGAGGGATGGAGAAGAGGGAGAGTTCGATGGCTGTGGAGGGAAGACCGGCAGTGATCGGTGAGGGGCTGCGGCGGAGTCGCTGCGTCGGCGGGGTGAGGGAAAGAGGGGGCTGCGCACGGATGTCGAGGCAGCTTTTATAGGCTGCTACAGTGTTTCCGGCGGGGCTAGGGTTTCTAATTGGATTTCGGGTCCGGGTCGGGTTTGGCTCGGATCCGACCCGACCCAATACGCGGTTTGGTTCACTCAGCGGTCTGGTTCAGGTTTGGGTTTGGGTTTGGTTCGGTTTAGTTTGGGTTTATATAACTAATAGTTTTTAGGGCTTTAAACGCGTTTCCGGAGTCCAATAAATTCACAGAAAAATACCCTATGTCCGGTTTTCCATTTTACACCATAAAATATTATTTCCATAATATTTTATTATTAATTAACTTCCATTAAAATCATTTAATCACAAAATTCTCTAGCTCTAATTCCAGAAAAATACCAAAAATCGAGAAAAATTATTCTGAAAAATTAGGGGGCTTACAATTATTAAAATTTCAAAAGAGCAAACCACCTTGGATGTGTGTTTGCACCATCGCCTAGGATCTTCAAAAGGGTATGTGCGAGTTCCTTGAGACTATGTACTAGCACTCCAAAAAGTCACGAACACGAACGCATCAGATCAATGAAAGATTGGGGGGAAGCTTCAGCTCTTCGCCGCGTCGCCTTGGCTCGGGGAACCTGCTGCAACGAGAGTTAGTACTTCAAAAAATTATCGGTGAGGGCGAGCTAACCCAACACACCAAATCGATATCGTATTCATGTGAACATGCAACATTATTATTATGTGATCCTTCTATCTTGCCTTAGTTTAATTTTTTAATATGCGATATAATGAAATGTCATAACAAAAATGTGCCATCGCTTGGTGACTTTTACCTGCACCATCTGAACCACCTGTACACAACTTACTATGACCTTCCCTGCCATGAAGACATAGTAAGTTTGTATAGTTTAAATATATATAAAGATCACTTTCTTGACTAGCCATCATGGACTATAATCTGGGTAGACGGCGATGCTTGCAGCGCAGGTAGTGAACCCCGCTACAAACTCCCGTCTCACCCGTGCTAAGTTGCTAGCACGACTAACTGTTGTTCCATCCTGGACGAATCGGTCTCGGTGCCCCGACGACTGTTCGCAGGAACCATATACCTTGAACACAAGCTGTCCATGACCATTGACGATCTAAACACTAAGTTAACATACGAAGCATTTCAAGATATCAGAGTGAACATAACTACTTTAGCACAGTGCAATGACAAAGTCTACCTGCTGATGTGATCATATTTCAAGTTATGTACTACCCTTTGAACAGTTATAGATGAATAAGTTCTAGCTATAAATGAAACATAAAATAGATACATGGATAGCGGACAAGCACGCAACAATATGATCGTATAGTAATTTTAGGTGATCCGCATTAAGTGTTTCAAGTCTACTACTTCTTTTTATCTTGACTCAATTTTATTATTATGGTATCGTCGATCGGAACGCATAAACGAGTCAGGTTATGGAGAATGAAGATTTGAAAGAAGGGCGCTAATCGGAAGTAAGGCCACTCACTATTTTGGTGAATCGAGAAAGAGAAAGGGAAGATCTTTAGGACTCCGCTCGCGAGTCGACTACACGATCACCTGCACGAATCAACAAATGATCAATATCTCCTGTCTCGGTCTCCCAGAGATCGATACGAAATGCGAAGTTCAAGGAACGAAGACAATAAAATCCATCGAAACCATTCAAGAAAACGAAGTCACAAAACCAACAAGAAAGCAAACAACCGGTATCGAAAATGAGCAAAGAAACCAGCGCAACTGAAATGCCCCTCTCGACTATGTTGCTGAGTCTTTTTTTGAGGCACGATCCGCTGAATGTGGGACTTGATTCCGAAGAAAATAATCCATAACGAGAAAATGATCTTGATTTAATCTGTCCCGATCGAACGATACCATGTATTTCTTAGCTGTGCTATTCGAACAGAAAAAAACGGAACACTAAAAACAAATGAAGTAGAGAGTTGGGGAGTGTTTGAATCTTCTTAATTTTATTTAAGCGTTGACTTTATTTAGGAAGTGCAGAGCTATGTACCTGATCATTTCAAATGATCGTATTCCTGGATTTAAAAAAAATTGAAAGTGGAGAAAAAAGTCAGGAAGAAATGAAACAAAACTGAGTAGAGATTTATAGGGGGAAAAGGAGTGGAGTGGAGTGAACTGAACCATTTATCATAAGTTCCATTGTAGCAATTAGGCATTTCCAATTTTTTAATTATAGTTAGGTACCTTGTCTTTATGAATTAAATTACGTATCTTATATGTGATAATTAATGTTTATAATTATTAGACTATATTGCAAAGTTTCGAATGCCTGGATCTGATTCGATAAAACCTGAACTAGGCTGGCTCAGGTCCGATCAAAATTCAAGACCGGTCCAACAAAATATTCCAATACACACATGCGAGGAATTGGGGCACACGCATTGTGTATAAAATTTCTAGTGAAAGAAATATAACTAAAAAAAAAAAAACTATAATCCATATTTATATTATTTTAATAGTGATATCTAATTATGTTATTATTTAATTTGATTATATATCATAATCAATTAAATAATATTGTCTTATCAATTTTGATTAGTTTTAAATTACAGTTTAAGTTATATTCTGAAATTTTAAATTTTGATTAGTTTGAATTTTTTTCTCATTCAACCAGTTAACCGTACGCAAGAATCCTTCTTTCACAATAAATAAGTAAATGACTATATTATCCCTAAATAATTTTATTTTCAAGTAAGAAAGTTTTACACCAAAAAATTTGTAATACTCCTAATATATATACTAGTCACGTTCGTGTGCGTTGCACGTATAAAAAAAAAACTATGATATTACTAATTTTTTTAATTTTATTAAAATATTTTAAATATGATTTGAATATATTTTAATTATAAGTTGTTATAAATATATATTTTAAATTTTGGATATGTTTTAATTAGATAATACCATGTAATTTGTTTAAATATAATTTAAATTTGGAATATTTTAGGATTTTTTATATGTTCAAGTGGTTTTTAATTGTTTTTCTCAACTACGCGAGAAGAAATCATATGCACTAATTATATTTAATTTTTTTAATATTAATAATTGATGATATACATACGGCTTAAATGGCTCATTTTTCGTGCATTGTACGTAAAATAAATTTATTCTGATATTATTATAAAATTATTTAAATATTTAAATATATTTTAATTAAATTTTTTTATACGTTTACATTTTAATTATGATTTTTATATAGATTTGATTATATTTAATTATAATTTGTTATTGATATATCTCTACTCTTTATAAAAAGTCTTGAAAAAATTATCCGTCTAAGTTGTACGTATATCCTAAAATAATTAAAAATTAAATAAATAAATAAATTTTAACTAATTATTTAACTATATAATATTATATAACTATAGTTAAACATCTCTTCTAGCTCATGTGGTTAAGTTGGAAGGCATTCTTCTTTATAACAAATTTAATTATTTTTCAATAATTTTTTTATACGTAATATTAATTTATTAATAAATGGTGGAGTATTTACAAACGGCTTATAGGACTCAATTTTGAATCGTTTTCAAACCTCATTATATATATATATATATATATATATATATATATATATATATATATATATATATATATATATATATATATATATATATATATATATATATATATATAAGGAGTGTTGGGAATTTCTTCTTTTAAGCATCCTCGCATGATCTCCGAAATAGTAGTCATTGGATTGTCTCTTTTGATCGTCCGCATTATATCAAATCTCGCAAGGAATTTGAACTTTAATGATCTAATCTGAAACGGTCAAAGTTTTCTCACGAGATTTGATCTAATGCGAACGGTCCAAAAAGATAATTCAACTGCTATTTCGGAGAACATGTGAAAATATTTAAGAGCAGAGAATCCGATCCCTCCTCTCTCTATATAGACATACCTATTTCGGAGAAGATGCAAAAATATTTAGTAGCAGGGATCTCGATCCCTCCTCTCTCTATATATACATACGAGGGATTAGGGCAAACATTGTGTCACGCCCCAGTCCCAAAATACCGAGGGACTGGATGCGTGATTATGGCCAGCAGCATGCACCGACGGACAAACCCAATTTAATGGATCCATCGGGCATACTTAAGCTGTATTACATCAAACAGGGTTTTACTATTCTCATCCACAGATATAAGAAAGCAACATAAGCAAAAGAATTATTAAACAACAACAGTCAAAGTAAATAAAATCGGAGAACAATCCGATATTAAGTCTGTTTACAAGAGTTCAATTCAACAGGAATTTAAAGAGTTTATTAGCCATAAACAATGAGCATGGAATAAGCAGTTGTTCAGGAGAAGTCCTCAGCGATCACCTCGTCGTCAGGTTCAGGTACTGCTCCAAGTAGTGCCCCTGTTCCGTACACCTCATGGTAGATCTCGTCTGCTATAACTGGAGAACAAAACCAGGTCCTCAGAGGGACGTAACAAGGTACAGAAGAATACGAGCCATAATACAGTGAATGAACATGCAAGTCAACCAAGATGTTAAACTCAAGAGTAGCATCAGAAATTAATAAGTCTAAGACAGTAGCATGCCGATGTTGCTATCAAACAAATCTGGGTAAATAATTAAACTAGCTAAGTGATCATGCAAGTGAGAGTTATTATTCATACTCAGGCTGAGACTACTACAGGATCAGTGACAAGAAACCATAGCAGTATTTTCTCGAAGGGCCAGTACAGGTGCCAAAGCTCTGTGTCAGAGACTAGGACACTTCCAGATAACAGTATATAATATATATTCAGCCTTGATATGGTAATACTCTCCCCACCCAATGAAATCTCACGTCACAGTTCTCAATGTTCATGTTACGCAAGATTAGAACTAATGCAGTCAGTCATTTATTAAGTTCTAAGAAAATAAGCTTAAATCATGAAATCTATATCCTATTATGAAACTCCTTAAAAATTAGGAAGATTCTATATCACACTTTGTGTCAGGTGTCCTGGGTATAAAGTACTGGATAGGGCAAGTACAACAGTCACAGAAATTTAAAGCAAGAGAATCAAAGTGAATCAATAAACTGCATTTTATGGCAAGGTACACTTGCCTGGGTTTTCGGCTCCAAATGTAGCTCTGGCTTCAGCAGGGTTTGCAGGTAGTACTCCGGCTGCTGAAACAAATATCACCATCAGGTCCAGAATACTTCAATCAGCTAGGATCGCCTGTCCTTGAGTCCAATTTGGAGACAAGGGCAAAAAACGTCATTTTCTAGGCCAAAGCGGGTCCATGTGTAGGTCACTTTGTACCGAAAATCGGGTCAGGGTCAAAAGTCTCAAAAATAGTCCAACTTAGTGTCAACAGGTCAGGAACGATGATACGAACCCAACGGAACTTCCAGAATTGGATTCCGATGAGCCGTTCTCAAAATCGCCCGTCGAGTGGAGCCTGTGGGGCCCACGACACACGATTTTGTCAACGTTCTCAGAATCGAACCAAACTTGGCTCACAGGACCAGCGTATTGCTACGAGTCCAATGGCGCAAGTTTCGTTTCGATCTGACTTGTGTACACTAAGTTACAGCGAGAAACAGAATGGTCGGATACGAGGCGATGTCCGCGGATACGCACTGATTCCGGTGTGCACGCACATCCGAATCAGCTTCTGCGAAAGCCCGCACGTCCGTATCAACGACGCACACGTATCGGTGAAGACCGCACGCGACCAAATCGTCCCGTTTGGCGGGGCGTACTCGATTCCGGGGTGAAACAGGGTTTAGTTTTTTCTATTTTTGGATCACGGTGTGCGATCACCACAGGACGCGATGCCCCGAGCAGTTTGTCCGGGCACCGAGAGGGTCATACAGGCTTCGCGATACAATTTATAGAATTAAAATTGGAGCTATGAGTCAAAAGTTACGAATACCTGAAGTGGGTTTCAAAAACCGAATCCCTCGTGTCTCAAGTTGTGTCCGACACGAGTCCAAAACTAGGGTTTACTGTTCTCGTGTCCGGCCGAGTCTGTGTTCGGCTGTGTCCTAGGTTAGGGTTTGCTGCTGGAGGCTCGCCTGAGCTGGTCGGGACTCGCCGTAGTCGGCCTGGGTGCGGGCGGAGGTGGCGCCGGTGCTGTCAATGCCGGCCGGAGGAGTCGACGACTGAAGAGGGGCCGGCGCGGGTCCGCGAGGAGAGAGGCGACTGGGGTCAGGTTCCTCTGGAGGTGGGCGGCCGGGGTCTGACGGCGAGGCCGGTCGTCGAGGGCGGCGTCGGGTGGTCGGAGAAGAAGTGGGTGGCAGCGGGTTCGACGGGAACGTGAGCGTCGGCGGAGGGGAGAGGAGAGATGGCCGACTGGGGGATTTATATAGAGAGGAGGAGGAGGTGGCCAGTCGGCCGACGCCGGTTACGGGGAGGGGAGAGAAGGAGCCGGGCATTCGGAAGGCCAGGCGGCGGCGTAACGGGCGGCCGGAGGGGAGGGGAATCGACACAGGCGGCGGCGACGGGTTCGTCGGTTGGGGAAGATGAGGTTCGGGTCGGGTCGGGCTTAGCGGGTCGGGTCTGACCCGGATTCGACCCGCTAAGGGGTTGGGCTGGGTTCGGTTCAATCAGACCGGCCGGTCCGGTCCGGTCCGGTTCTGACTCTGGGTTTGGGTTGGTTCACTAGGGTTTAATTAATTTAAATAAAACAATGGTTTTTAAAGCTTTAAAAATTCTTCTGGGGTCCAATAAATTCCCGGAAAATTATTCTATGTCTGGTTTTCTGTTTTACACTATAAAATATTATTTTTATAATATTTTAATACTATTTCATAATAATTAAAAATCCTCTAATAATTAAAGAACCTGAATTTAATTAGGAAAATTCCCAGAAAATTCCAGAAATTTCAGAAAAATGTAAAAATCCAATAATTAAAATTTTCTTAAAAATCAGGGGGATTACAATCTATCCCCCCTTAAGAGGATTGCGTCCTCGCAATCAGAAATTAACCGGTCAACTGGGATGACACGGTTGCCAAATTTATTTGAACTAGAAAAATCAAGATTGAGAGTGACACCTAGGAAAAATTATTTTCCCAAGCATTAAAAGTTATACAATTTCCCAAATGTGGGAAATCTAGAAAGTTACAGTTTTAGAAACCAGGTTATCTTTAAAACATATTAGTTTAACAATTCTGAGTTATTATCAAATTCAAAATTACTAGGTTAACGCTTAGGTTATCAATTATTAACAAGTTAGAATTAGTAGGTTAAGTTATCAGGTCAAGTCTGGGGTCACGAACCAGCAGGAACGAACTACAGAAATGCTAGAAACGGAACAACTATAAAGACTTACTCGCATTAGCAACTCCATGGTTCTGCGCATCTCCCACAGTTATCGCGAAAACTTGGCCGCGTCCTGGAGGTGGTACTCTCTGTTGCTGCTGGGCTTGCTGGTAGGGTACTGCTTGATGTGCCAAGGGTGGCCTTGGTTGATGTCCTCCTGGTGCTGGTAGAGCTTGTGGGTTTGCTCTTGGTGCTTCTCTACGATCAGGGCAGTCCTTTACTGCATGCTGTCTGGATCCACAACCTAAGCACAGTCCGTGTTTACGTCTACACTCCTTCTCAACATGGCCTATCTTGCCGCAGTAATAACAAGTAGGAAGAGTCAGGGTTTTGGATGCAGATCCCTGTGGTACTTGGTGCAGATGTGGTTTCTTGGCAACTTCTCCATTGTTTGCTCTGGCTGGTACTGAGGTGGAAGACCTCTTCAGACTGGTTTCTCTCCTGGTGACGCGCTCCATGCGTCTAGCTGCAGCAAGGACGTTCGTGTACGAAGTTGGTGCGACAGATCCAATCAGTTTCTGTAGTTCGATGTTGAGTCCGTCGAAAAACTTCTCGGCCTTCTCTACTTCAGTCGGAATCAAGGTAGGAGCGAAGCGACTCAGACGAATGAACTCGGCGTTGTACTCCTCCACCGTCATAGCTTCCTGAGTGAGGCGATTGAACTTGTCCCTCAGTTCTGATCGAGCGATAGCAGGTATGTACATCTCCTGGAAGAGTCTGGAGAACTCTTCCCAAGTAACTCGGTCTGGTCCGAGCCTGGTCTCTTCGGATAGCCACCAGTGATGAGCATTGTCCGTCAATTGCATTCTGACGGCGGTCATCCAACGTTCTTGTGGAAGCTCAGCTGCTTCTAATTGATGCCTAATGTTGGTGAGCCATTCATGCACTTCTGTTGGTCCCTCATTGCCAGAGAATGTACGAGGCTTCAGTTGGCGGAAGTCTGTGATAGAACCCGTCGGTTGCCGTCTAGCTGGTAGGTTGGCCTGCTCCAGTGCATTTACTAGACTGTTCCTCAAGTACTCAGCCTCGCGACGTTGGGCCTCAGTTTGGATCTGTTGCTGAGCTTGCATCATTGCGTAGAACATCTGGAACATCTGCTGTCCGTCCATTGCTTGCCCAGGTGGAAAGACAGACATCTGTGGAGTGAACTGGGGCGGAGGTGGAATGTTATCACGCCGAAATCGGGAAGATTGCGGATCTGCTTGTCTGCTTCGGTGAGTAGAGGGATCTCCACTCAATAGCGTCACATCGTCTTCTCCGTAGGTGGCTGCATCACCTATTGGTG
Source organism: Iris macrosiphon (assembly GCA_036927795.1). NCBI lineage: Eukaryota > Viridiplantae > Streptophyta > Magnoliopsida > Asparagales > Iridaceae > Iris > Iris macrosiphon. Next base: position 197,818,102 of record JAYESA010000007.1, read on the forward strand.
TTCTTGCTGGAGTTCCGTCGTTTTCTCGTGAATCCATTACTCTGCATCAACAATAACTATAAGAGGCGCACAGGAGTCAAGGCAAGATGCAAGTCAAAATTTAGTTCGAATATGATACAGATATCAAAAATGTTTTCAAGCAAGTGGATGAGATCCTAAAAAACTTATCCTATCTTATTACAGGCCTGTTCGGTCCCTAAGTTGAAACCGAACAATTTAGTCGTTGACCTGTATGGGCCACCACAAAAACCATGTCACGCCCCAGTCCCAAAATACCGAGGGACTGGATGCGTGATTATGGCCAGCAGCATGCACCGACGGACAAACCCAATTTAATGGATCCATCGGGCATACTTAAGCTGTATTACATCAAACAGGGTTTTACTATTCTCATCCACAGATATAAGAAAGCAACATAAGCAAAAGAATTATTAAACAACAACAGTCAAAGTAAATAAAATCGGAGAACAATCCGATATTAAGTCTGTTTACACGAGTTTAATTCAACAGGAATTTAAAGAGTTTATTAGCCATAAACAATGAGCATGGAATAAGCAGTTGTTCAGGAGAAGTCCTCAGCGATAACCTCGTCGTCAGGTTCAGGTACTGCTCCAAGTAGTGCCCCTGTTCCGTACACCTCAGGGTAGATCTCGTCTGCTATAACTGGAGAACAAAACCAGGTCCTCAGAGGGACGTAACAAGGTACAGAAGAATACGAGCCATAATACAGTGAATGAACATGCAAGTCAACCAAGATGTTAAACTCAAGAGTAGCATCAGAAATTAATAAGTCTAAGACAGTAGCATGCCGATGTTGCTATCAAACAAATCTGGATAAATAATTAAACTAGCTAAGTGATCATGCAAGTGAGAGTTATTATTCATACTCAGGCTGAGACTACTACAGGATCAGTGACAAGAAACCATAGCAGTATTTTCTCGAAGGGCCAGTACAGGTGCCAAAGCTCTGTGTCAGAGACTAGGACACTTCCAGATAACAGTATATAATATATATTCAGCCTTGATATGGTAATACTCTTCCCACCCAATGAAATCTTACGTCACAGTTCTCCATGTTCATGTTACGCAAGATTAGAACTAATGCAGTCAGTCATTTATTAAGTTCTAAGAAAATAAGCTTAAATCATGAAATCTATATCCTATTATGAAACTCCTTAAAAATCAGGAAGATTCTATATCATGCTTTGTGTCAGGTGTCCTGGGTATAAAGTACTGGATAGGGCAAGTACAACAGTCACAGAAATTTAAAGCAAGAGAATCAAAGTGAATCAATAAACTGCATTTTATGGCAAGGTACACTTGCCTGGGTTTTCGGCTCCAAATGTAGCTCTGGCTTTAGCAGGGTTTGCAGGTAGTACTCCGGCTGCTGAAACAAATATCACCATCAGGTCCAGAATACTTCAATCAGCTAGGATCGCCTGTCCTTGAGTCCAATTTGGAGACAAGGGCAAAAAACGTCATTTTCTAGGCCAAAGCGGGTCCATGTGTAGGTCGTTTTGTACCGAAAACCGGGTCAGGGTCAAAAGTCTCAAAAACAGTCCAACTTAGTGTCAACAGGTCAGGAACGATGATACGAACCCAACAGAACTTCCAGAATTGGATTCCGATGAGCCGTTCTCAAAATCGCCCGTCGAGTGGAGCCTGTGGGGCCCACGACACACGATTTTGTCAACGTTCTCAGAATCGAACCAAACTTGGCTCACAGGACCAGCGTATTGCTACGAGTCCAATGGCGCAAGTTTCGTTTCGATCTGACTTGTGTACACTAAGTTACAGCGAGAAATAGAATGGTCGGATACGAGGCGATGTCCGCGGATACGCACTGATTTCGGTGTGCACGCACATCCGAATCAGCTTCTGCGAAAGCCCGCACGTCCGTATCAACGACGTACACGTATCGGTGAAGACCGCACGCGACCAAATTGTCCCGTTTGGCGGGGCGTACTCGATTCCGGGGTGAAACAGGGTTTAGTTTTTCCTGTTTTTGGATCACGGTGTGCGATCACCACAGGACGCGATGCCCCGAGCAGTTTGTCCGGGCACCGAGAGGGTCATACAGGCTTCGCGATACAATTTACAGAATTAAAATCGGAGCTATGAGTCAAAAGTTACGAATACCTGAAGTGGGTTTCAAAAACCGAATCCCTCGTGTCTCAAGTTGTGTCCGACACGAGTCCAAAACTAGGGTTTACTGTTCTCGTGTCCGGCCGAGTCTGTGTCCGGCTGTGTCCTAGGTTAGGGTTTGCTGCTGGAGGCTCGCCTGAGCTGGTCGGGACTCGCCGTAGTCGGCCTGGGTGCGGGCGGAGGTGGCGCCGGTGCTGTCAATGCCGGCCGGAGGAGTCGACGACTGAAGAGGGGCCGGCGCGGGTCCGCGAGGAGAGAGGCGACTGGGGTCAGGTTCCTCTGGAGGTGGGCGGCCGGGGTCTGACGGCGAGGCCGGTCGTCGAGGGCGGCGTCGGGTGGTCGGAGAAGAAGTGGGTGGCAGCGGGTTCGACGGGAACGTGAGCGTCGGCGGAGGGGAGAGGAGAGATGGCCGACTGGGGGATTTGTATAGAGAGGAGGAGGAGGTGGCCAGTCGGTCGACGCCGGTTACGGGGAGGGGAGAGGAGGAGCCGGGCGTTCGGAAGGCCAGGCGGTGGCGTAACGGGCGGCCGGAGGGGAGGGGAATCGACACAGGCGGCGGCGACGGGTTCGTCGGTTGGGGAAGATGAGGTTCGGGTCGGGTCGGGCTTAGTGGGTCGGGTCTGACCCGGATCCGACCCGCTAAGGGGTTGGGCTGGGTTCGGTTCAATCAGACCGGCCGGTCCGGTCCGGTCCGGTTCTGACTCTGGGTTTGGGTTGGTTCACTAGGGTTTAATTAATTTAAATAAAACAATGGTTTTTAAAGCTTTAAAAATTCTTCCGGGGTCCAATAAATTCCCGGAAAATTATCCTATGTCTGGTTTTCTGTTTTACACTATAAAATATTATTTTTATAATATTTTAATACTATTTCATAATAATTAAAAATCCTCTAATAATTAAAGAACCTGAATTTAATTAGAAAAATTCCCCGAAAATTCCAGAAATTTCAGAAAAATGTAAAAATCCAATAATTAAAATTTTCTTGAAAATCAGGGGGATTACACATTGCTTGTGCAATTTCTAGTAATAAAAGAATATAGTCACAAATATTATCCAAAAATGTATATTATTTTAATATTTAATTTGATAATAGATCATAATAAATTAAACAATACCTTCTTATCGGATTTGTTTAAATTAAAATTAAACGATAAGTTATATTATATTAAAATTTTAAAATAAAATTTCAAAATATAGTATGTTGGATTTAGTCTCATTTAACCAGTTAATATGTTAACTGTATGAGGATCCCTCTTTCACCATAAATGAGTAAATAATATTTTTATACCTAAATAGTTTTATATATATATATATATAACGGTTTCTAGACAGCTCAAAGTGAGCCATCTAAGACGTAAGTAAATACTCAACCAACTTCCGTCTTATCCATCAAAACCGTTAATAAATATTAAACCAATTTAATTAAAAAAAACTAACGGAAAGAATAAGAAAATCTAAAACCAACTTCCTTCTCATCATCTGTAACCCACTCTATTCTTGCATAATAAATTATAATTAAAATATTTTTAAACATTTAAACTATTTTACAAGAATATAAAAAATATCTTTTGCTTGCAACGCACGTGCATTTACTATATATATATATATATATATATATATATATATATATATATATATATATATATATAAGCCCCGTCGAAGTCTTCTCCCTTGCACCATCGGATTGCGGGGCCCGCACGATCCAACGTTGGGGAGCGATGGGGCTCCCACGGGGCTCCACGATCGCGCCTTCGGATCCTCTCTCTCTCTCTCTCTCTCTCTCTCTCTCTCTATATATATATATATATATATATATATATATATATATATATATATATATAATTTATGCACTTAAGCATTTTTTTGCGTGTTTGTTAAATTAATAGTTATTGGATTGTATTTTTTGATATTTCATATTAGACAAAATCTTTGGAGAAATATGATAGTTTAGGGGTCTAATCTTAACGGTCAAAAATGACAATCGAACAACAGATTGTATTTTTTGACATTTCATATTAGTCCAAAATCTTTAGAGAAATATGGTAGTTTAGGGATCTAATTCGAACGGTCAAAAATAACAATCCAACAGCTGTTATTTAGGAGAACATGCGGAAATGTTTAAAAGCGTGAATTTCGACTCCCCCTTATGAAAGGTCAAAAAATACAATCAAATTGATTCTATTTCGAAAAACATGCGAGGATGCTTAAGAGCGGGTATAATAACCCCTTCTCATATATGAGGTGAGACTAGGGTACCCGCTCTTAAGCATATTCATATGTTTCCTAAAATAGCAGTCGTTGGATTGTAATTTTTGCTCATTAAGTTCCCAATTTCTCGTAAGATTTTAATCTTAATGTTAACGGTCATAAAATACAATCCAATATATATATATATATATATATATATATATATATATATATATGTGTATGTGTGTGTGCGCGCGCGCGTGCGCGTGCTTGTGAGATGGTCCAAGTCCAGCTCAGACCCGTTTTACTCGGATCATGAGTCCGGACTGAATAATATTTGCATCAAAGTTCCGGCTACACATATCCTTTTGACCGAGTTGACCTAGCATGTCCCATACCCAATCAAATTTTGTCAAATCTTGGTTCAAGTCAGTCCGGCCCGGCCCACATTATACCATGATCTCAATGGCGACGTTCCCTTGCGACTCTTTGAATTCTCGATGTTCTTTTCATTTATTTTGTTCAATAATTGTCAATGCTAAGCACGCAATTTCTTTTTTAAGTTGTTAATGTAAACGTTAGGCCGCTTGTGAATATCCCTGTCAGTAATAACCCGAATAAAATACGTATAATATGCGATTTTTTTTTTATCTTTCAGAAACGTATAATACTCATATAATTTTGAAAGATTCGAATTAAGATACAAATTTTAAGGCTATGACATTTTAAACACATACCGTACGAATATATATAATACTTACGTATTTTTGAGAGAAATTTTTTCATATACAACCTATTTAATTAATAAGAATGAAATTTAACAGTCCTGTTGCTTGCATCAATGATCATTTTGTGAGATTGGATAGAAATATGGACTTATGAATTTGTATTTAATGAGTTGTTTGTTTGTTAATTTATTAGAGATAAAAAATACATGTCGAATTTTTAGTGCCGAATTTGTTCACATGAAATGTACTAAACACGAATTAAATCTAATCCGAATGTTTCTCGTTTGATGAATATTTGACCGAATTTTTTAACATATTTTACTTGTACTATGTCGATTTATACTCGTATTTTTACCGTCCCGATTATTTTTCTTTTGTCGAATTGCTAACAAGATTTGTGATATAGAATTTATGATCCTTAAATGTCGTACCGGACTTTAGATTTTGAGGTCCGAGACGAACTCAAAAAATGATATCCTCAAAATTTAATGTTCATATATTATTATTATTATTATTATTATTCATCATCATCGACGGTGATACAATAAAATTATCACAATTTTTCAACAAAGAATAATAATTAATGACAACTAAATAACCAACAACAAATATAAAAATATTTTCTTTCACAGTTTCTTTTAGTTGATTTCAATCCCAATAGGAATAACTATGCAATCAAATAGCAAGAATATTTTTTTTTATAAATTAGTCAACCACTAATTAGTTAATCAACAACAATTTATACAAAACATATATATTAATTAATTATAAACCTCACGGTTCACATAATAGAAATTGACTGACTTTTTAGGAACAAAACTCACGTGTAGTCGTCGATTTTGGACAACTGATCAACTCAACAGAAATAACTATAGGTATTAGTTAAAAACATATTTTTTTTCTAATAAATTATATAAGTCAACAATAAATAAGACAATCGACAACAATTTATATAAAAAATAATAATCAAAATCTCAACTGAGAAGGGAGATGCTAATTCCATTAGTTTTTTTAAGGAAAAAAAAACTGGTCGAATCCGACGGCCACATGACTCTCTAAAAAAACCTAAAAATTATTCTTGCTTCTAAATCTTTCTGCGACTTTAAATCAATATATTTTGGATATGTAATTTGATTATTAGCATAATCAAGGCCCTGATTTGATTTTTTTGAGGACCCAAAATTACAGAGGACTTAAATACATAATTAAAAAAATTATGCTCTAAAATATTGGCTTACATGCACTATAATTTTTTCTTTTTTTCTTTTTTTGCACTCTAAAATTTTGGAACTGAGATAATTGTCTCATGGGCCTTATTTTAACTCGTGGCCTGCTTAAATGAATTGAGATTCATCTGAGAATCTTAGATAAGGGATTATGTGCTAAGCTCATGGTTTTGGTATGTTAACTTGAGCATAAGTTTGGTGCTTTGTCATTGTTATCAACTATTGACATTCTAGTCTCAGATGCAGTGCGGCAGACCAATACGCGGTGTCCGCAAGATTTTCCAAGCTACATATTCGTACTCAGAGCAGGGTTGTATCCTTCGTACCTCGCATCCTGTCACGACCGCCCGTGTCGGTTTAGGACCGGCTCCGGGTTGGCTCGGTTGAATTTTTGTTGTTGAAAAAAAGTCTTAAGAAATAGATGGATGGAAATAAGAAATTATTAATTTGATATATCATTTTTTTGATAAACTAAAAAAAATTCTAAAGATTTTATTTATATAGTTTTTATATTACATTTTTTTTTTGGCTCAGGATGATCCAATTTTTCAAGTCTTCGGTCTTCTAGTCAATTTATTGTTCAGCTCATCCTCCTCAGTAGGGTCGTCCATAGTAAGAAATTGAAATTCCAGTTCATTAATGTCTGTACCTTCATCTCTCAAGTATTGAGTCTATTTTTTTCCGCACGAAATCAAATTTGAACGTAAACGCATACTTTCAAATATCCGACCATATCCTGCTTCCCTTCTTTCTTACCATTCTTGAACATGTAGTAAAACTAGATTCCAATGCTACCATGAACACCGGAGCCATTAGAAAAACATGTACTAAAGAAGAAAATATATATAGGATAAGTTTTTTCGTGTTATTTCCACCATTCTAAATTGAAAATATGATTTTGAATCATCACCATCTTCTTCATTACAAGAATTTAAATACAACGATAATTCTTGATTTGGTAGCAGTACTCGCGTACATGCGCGAGGCATCGCCCTCCCCCCTTCTGCTCTGTAGCCTACCCCCCTCTTCTCCTTCTCCGGCGACGCCTCCCTCACCCCTTCTGCTCCGTCCTTCGGCCTCCCCAGCCCTCTCCGTCGGCTCGGACGAGTACTGCACTAGTATTGCCCGAGCCATATAACAAGGAATAGTAGTAATTTTAGCATGCTTGCTTCAGAACCATATATAAGGACAAGGGTAAACTGTAGAGGAAGAAACAAGGCAACCTGTAATATGAAAGCTGGTACATAAGGCAATTCAGCATTGTTGGAGTGGCTTGAGAGTCGATACGATACAGGCCATCCCACTATTATTCAGTAAAAACAGAAAAGAAAAGTCAGAGACTAAGGATGAGTAAGATATATGTAATCTATTTTCTATTTACTGGCACCAGAATAGCTCTAACTAATTGATTGACAACAACGTACTACGAAGAGACAAACGCATAGTTGGTGACAATTTACACAAGTTCATGTGTATCAATAGGGGTTTTTCAGCATGGGTGCCAACTATCGCACTGAATAGAAAAACATTTAGATTAAAGCACAAAGACTTCTCTTAGAATTTTTTTCTAAAATGATCAAAAACAAGAACAAATTACAACAATTGATACAGTTATAGATCTTAGATTGTAACTTGATCATGAGCAAATTATTTTTTGTTGCATCCACGGATTAAAGTATAGAAAGTGCCAAAGATTAAAAACTACCCAAGAATATAATTACCACAAGGCTTGGTGGTTAACACTTAGAAATGCATGCACTATAGATGTAGGATGCGGCGTATCTATTTGCGGAAAGATATGACCATTAACTGTTCCATGTAATATTAATTGAGGCTAAAGCTGAAATGGCAAGTAAAGACATGTTACCTATTTAGAAGTAACATGGCTACGAGGATAATGATTTGACTTGTGACACCCATGATGGTATAAGAGTTTAGACAAGGAAAAAAAAAATGGTGCCATTAGTTCAACGATGTCAGGGTTAACTTAGACAGTTACAATCAAGATTCAAGATGTGTATTGGACCGGACAGACCGAAACATGCATGGACTTGTGAGGACGGTGTTCATCATAGGCAACATAACATGAACGAAGTAGTGTTAAGCAACATTACATAATATGAAATATAATTAGTTGTTACTATAATTAGGTACTAAGTTAGAAGGTGTCACGTCCCAGTCCCAAAATACACTGGACTAGGCCACGTGGCAATGGCCAGCTACGTATCAAGTGGACTCCAGTCCAGATCAAATACGTATAAGTTGTTCTGTGAGGGTTACTATCTAGATAACATAATAAATATCTCCAAGTCTCAATCCACAAGAATATGAATAAAAGAAAGGACAACATGTATCATGGTGTGCACCCCAAACAACACTTATCCGAATAGACTCGAAAGAAATAACACGAGTTTACAAAATTAGGCTATAGCAGCAGAAGAGTAAACAACAATAATAAGTAAATATAACTGTGGAAGAAATGAGATCAGTACCCAGTCCCAATACCTGCATAACAAGTAGATACGCATCAGCAGCTCCACAAGGACTCCACTCTAGTCTATGCTGCAAAACTGGAAAGGGACCAGGTCCTCAGAGGGATGTAACAAGTTACATAGAAACATGCTAGTAGTAAAACAGTATAATAGGTATAAGTGTATACATTGGGGTAAATCTAAAGTACCGTCTAAGTGATATGTGTAGAAGTATGGAAAATCTGAAAGCCATACAAGTCGCATAAAGTCCATGCACCCCCAAAGTGAAAGCAGGCTGCAGAGGAGCCACAGAAAGCACATACGGCCGAGGGGCCCGTCTAGCATGTAAAGCACCCATGCGCCCCGTGCAGCCAAGGAGTAGGAAGCAGCATATGATTCTTGTTATGGCAATTATGACCTGTCTAACACGGCATTAATTGGACTGAAACGCTTCGAGACCTGTGAAGACGGCAGTCCGCAAAAAGACAAAAATGTCACATTAATGCATTGATGACCCTGTCAGAAGTGCAGCTCCACGTGGTCACTCGTATGCGGCCTCGATTCTATGGGTCCTTGATTTTATGCGGCCTCGCGTCTATGCGGCCTCGTCATCATGCGGCCAAAGTGTCCATCAGACCCAGGACAAACGAGAGCACATATGCGACCACGACTATATGCGTCCACGACACCATACAGTCTTCATCTTGCAAGATCTTTCTGTTACAACCGAAAAGACCTTCACACAATTAGTGCTGACTACGTGTCCAGCTAACCAAGTCATGCACACAACGGAGTTACAAATAATCCTGAGATATTATCAACAACATATCCTATCGTAGGCCACATGACAGCATGCCCGTGGTATGCGGCTACAGTCGCAACCGTATTCTGTTGAAGGAGTCCTATGCGGCCACCAAACAAAGGCATATGCTGCACCTATAGCATATCAGCATAATGACTATAAATAGCAGGGTAGCATACCCCACACAAGGGGCGAGCTACGTACGTGCACACAAGCTCAAGGGAGAGAAAGGAGAAGAGAGCATCCCCATTCCCTCGTCGGACCGTCAACGGAGTAAATGAGTCGCTGTAGTACTCGATCTCCATCGTTACATTTTCCAGATCAAAAATATTTTACTTAGATTTTCTGTCTAGGATTTTTTTGTACTTTTTGTTTGTTGTTAAACAATAGTTTCCCAAACTTACGTTAATGGCAAATAAGATGGAGACTCTGCTGGGAAGAAACTTCTCCTCCAACGAGAAGTTAGTGAAGCAGTCCGACGCGTCGAAGCTAGGTTCGAACCAGAAGATGCTGGTTGTACGCTTCGACTAGAAAGCCTTCGAGAAAATGCTCCCCGAGGGAAGCGCTTCGCCGAGGGTGGCAAAGCCTAAGAAGACCCGTAGGTCGTGGTCAAGGCCGCTGCACCCCGCCCAACTACGGAGCATGTGCTCCTTGTCTCTCTCCCTGCCGCAGGAGACGCACATCATGCCCCCACACAGGCTGTCTTGACTCATGTGGCAGCCTCTTCTGACAAGGAAAGTGCTCAGCACTTGAGCTATGGTAGAGAAAAATACTATAATGCCAGAAGTTCGAGTGCTAATTAAGGCACGTTCCATGCGGCCACGACAAATGCCGCATAAGAAAGCCCATGCGGAACCAGACTCTAGACATAGGAAGAAGGCCGTATATGGCCCCAACGGTAACAGAAGCTCAGTCTTCGATCGAATCTCATGCGGCGTTGATTCCATGCGCCATGCTGAGAAAGTAGAAGATTTAAACTTGGAATCTTCATACTATGCACCAATACATGCTAGAACGAGGAAGTCTAGGGTAGTGCGAGCTCGCCAAGCTCAAACAACTGCTTATCTGGCTGGCCATCAACAAACACCGCTAATTGTTATATGTGTCCCTGACGAAAAGCTGTACAAAACTGACCCATGCGTCCAGCCCACAGTGGCAAGTGGACAAGTCCGGTCTCAAAGTTTTCCACTAACGACCTAGGGAAAGTTTTTGTACGAACCCTATATCAGGAAGCAATGACAATGCCTACACACCCATGTGCTCGGTCTACCCGTGCTCATAAGAAGGGTGTAAAAGTGAATCACCCCCCACTTTACTTGCGCAACGTGATCAATCACAAGCGCAAAACGAGAAAAATAACTACGACATGTGAGGTGTCCTCTCCAAGGCATCACTGTGCCAACATCATCATCAACTGTTGTTGTTCCAAAGTAGCAGTACCTGCAGACAGTCAGTCGGCATTCCAATGACTGCAACCAAGAGCAACCATCCGGCAGCATCCCGGAGAGCATGTGAAAACACCAGAGGAGGAGGAGCTGCCATTTGCCTCATGTTACTCTGCTTGGAGATCTCCTTCTGCGAGGAAAAGTCGAAAGTCTAGCACCTCCAATCCTTCACTCTAAACCAGCGTGTCCAGAAACTGGAGGCAAGCAGAGGTGCCCATAGAAGGAGTGTTCCTGGGTACGCACTCGAAAAAGAAATTATCAGCTGCTGGGGGTGGCCCTTCCTCAAGACCCCAGATGACTCTTCAAGCTGGGGGTAGCAATCCTCCAGAACTCTACAACAACCTGACGTTACGATGAGACACTAATTCCCAAGGAACATACACTGAGATTTCTAGGGGTAGTCACCCTCATCAAGAAGATACAGCTTCCTATGCTGGGGGTAGTGTTCCCTCCGGGTTCGAAGATGATGTAGCGCCCCGTTCTCCCGGTGCGGAGAGCGCGGCTAAGAAACACAAGACGGTATCGTTCGATCGGGATAGATTGAATTAAGAACTCGTCCTCGTTATGGATTTGTTTCTTCGGAATCGATTCCCATATTCAGTGGACCGCGCCCCAATGATCGGCTTAGCGGCAGAGTCAGGAGGGACCTCTCCGCTGCTATCTTTTATTGCCTCGGTTTTCGATGTCGCTTGTTGCTTTCGTGCTTTGAGTTGGTTTTGGGATTTGCTTGTTTTCCTTGAACGGTTTCGATGGTTTTCATTATTTTCGTTCATCGACTTGCACTTCTATTCCGAGATTGGAAAGAGAGGAAGAAGTATTAATCGAGCTGTTCGTGTGCAGATGAACGAGCAGTAGGCGGCTTGCGAGCGGAGTCGTGAAGCGCCTCTTTCCTTCTCCCTTCCAAACATCAAAGTGAGTGGCTACCAACCCGATTAGCTAGCCCTGCTTCCAAGCTTCACAGCTAATAATCTGCATTCTCCTTGCCCCGATCAAACGATACCAAGTAATAATAAAAGAAACCAAGATAAAAAGGGAATAGACTTGGTTATTATGCTTGTCAATCAAACCTGTGAACTGTTGCCTTATCGTATGCTTGTTCGTGCAAATGTTCTATGAATTATGCTAAGTATGACACACACCTTGTATTGTGCATAATTGTTCAGGGAGGCTATGCTAAATAAATCATGCATTACTACTTGTCGTGCACTCGTGTACTTGCACTCGTGTTCTTGCAATCGTGTTGCCTCAACTGCATGAATTGTTAACGTGTTAATCGTGTACGATCATGGACAACTTGTGCACAAGGTATAGTTCTGCGGACGGTCGCTGGGGCACTGGCACCGATCCGATCCGGGCAGAACTCGTATAATAGTCATCGTGTATGGGACAAGGTGGCTTGCAGCGCCTCGTGTACTATCATTGCATGCTATCCTTGTCTCGGACTAGTCCACTATGGCAATCATGCCAGTGATCATCGTGTATATTTAAACCTGTTGCATACTAACTTGTGTCTTTGTGGCAGGGAAGGCAAGGTAAGTATTGTGCAGGTAATTCAGACGGTCAGGTAAAATCCACCGAACGGTGGCACGTTCATTTCAGTAAATTCTATATGCTGCTTACTTGTAAATGAACTAAGGCAAGATAGAAACCCACAAATATGCATGCTTCATTAAAACAACATGTTGATTGGTATAGTCAGGCTAGCTCGCCTTCACCAGCATGTTTCGATATGCTGACCCTCGTTGAAACAGGTTCTCCGCACCAAGGCGAACCGAGCGAGGAGCCGAAGTCGTCTTCCCGATCCAGTCCAGCTGTTGGCGCATCTTCACCGCGCCCTCGTAGCATCTTCAAGTCAGGAGCTTGCAACTCTTCATACACAAATGCAGCTCCGTGGCAAATCTATCCTCCAGCCTGGAGGTCTTTATCATTTTGAGTTTATAAAGGGATGTAATGTACAGGACTGCTATCTCATTTTGAGTCATCTCTTTTGTAAGCCGTTCGGCATATTAGCTAACTCGTTCAAGAGTTTGTAATAGATGTTCATTATCAATAAAGAGAACTTTTCCATGTTTCAAATCTGTGTTTCAATTTATCTGCGTACTCTGAATATGTGCTTGCTATGCAAATCATTAAAGCCTTGTGCGGGCGCAACCCCAGGCCCGCACGGCGGTCACGACTCGGGGGACGCCTCGGGGCGTGACAGATGATGCAACACTTCCAACTTTTTCTGATAACTATTCACTACAAGAGTCCTAGAAAGAAAGTGCATGTCATGCCCCAGTTACAAAATATGTGAAACTGAGCCACATGACAATGGCCAGCGGGTACACTCTGATGGGCATCCCAAAGTAATGGACCCGTTGGAGTGCACCTAAGCTCTAAAGTACAAAAATAATCCAACATTTATTCACAGGCAATATATCTCATCTCATTCACAGATATAACTAATGAAGCACATAGAGAAATCAAGTCTACTAATGTGCAAAAAGAGAAAAAGTCTAAAAATATATCATAATACAATCCTGGAAGAGTCACATGGGGACAAACCCACCAAATACAAGAACTGAAAGGAAAAGAAGTGCAATAAGATAACTATAACCGATATCAGCTAACTAGATAATGATATCGAGTCCAAGGTGAAGTCTCTACCAAGATCAGGTGAAGTCCTTCGAAAGAATCTCGTCCTCCACAGCTGGTGCTGTAGCAGCATAAGTCTACACCTCCGGGTAATCCTCCTCGTCTATACCTGGAAGGGAACCATGTCCTTAGAGGGACGTAACAAGGTACAAAAAAATAACATGCCGTATAAAACAATATCATAAAATATAGATATATATATATACTACTCAAGGGGTAATCTAGAATAACCAACTATGTGAATGCAATTTAAGAACAACGCTAATATATGCGGGCTATCACGGTATACACCGGAGACCTATCCGGTAACTATGAATGACACTACAATCCCTGTCAGGGGGACTGTGGCAATTATGAAATCATCGTAGCTCTAGTAGTGAGAGAACGACAACTATGTGGGAAAGTAGCCCAAGCTCCTAGTGTATGTTCTCCCCTCCCATGTGACCTCACGATTCGTATCTACGATACGATTGATCAGACTCTCTAACTAGAACATCGAGTCATAATAATAATGGTGTAAGGTATCAAGTCGCGCTTCCTAACACCAACTATGTGAATGCAATTTAAGAACAACGCTAATACACGCGGGATGTCATGGTATACACATGAGACCTATCCAGTAACTATGAATGACACCGCAGTCCCTGTCAGGGGGACTGTGGCAACTATGAAATCATCGTAGCTCTGTTAGTGAGACAACGACAACTATGTGAAAAAGTAGCCCAAGCTCCTAGTGTATGTTCTCCCCTCCCATGTGACCTCACAATTCGTATCTACGATACGATTGATCAGACTCTCTAACTAGAACATCAAGTCATAATAATAATGGTATAAGGTATCAAGTCGCGCTTCCTAGCACCAATACAAATTTCGGTCACTATGAGAATATCAAGTACGAAATATGTCAAAATGAATTTTCGTGTAAAAGTGTCCTGAAGTTTGACGTACCAATGGTGGTGCGTCTAAGATATCGCGGCGTCAAACTCTAACTATCGATACTTGACGACACTAACGGACGTCGACACCTGAATCTGCCTCGGACACAAAGTATCGACCAACGGTCCTAAGACAAAAATAAAGTGCATACAAGATACATATAAAGTAAGGAACTGAAATACATATCGACAATGTACGCTTGCCTGGATCCGCTAATTGAGAAGTAGAAGCTGATCCAATGCCCAAGTCCGAATAGTCCAAAGAACCGAGAGAATGAAATTTGAAATTAATTAATTTAAATAAATTCTAACTTATAGAAAGGGTTCTTAAAACTTGGGTTTAACTGGTTTATAAATAGATATATAATAATGCATTAACAATTTGAATACCTACCTAACATGTTATCTAACTAAACTCTAATGTAAAACTACGACAACTTGTGGTACGATATTTTTCTCTCTAATTTCCTACGAACCCAGACTGCTCTCACTGCCATATGTAAGTATGTGATCCTCCACTTGTGTGCAAGTATAATTCTTCAATCACCCATGCCTAAATCCTTCACAACACTATACAATACAACCAGCTACAAGCAAACATGATCATTCCTGACTTTTAAACACTCTGGGATCCCATATATACATATAGCCATCAAAGCTTCCCGCATATATTCACACTCTATGTTCGTAGGCAATTCCCCAACATATATACAACTACAGTATTAGCAAGCACACATCTATAACTCGTTATACATTTCTTCTTCTCACATGATTAAATAACAATAGTTTATATCTATGGATAATGTTTCTCCTTAAAGTACCATTCCAATAACACACTACTGCATCTCCATGTCTCCTTCTTCCTCGTCAATATGCCTAAAAACTAACCACATACCCCCACATAACAGATCAACTACTATCAATCGATTTAATAAACATTGCACAACCTAATCTTCCCCAACATCTATTTCTTTCCTCCATGGTTTCCAGTTGGTTCTCGTTCATATCAACTGGTCTCCCCATTTCAACACTTTTTGTACTCCAATTCACCATATTCATACTAACATCAAACCCAATCTCCTATACACAACTAAACACAAAATCTTTCACTTGCTCACACATTATCCCATATATGCATGGTACAGCATGACTACATGCACCATAAAAACCGTTTGTCTATTCCCTTCCATTCTACCCTCCTTATTGGCACTCAACAAAACATATACACTGGTACCACCTCTTTCACCCGAACTGGAATCATATACACATGGAACCACAGTCACACACTTTAACCATGGTTTCGATAACCCAACTTTGTTTGCACAGTGCTGCTAAGCGGCATCAGTATTTCCCTAAATATCAGTGCATATACGATTTGCTTGTTCTTCTTCTCACTAGACTTTTCCCATATATGTGTACACAACAACACAACTAGATCACAACACGATGATGTTCTTGTATGCATGGAGAAGGAAACACACACTATTGCTTCCTAAATCCTTCAATCACCTACTGGCCGTTTAAGAAAATATTTCTGCTCACCACACAACCACACTCACAATAAAACAGACACAACTACAAATTACACTAATGCTGTATTAACTTATGTATCAAGTTATAAAGAAGATGGAATCTAGGAAAGATGAATACCACAGGGAAAGGAACGAGGGCAAGGAAGATGACGACTCTGCAGTCGGGTCGTCGATGCTGGCACTCTGGCGACGATCAACCGCTGTTGCTCGCGGGATGGGAACGATGGAGAGGTCAAGATCGAAAAGCGGTCCGGATGACGCCCACTGCCGAGGGGTGAACGGAGCTCATACACCGCGGGAGTTTCTGAACAGCCTCCGATGCCTGACATAAAGTTCTGAGCACCCCGAGACTCGTGAAAGGGGCGACATGCAAAAAGATAGAAAGTCACATCATGCATTAATGGCCTCGACAGACGCGCCATGCAATGTGTCCTCCCCTATGCGGCTTCGTCCTTATGCAGCCTAGTCATCATATGCGGCTACGGCCCCGTGCGGTCTCGTCAACATGCAGCCACAGTGTCCATTCGACGAAAGCCAGGCCAGAGCTCGTATGCGGCAACAACGCCATGCGGCCGAAGTGTCCATTCGACCAAGACCAAAAGAGAACACATATGCAGCCAGGACAACTATGCGGTCAAGAAGTTGTGTCATGACCCTCACCTGGAATAATGACACGAGTAGTGAACAACGCCCAGCCTACGTCGCAGCATTGACAGTAGAACGCTGTCTGGGTCAATATAACTATCTACACATCTCACACAATATATGAAAGGGTACCTGTCATACTACCTCAACTCCAAAAGGAGAAACAATATGGTATATTATAATGGTAAACAATACTCAATCACAATATAAAAATAAAGGAGAATAAAAGCACGATATGGAATAAAAGAGAAAAAATAAGAGTCACAATACATCCACAAGTCCAAAATAAAATATACATGCCATTAGCCTTGAATGAGACTAATACAATGTACAAAATATATAACTAATTCTCTTGAGACACTGGCACTAGGTCCTCCTGCTCTATGGGAGAATCCTCTAATGACTCACCGTCTTGTGGCCTGTAATATGTGGGACACTACTGCACAAGCCAATCATCTGAAAAATATATCCATTCAGGATTGGAGCGAAGTACATATCTCTGAAAGCAGTTCCAAATACATGGAAGAGCGTAAATAAAAAATAATAGAAAAGAATACAAGGTAACTAGCAATAAAAAATAAAAATAAACTAGAGTAAACCTGTGAAGTACTAGAATGAAGGAACATGCAATATACAATAACTGCAAGTAATGAAAATAGATAAACTAGCTAAAGTGCTATGGAGTCGAAGTTTATTATATGATCGGTTTGGGTTGAACACGAATACAATATGGTAACTCGATTACACGTGTGATATATAATCGACATGTACACGAATACACTTGGGTTGATCACATAACCAACTCCTACTCTCCCATCCCCAACCAATGCTTATGGATCCAATCATGACACGTTACGAACATGAATATAAGTACACTGAACACGAGCAGTGTATGAACACGAAGTACACAATAATCAAAATACGACACACACAATAAAATATATGTGAAGGAGTACCCGCTGAACACGGTAGGAAATAACATCCCATGATATGATCCACTTAGTACCAGTCCGTGTAGCCACTGTGTCGGAATCAAGTAAACAGTTTTAGAGCATGTGATATATACACTATCATGACTGAAACTAACAGAGAGATGTATTCGCCTCGGGTCCTGAGCAAATGTGTCTTTTGATGCCCAAGCTGGTGTCACACAATCATATTTAGAAAATATTATGTCAAGTGGTGTAATGGAGGAGAAATGAGTTAAAATGTACTAATACATGCTATACTAGTAATTACTAGGTCGTACTAGATTTTAGTAGGATCTAAGCTAATTATCTAGCTAAATACTAACCACACTAGTTATGCTAACTATTTACTAGGTACCTATATATATTAGATAATAAAATACACTAGTAATACTTACTAATTAGTATTACATAATATTAGACTAATTCCAAAACTCATATAACTAATATCTAACTAATGCATATTATTTATAATACTACTATATAACTCTAACTGTCTAACATATGTTAACTGATACTTCAACTAATCAACTAATAACTGACATCTTACTATCTCACAACTAATATCTAAACTAACTTATTAGCACCAAGTGATCCTATTTATATGCTAAGATGACTTATATATATATATATATATATATATATATATATATATATATATATATATATATATATATATATATATATATGATACAGACCTATTGACACTCATTGCTATGGTTGCAACTAATACTTCCAACTGTCAACAACACCTGAACACATAACAGTGTATATATCCTTGATACACACTTAGGTGATCAACTCCCTATACTTGGACTTGGCACTACAAGACTTACCCTAACTCCACAAGTTTACTGATGCAGGGACTCCCCTGCCCCTTACCAAGCCTGCACACCCTGCTATTTAGGACTTCTACTTGCAGTCCTACCATCTAACTAACTATTACTACACTAATATTTGTAGTTCTATGCACTTCCCCTCTTTTCTTACCTTCTCCTGAATGCAAGTGTGTCCAAAAGCTCACTGGTACATCACTTGCCTTGTCACTGATATCTGTTTCTCAGACATCCCCAAGCTGGCTACACTGATACACCAACCCCCTTGAAGTTTCTACTGACTCTGCTGCATCAAGCAGTGCTTAGCAAACTGACCCAAAAGTTAGTAAGCCGAGCCCCTCTTCACTTACTCACTGCAGTACCTACAGTTGAATAATATTGCATTCAACTATCAACTGTGATATCCCAATGTTCATATCCCCTATTGCAATATCTGATACCTAACATATCAATTTCTCCCACCTGTACCACTTGCTTACAATATTAAACCCCATTGCAACTGCTGTTGCTACTAACTTCTCTTGCCTGAAACCCCAACTTACCAAGCTTGCAACATTGTAACCTGTCACACCCCAGTCCCAAAATACGTAGGACTAGGAATACGTAAGCATGCCAGCCGTATGTATATGGCAACTCCAATATATAGAAACCATAACATATACGTACGCTGGATTATGAACAATAATTCACAAGTGGTATATAATTATCACAAGTCATAGGGCATAACTAAATCTCATCCAAAGAATCAAATATAAATGAATAATCAAACAACTATATAACTAAATCAAGTATAAGGTGCTTGATAAGAACAAGTAGTTGGGTGGAGACAAATCCACTACAAAACTAGAATATGAGAGAAACAAAATAAGTACATCTAATGAACAATGATGCTCGAAGAGAAGGCCTCCTCGAAAGAGAACGAAGTAGCAAGTCCTGATCCGTGCTCCTGCAAATAGTCATGTTCGTCTACACCTAAAAAGGGACCAGGTCCTCAGAGGGACGTAACAAGATACATAGAAGCATGCCAATAAAGTACTAAAAAAAAATCCAATGGGTCACCTAACCGTCTATGTGAATGCACTTTGAGAACAACTTTCCAACACGTGGGCTATCTGGCTAAAATGGGATTGGCATGATGCTCTCGGAGAATCAGGGGCCTATAAATCATGTCATCTTTTGAACGCCAGAGGCTGCCTGATAATAATAATATATAGTGGTCATCATGATCGCACATCTCCGGCGGAGCGTACGGGATACACAAGGAAAGTGCAAAGGAGCCCAAAAGCCTTACTTGTTATCCTCCCCACCCCATGCTCTAAGCACGTCATATCCATGACACGATGAGACCTCTAATAACTGCAAAGTCTTCTAATTATGCAAATTCTATCAGCAGTTATTCCCTATCGCACGTCCCAAACGTACAGGTGGCCGACCCGTCACGCAAGTCCGTGTCCTACATGAGACTCACACTCGTGTAACAGATGTGTCATGGCCAATGAAACATAATGATGCCTTCAATCATGTGGTGGTCTCATAAAACTAGGTCGACATGCATAATATATAATAAAGACAAAATACGACGCCACCGTCGTTGCACCCAAGTTATTCTTGGACGCGCAGTTTATATAGCAGTTAAAATTATAAACTAAATGACAGAAATAAAATACATGCATCATATGGAATGTAAATCAAAGTACAATGGCAAGGTATACTTGCTTGGCAAGAAAGCTGCGTAATATAAACGTCCAGGTGTCAAGTACACAGGATCAAAAACTATGGCCTCCGAATGAACATCTCTGGATGTGAAATAAATATCACCAATGTTTCCAGAATAAGCGAGATAGCTAGAAAACACTACCCTTTCGTCCAATTTGGACACAGGGGCAAAACGGTAATTTTGGATCAAAGCGGTCCACTTGTGGGCCACTTCGCAGCAAAAAGCGTACCAGAGGTAAAGGTCTCTAAATGGGACAAATTATAGGTCAAAAAATTCTAAACGTCAATACAAACTCAACGGTATGTCCAATTTTGGATTCCGGTGAGCCGATCACAAATTCGCCCTTAAAGTCAATTGTAGGGCCCGCGAATAGGCGGCTTGGTCAACTGTCTCAGAATTGCGTGAAACTCGGGTCACAGGACCAGCGTGATATCACGAATCCAATGGCGTAAGTTTTATCGTATTCCGACGAGCGCACACAAAATGGGGTGGTGTTTTATAAAAGTCGCGATACGAGGACTTTTTACGGATACGGGTTGATTCCGACGCGCACACACGTCCGAATCAGCTTTCGCGAAAGCCCACACGTAAGGACATACCATACGCGCCTTTTGGTACAATTGGTACACGATGGGGCAGTCCCGTTTGGTGGAGCGTATTCCGTATCGCAAAATTTTAATTTTAAAATAACAAGTTTTTGGTCGTTTTGGAGGTCGAATAATTTTACATATAGAACAAATTAACAAAAACTAAAAGAACAGAAAAATTCTTGGTTATATGGAGAAGAAAAATCCTTCAATTAGTTTTTGAAAAATATTAAACAGGTTGATGGCAAATTGGGCGTGAACATGGGGGTTTGGGTTGAAGTTTCTGGACTGATTTTGGTCAGTTTTTTGGCCATTTTTCGGTCAAATTTTTGACCAATTTAGGGTACGAAAACTCGTCCCGCTTGAATAAAAATCCTAGAGGGTTAGGTTGTGAACGTGCACGAATAAACTGCTCGCAAAAAGAATCAAAGATGGAGAAGATACGATACCTTGAAGATGGCTCGAGACTGTGGCTGCTGTGCACGCGTGCGACGCCCGCGGGGACAGACGGACGACGGCGGCGGCGCGGGGCGGCCCGGGACGGCCCGGGGCGGCGGCGGTCGGCGCGGGAGTGGTCGCCGGCGGTCGTCGGGGCTGGGGTAGGATTAATGTTTGAGAGATTAGGGTTAGGGTTTGGTTCTATGTTTAGGTATAGGTATATGTATATATATATACATATGGAGAGAGGGGGAGAGTGGCCGCGGGGGAGTAGTCTGCTGTGGGAGTCTTGGGAATGGGTTTTGCTATGATTAGTATTAGGAGAGGTTTATTAGTTAGGGTTTTATTTAGTTTAGGTTTTATTTATTTTATCCTTTTTTTTCTTTTCTTTTTCTTTTCTTTCTTGTTTTTCTTTTCTTTTCTTTTCTTTTCTTTTTCTTTTTTTGTTTTTTATTATCAACATTATTATTATTATTACTATTACTATTACTATTATTATTATTATTATTATTATTATTATTATTATTATTATTATTATTATTATTATTATAACTATATATTATTTATATATATTCACTTATATAAATGAGATTAAAAATTCAAAATTAATATCTGCACACCAAATAAATTCTAAAAATTACTTTATAAAGCTTTTAATAAATACTACACTCAAAATATTTTATAAAAATATTTTATAATTAATAATTGGATATTTATTTAGTTATAAATTAAATAATTTTATTATCTAATTAACTAAGTAATTAATCAAATGGTTGTCCACAAAATAGGTTAATAGTAAATAATATGCAATCTTACAAAAAGGGAATGTACCAATTTGGCACAGAAAATTATGGGCTACTAATTGTAGAAAACTTAAAAGTAGAAAATAACCACAATTAAATTATATATATAATATCTAAATATTTAATAATTAATCTATGGTCGTTACACTAATATCATACTAATACCAAGGGATTGAATTTTTGTGCCACGAAAAGATCCTACAAGTAGTGTCTCCTGTGTAGGCTACTTCCTATGAAGGAAGATAAAGATTTTGGAGCCATCCTATATTATTAATGTCCAAACCACGGTGAGGTGTCCTAATAAAATTATTAAGTTTTATTTGATTTGAAAAATAATCTAAAATAAATACATGAAATACAGAATACACTAAAGATACCTATTTTTGGGTGAGGGGATTTACAATCTACCAAACTTAAAAGAATTTTGTCCTCTAAATTAAAAATAAGGCATGATTTGCTAAATCCTTCACATTCGTATATAAGGCAAGTCAATCGCGATCTCTTCCAAAATTTAAATAATAAAATCTATTCAAATCGATCGCAATCACTTCAAAATTAAAATAACCACTGTTCAAATCAAAATTCCACCTATCGCAACCTCTTCTCGATTTTCAAATCATCAACACCCAATTTTAAATCGAATCTATATGACATCTTCAAGATTTAAATAACGCGTATCAAATTTTACATCACAATCTCCAACTATCATAATCTCCCCTAGAAAATAATTCTAATCAAATATTATTCCTATTTTAAACTTATGAACTTCGTACTCTTCAAATTTTAAATTCAATTTACATCCTCAATATTTCAAATAGGTGATCCAACAATCAAAATTTAACTTTTAACTCAAATCATCAAATTATAAAATTTTAAATTCAATCCATCAATGTTCATGTATAAAATTCTATATTTATCCTCAAAATTTAAATCGATGATTCATTCTTCAATATTCAAAATTTAAATGATGTGCTCAAAGTATAAATATTTGGTCCGCAATATCAAGATTTCAAAATTCATTAAATCCTCATCGTCTTAATCATTCTTCTAAAAATTCTCAAAATTAAAATGACTTAAATCTCTCAATCTAATCTTACTTGATCACAATCTAAAAAAAATTTACCTCAAGTTGGCAATGCAACTTCTACACAACTTAGAATTTACCCATCTATCACATAAGGCTATACATTTAAGAAAAACTTCCACAAATTATTTAGTCGTGTTGTTCAATATATCCTCAAAACTTTTAACACCAAATATATCACCTATGATATGCCCTTAATTACAAAAGATAGTCACCAAGTAATGTAATTGGCCTATGGGGTATATCTAGTACTCTCTGTGTATCAAACTTATACCAAGCACGAGCGTTCGTCTTTTCGAAATAGGGGAAGACAGAAAACAACAATAAAGAATTCAAGAAGGAAGTGATAGAATACACAAGTACGGGGTTCAAGGCGATTAAAGAATTCAAAAGGGAGTTGTCAAGGCAGTTGTGGATTGAAATCCTATTTTGGTAAATTTCTATTCAAATGTTCATATCAGTACAGTTATGTACCTGATATGATATGCTCTGACCTGTCTAGAGGGCAAATATATTCGTCTACTAATCAACTATATATCAATCCACGTAAAGTAGTCATGCGAAGAGCGAACCAAGCGCACTAAGGTTAGCTAGACCATAATACATTGATTCTGATTTAGATAATGTATTAGTGTGTATACCCAATAATACATATATCATGATCAAGCTCGATAAAAGAATAAGCTTGCAAAACTAGGCTATAATAGCAGCATAAGTTGAGGTAGTCCAAAAATATAAGTACGCTGGATTATGATAAAAGAAAGTACAAAATAATTCAAGTTCACAAAGAAGATAAGACTCGTCCGGTGTTGTGCCTCTACAGTTGCCATACTAACTCCTTGTTTAAGTCTCTCGTCGACCCAATGGGGGTATGGGCCTCTAAGTTCTACAGTCTGGATAAACACTATCTTCTTATGCAAGCATATAGTTGGTGTCATTCAATTACACTTCATTAATAGGTCAAAAGGACTATGTAATACTAGGTTATGAGGCATACTACCAAACTTAAAAGAATTAACTAATACAGTGACTGTCTTAAGGGGATTCTACAAAATAACCTTGTCCTTGTAAATAAAGTAGAAACTCTTATTGGGATACACGAGGAAAAGATCTTGGTATTATTAGGGTATCCTATTGCATTATAAAACTCCATAGGTAATTGTCATCTTAGGTCTTAATCATAGTGCTTATAGAACAAAGTGTTAACTTTAAGAATGAAAAAGTTACTGGCCCTTAAGTAAAATAGGATATACTGTATTGAGATATGGGTACAAATTACTTGATTTGAAACTAAAGGATAATCATAAAATCATAATCTAAATGAGCAACTCAAACTATCAAGTTCTAACTACTAAGCACATAGTTTCAAAATTCAAGATTAACAATTATAATCCTAGCAA
Organism: Iris macrosiphon; assembly: GCA_036927795.1. Taxonomy (NCBI): domain Eukaryota; kingdom Viridiplantae; phylum Streptophyta; class Magnoliopsida; order Asparagales; family Iridaceae; genus Iris; species Iris macrosiphon. The sequence continues at coordinate 197,842,688 of JAYESA010000007.1, forward strand.
ACTATATGTCCTAACATAAAAGAAAATCACTTGGCCTACAATCAGAAGGGTTAGGCGGCACAAATTGAAAGATGATGAAAAAAAAATTGGTGTCGCACAAATAGCAAGCGTTAAGGTTTCGGAGGAACAAGATATGCAATTAAATAGAGAGACTCTTGATAATATCATGGTTTCCTAAGGAAAGGTGGTATGCTAATCTCTGGGTTCGAGGTATGCTCAAGGAAAATGTTCTATTCATTTCTCTTAGTTTCCTAATGTACTGTTCTGCTAATATTAAGACAAGAATCTAAATTTATAGTTCTCTAATACTATCTCACTATGAAAGTTAGGTTTAGTCCTAATATTCAACCTTTGATTTCTATTAGTTCCTAAATACTAGGGTCAAATAATATGGTCAAATTTCTAACTAACCCTAGTAGTGTCTATACTACTGTCATTCCTAAATATTAAGGGATAATGGTCAATCAATTTATAGGTATTGGATGCTAGGGTTCATTAGGTATTCTAAACTTAGTGATGTGTCAATATTCTAGTTGTATTCTTACTAGGAATATTACCCTAATTATCATCCTAACAACAAGGATTCCTATATTCTAGCAGAATGATATACTCAAGGAACTATTAGGGAAGTACATGAATCAAGCATGATGCAATTATTTAAATAGAACGAATTGGAAGGAAGGTGAGTCATAGTCAAATGTGGATGAGATCCTATACTTTAATCCTAGGTGCAGGCTTGCTCGGTACAGTAACGTAACCGAGACAATATCCTCTCGACCTGCATGGGCCACCACTAAAAATATGTCACACTCCAGTCCCAAAATACGTAGGACTAGGAATACGTAAGCATGCCAGCCGTATATATATGGCAACTCCAATATATGAAAACTATAACACATACGTACGCTGGATTATGAACAATAATTCACAAGTGGTATATAATTATCACAAGTCACAGGGCATAACTAAATCTCATCCACAAAATCAAATATAAATGAATGATCAATCAACTATATAACTAAATCAAGTAAAGGTGCTTGATAAGAACAAGTAGTTGGGTGGAGACAAATCCACTACCAAACTAGAATATGAGAGAAACAAAATAAGTAGATATAATGAACAATGATGCTCGAAGAGAAGGCCTCCTCGAAAGAGAACGAAGTAGCAAGTCCTGATCCGTGCTCCTACAAATAGTCATGATCGTCTACACCTGGAAAGGGACCAGGTCCTCAGAGGGACGTAACAAGATACATAGAAGCATGTCAATAAAGTACTAAAAATAAACATCCAATGGGTTGCCTAACCGTCTATGTGAATGCACTTTGAGAACAACTTTCCAACATGTGGGCTATCTGGCTAAAATAGGATTGGCATGATTCTCTCAGAGAATCAGGGGCCTACAAAGCATGTCATCTTTTGAACGCCAGAGGCCGCCTGATAATAATAATATATAGCGGTCATCATGACCGCACATCTCCGGCGGAGCGTACGAGTTACACAAGAAAGTGTAAAGGAGCCCAAATGCCTTACTTGTTGTCCTCCCCACCCTATGCTCTAAGCACGTCATATCCATGATACGATGAGACCTCTAATAACTGCAAAGTCTTCTAATTATGCAAATTCTATCAGCAGCTATTCCCTATCGCACGTCCCATACGTACAGGTGGCCAACTCGTCACGCAAGTCCGTATCCTACATGAGACTCATACTCGTGTAACAGATGTATCACGGCCAATGAAACATAATGATGCCTCTAATCATGTGGTGGTCTCGTAAAACTAGGTCGACATGCATAATATATAATAAAGACAAAATACGACGCCACCGTCGTTGCACCCAAGTTATTCTTGGACGCGCAGTTTATATAGCAGTTAAAATATATGAACTAAATGACAGAAATAAAATACATGCATCATATGGAATGTAAATTATGGTACAATGGCAAGATATACTTGCCTGGCAAGAAAGCTGCATAATATAAACGTCCAGGTGTCAAGTACACATGATCAAAAACTATGTCCTCCGAATGAACATCTCTGGATGCTGAAATAAACATCACCAACGTTCCCAGAATAAGTGAGATAGCTAGAAAACACTACCCTTTCGTCCAATTTGGACACAGTAGCAAAACGGTAATTTTGGGTCAAAGCGGTCCACATGTGGGCCACTTCGCAGCGAAAAGTGTGCCAGAGGTAAAGGTCTCTAAATGAGACAAATTATAGGTCAAAAAATTTCAAACGTCAATATAAACTCAACGATATGTCCAATTTTGAATTTCGGTGAGCCGATCACAGATTCGCCCTTAAAGTCAACCGTGGGGCCCGCGAATAGACGACTTGGTCAACTATCTCAGAATCGCGTAAAACTTGGGTCACAGGACCAGCGTGATACCACGAATCCAATGGCGCAAGTTTTATCGCATTCTGACGAGCATACACAAAATGGGGTGGTATTTTGTAAAAGTTGCGATACAGGGACTTTTTACGGATACAGGTTGATTCCGACGCGCACACACGTCCGAATCAGCTTTCGCGAAAGCCCACACGTCAGGATATACCATACGCGTCTTTTGGTGCAATTAGTACGCGACGAGGCGGTCCCGTTTGGCGGGACGCGTTCCGTATCGTAAAATTTTAATTTTAAAATAACAAATTTTTTGTCGTTTTGGAGATCGAAATTTTTTACACAGAACAAATTAACAAAAACTAAAAGAACAAAAAAAATTCTCGGTTATATGGAGAAGAAAAATCCTTCAATTAGTTTTTAAAAATATTAAACAGGTTGATGGCAAATTGGGCGTGAACATGGGGGTTTGGGTTAAAGTTTCTGGACTGATTTTGGTTAGTTTTCCGGCCATTTTTTGGTCGAATTTTTGACCAATCTAGGGTACGAAAACTCGTCCCGCTTGAATGAAAATCCTAGAGGGTTAGGTTGTGAACGTGCACGAACAAACTGCTCGCAAAAAGAATCAAAGATGGAGAAGATACGATACCTTAAAGATGGCTCGAGACTGCGGCTGATGTGCACGCGCGCGACGCGCTCGGGGACGGACAGACGGCGGCGGCGGCACGGGGCGGCGGCGATCGACGCGGGGGTGGTCGCTGGTGATCGTCGGGGCTGGGGTAGGGTTAAGGTTTGAGAGATTAGGGTTAGGGTTTGGTTCTATGTTTAAGTATAGGTATATGTATATATATATATATATATATATATATATATATATATATATATATATATATATATATATATATATATATATATATATATATATATATATATATATATATATATACATATGGAGAGAGGGGGAGAGAGAGGCCGCCGGGGAGTAGTCTGCTGTGGGTCCTGGGAATGGGTTTTGCTAGGATTAGTATTAGGAGAGGTTTATTAGTTAGAGTTTTATTTAGTTTAGGTTTTATTTATTTTATGCTTTTCTTTTCTTTTTTTATTATCAACATTATTATTATTATTACTAATATTATTATTATTATTATAACTATATATTTATTTATATATATTCACTTATATAAATGAGATTTAAAATTCAAAATAATATTTGTACACCAAATAAATTCTAAAAATTACTTTATAAAGCTTTTAATAAATACTACACTCAAAATATTATATTTTTTTTTATAATTAATAATTAGATATTTATTTAGTTATAAATCAAATAATTGTATTATCTAATTAAATAAGTAATTAATCAAATGGTTGTCCACAAAATAGGTTAATAGTAAATAATATGCAATCTTACAAAAAGGGAATGTACCAATTTGGCACGGAAAATTATGGGCTACTAATTGTAGAAATTTGGAATTATAAAATAACCAAAATTAAATTATATATATATGTATAATATCTAAATATTTAATAATTAATCTATGGTCGTTACACTAATGTCATACTAACACCAATGGATTTAATTTCTGTGCCACGAAAAGATCCTACAAGTAGTGTCTCCTGTGTAGGCTACTTCCTATGAAGGAAGATACAAATTTTGGGGTCATCCTATATTATTAATGTCCAAACCACGGTGAAGTGTCCTAATAAAATTATTGAGTTTTATTTGATTTGAAAAATAATCTAAAATAAATACAAGAAATACAAAATACACTCAAGATACATATTTTTGGGTGAAGGGGTTTACACAACCTCATCCTTCCTTCCCCAGTGCCAGGTCCGCACTCAAGTATGCACTGGACTGGAGTGCAGTGCTTGCATCAACTGTCTCCAGGCAACAATTTCACAAGTGTCACACCCTTCACTTCACATACAATCAGTTCCTAAAATCAAATGGTCATCACCTTCACACACTGACACTGACCTGGACAGTTATTACTCACTGTCACAGTCTCCTATCCCGATCATAATTCACTGTTATCACTCACTTCATAACTCAACTCACCAACACACACACAATGCCGTCCAATTTCCTGAAGCCTGCTACTTGATGCTTGCATCAGACCCCAACTTCCAGTCTCACTCATACACACAACACTTAACTAAATACACACCTACATTATCACTTAATAAAGAATACACACACACACACGAACACACACACACACACATACATATATATATATATATATATATATATATATATATATATATATATATATATATATATATATATATATATATATATATATATATATATATATATATATATATATATAACTGAATACTAAACTAAATAATCAACTAGACATTCTAACAAACACTTTGAGTGCATATCTTATGATACTTATGATACGCATCCAAACAACGAGCCAAAATCTCCAATTCTCCACAATAATTCTTCCCACATATAATTATATATAATAACATCTATTATAACTAATTACAATAGACATTAAATATAATTTCACAAAGATCACCCAAAATGAATCTCGTATCACACCGTATCTCAAAATACCATGATACGGCCTACTCGTATCCATTTGTAGACACGTACCTAGTCCCACAACTCTGATCTAAGTCTAATTAGATCTAATTGGTCTAATGACACACAATTGATGTGTCAATCTCGTAATTCTCCCAAAATACATACAAAAACCTATATAGAATTCTCTATACACAACCAATTGGTCTAGAACTTGTTCCTATTAGTAGTCATATGCTATGGAATGGTTTCTAATGGTCAAATGCATGATTTAGAAGTTACAATAAAGATGAATTCAAAATTTACCAATTGTGAGATTGATTTCCAATGAAATATTTAATAGACACGATCCGGACACGATCTCTTCACCAAATCTCCTCCTCCTTATGCTTCTTGCTTTTCCAAGCACCAAGGCTCCTTGAGGATGAAAATGAGAGAGAATGTGGGTGAATTGAAGGTTAATTGATGAAAGGATGGAGTGAATTGGGGACTTAGAGAATTTGGGATCTTAAAATGAATGCAATAAAGAGGAGAGAGAGAGAGAGAGAGAGAGAGAGAGAGAGAGGAGAGGCTATATGAGTGGTCGGCCCCTATTCCCCCTTTCAAAAGTTATTTTCAATGTCTAATATGTACTTACTAGTTAGTTATGGGTAGGATTAGAGAATGGCTAATTTGGAAAGTCTTTAATTAAATCAAATTAAGTCTAAACCTTCTAATTAATTAGTGGAAATGAGTCTATTGGGCTTGGTCCATATTGGGCTCACAAGTTGTCATAACAAGTCTAATTGGGTTCACATGTGTCTAGTCTAACTATTGGGCTAGCCCACTAACCATAATAAATAATACAAATCATAAATAATTATTTATAACACTATAATTAATATTATGATATATTAAAATAAATAACTAGGCCAAATTACTAATTTTACTCATATTTTGGAAAAGTGGGGGAGATAATCCTACCCACCTTAAAAAATTTTGTCCTCAAAATTCAGGAAGAACTGGCTACAAAATAATCATATCAAGCAAGAAAGAATTATACCTCACGACTCAAACAAATAAGGATTTTACTTGCACATCTCGGCTTCTCGCTCCCAGGTAGACTCCCCTGAAGAGTGATGCCTCCACGCGATGTGTACCAAGAGAATCGTCTTGTTCCACAACACCTTCTCCCTGCTATCCAGAATCTCACCGGCTGCTCTGGGTAGCTGAGAGTCGAACCCTCCTTGATCTCCGAGTGATCCAATACATAGCTAGGATATGCCACGTACCGTCTAAACTGCGATACGTGGAACACGTTGTGCACTCCCTTTAGTGCAGGCAGCAAGTCTAGTCTGTAGGCTACTACACCGACCTCTTGAGAATACCGAAAGGTCCGATGTACCGTGGACTAAGCTTTCCGCCTCCGCCAAAGCGAATCGTGCCCCGTGTCGAAGAAATCCTCAAGAATACCAGATTGCCGACCTAGAACAAAAAATAGCCTTAGCACTCTATCTAATACAAGTAATCACAAATAACACAAAACAAAACCTATACCTCAAACTCCAAAGGTCTCCGGTGGCTATCGGCTAAATGCCGCTATCTGTCCTGCCCCACTCAAAGTCTATCCCTGATAAGATTACCTTCTCAGCTGCATCCCCGACCATCTCTGGTCCCAATAAGGCTATATCACCAATATCATCCCAAGATAATGGAGTGCGGCATCTTTGTCCATACAATGCCTCAAATGGTGACATCTCTATACTGGCCTGGTAGCTGTTGTTATAAGCAAATTCTACCAAGTGAAGGTGATCCTCCAAGAGCCTCCAAAGTCCAAAATATAGGTGCGTAGCATATCCTCAAGAGTCTGGATAAGTCCTCTCCGACTGCCTGTCTGTCTGAGGGTGATATGTAGTACTAAACTTGAGCTGGGTGCCCAAGCTAGCCTGCAAACTCCTCCAGAAGTGGAATATGAACTGAGTATCCCGATCCGAGACTATGCTCACAAAAAATCTATGCAATCTGACTATCTACCGTACATATATCTTTCGAGCTTCTCCGTAGACGTACCCACCTTGAATGGCAAGAAGTGGGCCAATTTGGTCAACCTGTCTACGATAACCCAAATTACGTCTTTCCCTCCTGGAGAATACGGAAGCCCTGATACAAAATCCATCATCACATGCTCCCATTTTCATTCTGGAATAGATAAAGGCTGAAGTAGTCCACCTGGCCTCTGTCTTTCCGCCTTTACCTGCTGACATACCATGCAACTGGATACAAAGCTCGCCACCTCTCACTTTATACCATACCACCAAATATGCTCTCTCATGTCTTTATACATCTTGTTGGCACCTGGATACATAGAGTGCTGAGATTGATGCGCCTCCTGAAGAACCTCCTCACGCAACGCTCCACTTGGCACACAAAATCTGGTACCGTGCCACAATAATCCATCCCTGCAATACAGAATTTCTCTGCCAATCCCATCTGGACTTGCGCTTTGATGCTCCTCAGAGACTCATCCTCGAACTGTGTGGCTCTGATCTGGTCCATCAACTCTGACTGTACCTAAAGTCCCTACATCTGTGCTGTGACTCCAAGAACTAGCATCTCAATACCCAAGCTATCAAGATCGGCCAATAAATGTCTGTCCCTCGTCAAGTACATAGCCAATGGATACCTGCTCAAAGCATCAGCAACTATGTTGGCCTTCCCTGGATGGTATTGCAAAGAAATATCGAAGTCCTTCATCAACTCCAACCATCGCCATTGCCTCATATTGAGCTCTTTCTGTGTAAACACATATTTTAAACTCTTGTGGTCTGTAAAGATCTCTACATGCTCTCTGTACAAGTAGTGTTTCCACAACTTTAGAGCAAAGATGGCTGCTGCCAACTCCAAGTCATGGGTAGAGTAATTCTTCTCATGCGGATGTAAATGCCTGAAAGAATAGGCAATCACCTTCCCATTCTGCTGTAACACACATCCTAAAACTTTATCTGAAGCATCACTGTATATGGAAAATCCTCCTATCCCTGATGGCAACGTCAATACTGGAGCTTTAGTCAACCTCTTCTTTAGCTCCTCAAAAGCATCCTGACTCTTCTCAGTCCAGACAAACTCCATGTCCTTCCTGGTCAGCCTAGTCATTGGCTCTGCAATCTTGGAGAAGTCCTGAATAATCTTCAGTAATAGCCTGCCAATCCAAGAAAACTTCTGATCTCTGCCACTGAACTTGGGGTAGACCATGACTCAACTGTTGATATCTTCTTCGGGTCTACTGAGATTCCGTCTCCTGTAATCACATGTCCGAGGAATTCAACCTTATCAAGGAAGAACTTATACTTCGAAAGCTTGCCATACAGCTTCTCCTTCCTGAGAGTCTCCATAACTATACTCAGATGCTTCTCATGCTACTCTGGGGTCTTCGAATATATCATCAATAAAGACCATAATAAATTGATCCAGGTACTGATAAAATACCTTATTCATCAGGTTCATGAATACCGTCGGGGCATTAGTCAAACCAAACGACATCACCAAGAACTCAAACTGCCCATACCGAGTCCTGAAACCTGTCTTCGGAATGTTTTTCTTCTTATTTCACCTGGTGATACCCCGATCACAAGTCTATCTTCGAGAATATCTTCTCTCCACTTAACTATTCAAACAAATCACCAATCTACGATAACGGATATTTATTTTTGATAGTGAGGTTGTTGAGAGCCCTGTTGTCATGACCCACACCCGATGTAGGAATGCAAGTCGGGAACAACGCCCAGCCTGTGCCGCAGCATCGACGGTATAATGCTGTCTTAGTTAACAATACTATCTAATTATCTCACAATAATGCATAAACCTCCAATAATATCTCAACTCCATGAAGAGTGTAATCAACTTATTTTAGCACAATACTCAATCATATTTCTATGGCACGAGAAGATATCACAAAAGTCTAACATAACTATGCAGTTAAAAAATATAACAACAACAAATAGAGATAATATCCAAATCTCAAATATATGCTGGAAACAAATCCGGTATCAAAATACTAAAGAGAACTAACTATGCTAACTAGTGAATCTGGCTAAATCTCCCGACAGTCACTCCAGAACTAGTGGATCCAAGTCTGCATCATCTATAGGCTGAGGTTCGTAGTACGTCGGACACCAATCTTCCGGATCCTCTGAAAAATATTTTTCAGTCAGGAATGGAGCGAAGTAAAACCCAATAGCAGTTCCAATTAATTGACAAAAACTATAAAACAGTAATATAGAGGGTGCTATCTACGATGAAAAATATAACTGATAATAAAAAATAATAAAAGAATAGGCAATACTAACAACATAATATAATCAATGCGTACAAGAATGAGGGAAAGAAACTATAATGTCAGAAATAGAACAAGGTAATCAATGAACTGAATATGGAATCTACAATAATTATGTGTTTTGAGATACTAACTAAATATGTGATCGGCCTGGGAGATTCAATGATTACACTAAGGATCTAACTCAACCATAAGTGAATTGCATTGTTAGTTAGTAGCCAATGATTACACTACTAGCCGATAGTTTCTTGATCATATATTTAATTAGTATTTCTCCTGCCCCGACTGATACGATGGATCGAATCATGACACGTTACTAGCCAATTTATCCAATGTTTAATCTACAATATTCAATATTATCCAATACCAAGAAGGATAGTATCCGATATCATCTCCATAATCAAGATAACATCCCATGACTGACGATCCAATAACAATACCAATCCGTGTACCATCGTGTCAAGAATCATAAGTAACATTTCTAAATAATTGAATTATAGTGGTAATCAAATAATGAAAACTATCAGAAAATGTACTCGCCTATGGTCCAGAGCAAATGATAAAAAACAATATCCGAACTGGTGTCATAGACCTATATATGGAATATTGCATTAATACAAGATTTTGGGAATGAGAATAAATTAAACTAGTCAACTTCTAGGTCATAAAGTCATTTTTAAGTCAAAATAGTCAAACTGGGTCAACACTATGCCAAACTAGTCAAACTTGGTCAAACTATCTATTTCTAGGTTGCATGAGTCTATCTTAATGATATTGGGTTCATACACTATAAATCTAGGCCAAACAAGCTAGATCTAAGATACTAAGAAAACAATAAGATACCGTATCCTAAGATACGCAAGTTATTAATACAAAAATAGTAATTTACATATATACAGAAGGCAATACATATAGTACTTTAGTTAACTAATGCAAATATGATACCATGGCTTTGAACCAAAGCGTATCACACTACCTACACACCCCTCCCGATACTCAAACCCAATACCTTGAGCATCCCTCAATACCTTGAGTACCAACCTGATACCTTGACATTTACCTTGGTATCACAAGTTAATGTGCTCTTAGTATATGTTATCTACCCAATCTCTAAACTATAGGCTAATATGTATTTATCTAATATAAACTACTAGCTATATACTAATATGCATTAATTAATACCAATTACCATGCTATACTAACTACCCATGCAACTAATACATATATACATACATATATATACATACCTACATATATACATGTACATAGCTAGAGATACATAAGTATGTATATATATCTAACTACTACTTATCAACAAGGATATATATATATATAGATAGCTAATAAACTAGATAACTAACTAAACTATTAATTAAACTAACTAGCTAACTACTAATAACAATAGGTAACTACATAAATATATACAATAGGTAACTAGCTAACCATCACTGACTGTTGTGCGCCCCGCTACTGCCGCTGCACGCGCTGCTGCACTGCTGCTGCTGCAGACCGCTGCACTGCCAACTGCAGCCGCGATGCTGCTGCACTGAGGCTGCTACTGTTGCTGCAGACTGCTGCTGCTGCTTCTGCGGCACCGCCTCGCTGCAGCTGCGGTGCTGCTACGCTGAGGCTGCTGCTGTTGCTGCAGACCGCTGCTGCTGCCTCTGCGGTGTTGCCTCGCTGCAGCCGCGGTACTACTGCGCTGGGACTGCTGCTGCCTCTACACACACACACACACAACCACCTATATCTATATATACACACACACAAGTATATAACTATACACATATACATATACATATACATATACATATACATATACATATACATACATACACTCAAACACCTATTAATCATATATCCATACATATAACTATATACATATATATATATGAACCCTCGACTCAGACACACATAACATATATAAATGCATAACTATACATACACCTATAAGTATACAACTAGATATATATATCTATACACATACATATGTAAACATACACATAGCTATACATATATCAATATACATCTTCATACATACATACATACATACATACATACATATATATATATATATATATATATATATATATATATATATATATATATATATATATATATATATATATATATATATATATATATAAGTGTATATGTGTATTGTGGTATATATGTGTATATGTATAAGAGAGTATATATATAATAGTCACATAGCTATATATATACATACTATATGATATATTATAAATACATACACTTATATATATATATATATATATATATATATATATATATATATATATATATATATATATATATATATATATATATATATATATATATATATATATATCATATTAATAGTTATACAGAAGTCAATTGAATTAAAAATCAATGAAGCAAACACGTTGAGTGCATCGCACCCGTATCACACTAGATCTATGATACGCTTGCGATACGAGTCCACCACACAACCAAACATACCCTGAAGGATACGAGCAAGTCTAAAATAATAAATATGATTAATATGAAGAGTCAATTACATAACTACGTGTCCGTGTCAAAATGTGACATGCACAAAGTCCTATGTCGCAGAAAAACCCCCCAAATTAATACGTATCACCAAGTTATTGGGATACGACCTACACATACCCAATTATGGACACGACACTAGCCACAAACACATAAACATATGCCAAATTGATCTATAGGACCAATTGACAAATACAACAAGTGTCAATCTCGGAATTCTCCCAAAATTGACACAAAAAATACCATAATTTTCTCAATAGGCCTCCTATGAACTCAAATCCAAATCCTATAGGTAGCCTATGCATATAGGTTAATTTATTATGGTTAATTCTCAGATTTAGAACCTAAATTAATAGGAAAAACTAAATTATACCTATTGGGAGATGGATTCCCAATGAAACCTCCAAAATTGGTGAAATTAGCTTTCAACTTGTAGATCCTTGCTCCTCTTTGTAGATCCTTGCTTCCTCCTTCTAGATCCTTGCTCTACCAGTCTCCAATGGTGATTTGGAAAGGAATTGAGAAGAAATTTGGTAGTGATTTGGTAAAATTTGGTTGAGGAAAACTCTAGATATAGATTTGGAATAAAAAATGAAGAGTGAGAAAGTTTTCACCCCCTTATATAGGCCTCACTTGCCCCCTCCCTCAAGCTACTATATAAAGTCTAAAATACCCCTTGGGGCCTCTCATGAAAAAATTAATTAAGGAGGGAAGGTTCTAGTCTAATGGGTTTAACTTAATTAATTCATCCTCCTAATAATTGGGCTTACTATTGGGCTCAATTCTAACTAGAATTAAATGTTGGATCCATGGATCTAATCTAAACTAGTTAGGTTCACTAACACAAGTCCAATAATAAATTTAACATGCTAATAATAAATAAATAAATAAATAAATAAATAAATAAATAAATAAATAAATATTTAACATGCACAATATTTAATTAATTATGAAATGACCAAAATATCCTTTTCTAGAAAAATGGTAGTGACACCTCTCGATACACATTCGTACCGACCCATCCTTCTTCGGTACAAACAATATTGGAGCAACCCACGGTGATGAACTTGAGCGAATGAAGCCCTTGTCCTGCAACTCATCTACCTACTTCTTCAGCTTTGCCAGTTCGCTGTTGTTCACCCTATAGACGTGCTGTAATATTGGCTTTGCGCTTGGGACTAAGTCTATAAATAACTCTACATCTTGGTCTGGTGGCAATTTCGGCAATTCCTCCAAAAAAATGTCCATATACTCTACAATCAACGGATGTGGCGGCTCCTGCTCTTCCACCGTAGCTCCATAGAAGTCTTTCTCGCTCTGCTCTGCTGCTCCTCTGACAAAATCAAACTCTGCCTCCACGATAATCGATACTAACATGGTGCCTACTCAACCAATCTATCCCGAGTACTATATCGTAGCTCGAAAGTGGCATTACGAGTAGACACGCGCTCAACTCTCGGCCTCTCAGAGAAACTCTCTGATCCTTGCAAACATCACTGACCAGGATAATGCTACCTCCGGTCGTGATCTTGCAAGTCCTTGCCAACAGTTCAGTCTCAAGATGATACTTCAAAGCAAAAGATACAGATACGAAACTATGTGAAGCACCGTAATCAAATAAAGCATGAGCTAAAAAATAATCAAGATAGACTGAACCTAAAATGACATCACCAATTGGCTCCTCCTCCTCGACGGTCAAGGCGAAAGCTCGCCCCATTCTACGCACCTCTCCTGCTGGTGCTGTATGAACCTTTGCTGCTGTGTCGACAACGGAGGTCCTCTTTGCTATCCCGCTGGTGGTCTCGTGGGTGCCCTCTGTGCTTGGGCCCCGCCCTGAGCTGGACGAGCTGGAGCCCTAGGATAAGCCCTCAACTGGTGGTCTCTTGATCAGTAGAATAAACACTGGCCCAATCTCATCCTGCACGCATCACATCTATGTCCCGACTTCTTACAGAATGGGCAATGAATAGCTGGCCTCTGGATCTGGTGCGCCTGCTGTACTGGCACTCTAGCTGGAGCAGGGAACTGCTGCCTCAGCTATTGGAAGTGTATATGATGCTGCTGCTGAAAGTGAGGTCACTTTGCTGGCCCTGCACTACTGCTAGCTCCTGAGGGATCTCTCATACTCTTGGAGCCAAGCTCCAAATCATCCTCGCCTGTTGTGCCTGTGTTAGGATCTCCTCAAATGTAGTGGTACGATGACAGCTAGTATGGAATTTGAGCTTCCTGTTCAGACCCTTTCTGAACTTCTGGGCCTTCCACCGGGGATTCTGGCCCTCCACAAAGTGATTCGATCTATAAAACTCTGTCGCATACTCGTCCACCATCATGTTGCCCTGGACAAGATACTAAAACGGGCTCTCTAAAGATGTTAGAGCCACATCTGGGAATAACTATTCCTTTAAAAGCTCCTTAAAAGCTTCCCAAGTAAGTTCCGACGCTGAGATCCTGAGGTCCATCTTGAAATAAGTCAATACGATATCAAACATCATGCTCCTTACAGCCTCTACCTATTGGCTATCTGGAATCTGTGCTAGCCGCAGGTTCCTCTCAATGTATTCTATCCAATCATCTCAATGTCTTCTATCCAATCATCAACATAAATAATTTTCTCGGTGCATTTGAAGTCCTTCGGCCCCATCCTCTAGAAGTCTATGATAGTCCCCGGCCTCGGCTGCTGCAGGATAAACTAAGGTGGTACCATCTGTAGCTGGACCAAGGCAACTCTCTCGACTAGGACGAGTGCAAGTTGGTGGATATTATCAATACCCTGCCTCATAACCTCAGACTGGCTCTGCTGGGCCTCTGCCTGGTCCTTATGTGCCTCCATCATCTGCTGAAAGAGCGCAAACACTTGCGTCGGATCAACTGCAGGTGGTGGAGGTGGAAGCTCTTCCGAGACTGTCGGCACTGTCCTCTATACCGGAGGTGGAGCACCCCCGAAAGCTGCTCTAAAAATGTCCACCTTGACCGGTGAAACAGACCTCTAAACTGAAACTGCTGGAGCTGTATCTGCTAGTGCTGCCCTCAGAGGCGACGAAGTGACCGACAACGTTGACACTGCGCCTGAGCGCTGGGAACGTATCTTCGGTGGTACCCTGAAGATATATTGAAAGAAAAGAATCAATATTGAGTAAGATACAATATCATCAAAGAAGGACATAATTATTCAAAGTAAAGCAAGCATTTGAATTGATAATGATTGCAAAAGTAAATAATTGGAAGTGTTCCTAGCTGTGATTGAGTATACTCTCATCCTACATCCTATATCCTAAAGTAGGCTCGTAGTAGTATCTCAGACTTAGAGTACTACTACGATATCATACTAATTGCGGCTCTTGACCTCATGGGCCACCACTAAAAATGTGTCATGACCCGCACCCGGAATAAGGGCATGAGTAGTGAACAACGTCCAGCCTACGCCACAACATCGACGGTAGAACGCTCTCTGGGTCAATATAACAATATAGATATCTCACACAATATATGAAAGGGTACCTGTCTTGCTACCTCAACTCCAAAAGGAGAAACAATATGGTATATGATAATGGTAAATAATACTCAATCACAATATAAAACTAAAAGAGAATAAAAGTACGATATGGAATAAAAGAGGAGAAATAAGAGTCACAATACATCTAGAAGTCCAAAATAATATATACATGCCATGAGCCTAGAATGAGACTAATATAATATCCAAAATATATAACTAATCCTCCTGAGACACTGGCACTAGGTCCTCCTGCTCTATGGGAGAATCCTCTAATTAAGTGGGACACTACTCCACAAGCCAATCATCTAAAAAATATATCCAATTAGGATTGGAGCAAAGTACATACCTCTAAAAGCAGTTCCAAATTTATTGTAGATCATATATGACAAATAATAGAAAAGAATATAAGGTAACTAGCAATAGAAAATAAAAATGAACTAGAGTAAACCTATGAATTATTGGAATGAAGGAATATACAATATGGAATAACTGCAAGTAATGAAAATAGATAAACTAGCTAAAGTTCTATGGAGTACAAGTTTATTATGTGATCGGTTTGGGTTGAACACGAATACAATATGGTAACTTGATTACACGTGCGATATGTAATCGACATGTACACAAATACACTTGGGCTTGATCACATAACCAACTCCTACTCCCCCATCCCCAACCAATACCTTTGGATCCAATCATGACATGTTACAAAAATGAATATAAGAACACTGAATACGACCAGTGTGTGAACATGAAGTACACAATAATCAATACCCGATACACACGATAAAATATATGTGAAAGTGTACCCGCTGAACACGGTAGGGGATACCCCATGACATGATCCATTTAGTACCAGTCCGTGTAGCCACTGTATAGGAATCAAGTAAACAGTTCTAGAGCATGTGATATATACACTATCATGATTGAAAATTAACAAATAGATGTACTCACCTATGGTCCTGAGCAAAGGTGTCTCTCGATGCCCAAGCAGGTATCACACAATCCTATTTAGGAAATATTATGTCAAGTGGTGTAATGAAGGAGAAATGAGTTAAAATGCACTAATACATGCTTCTTGGTCCATAACTAGCATCTAGGGTAATTATAAAGCTATACTAGTAATTACTTGGTCGTACTATATTTTGGTTAGGTTCTAAGCTAATTATCTAGCTAAATACTAACCAAACTAGTTATGCTAACTATTTACTAGGTACCTATATATACTAGATAATAAAATACACTTGTAATACTTACTAATTAGTATTACATAATATTAGACTAATTCCCAAACTCATATAACTAATATCTAACTAATGCATATTATCTATAATACTACTATATAAATCTAACTGCCTAATATATGTTAACTGATACTTCAACTAATCAACTAATAACTGACATTTTACTATCTTACAAGTAATATCTAAACTAACTTACTAGCACCAACTGATCCTATTTATATGCTAAGATGACTTAAATATATATATATATATATATATATATATATATATATATATATATATATATATATATATATGCAAACTTAGCTTTAACTCTAATTGATACAGACCTACTGACACTCATTGTTATGGTTGCAACTAATACTCCCAACTGTCAACAACACCTGAACACATAACAGTGTATATATCCTTGATACACACTCAGGTGATCAACTCCCTATACTTGGACTTGGGACTACAAGAATTACCCTAACTCCACAAGTTCACTGATGCAGGGACTCCCCTGCCCCTTACCAAGCCTGCACACCCTGCTATTTAGGATTTCTACTTGCAGTCCTACCATCTAACTAACTGTTACTGCACTAATATTTGCAGTTCTCTGCACTTCCCCTCTCTTCTTACCTACTCCTGAATGCAAGTGTGTCCAAAATCTCACTGGTACATCATTTGCCTTGTCACTGATATCTGTTTCTCAGATATCCCCAAGCTGGCCACACTGATGCACCAACCCCTTTAAAGTTTCTACTGATTCTGCTGCATCAATCAGTGCTAAGCATACTGTGGTGGTCCATGCAGGTCGAGAGTATATTGTCTCGGTTATGTTACTGTACCGAGCAAGCCTGCGTAGAGGATTAGAGTATAGGATCTCATCCACTTATTTAATCACTCCCATTGATTTTGTTTTGAATTCTCATCTGATAGCTTGAATTGCATCTTGCTCAATCCTTTAGTAATAAAACTCTTGTCTTCTCTTTCATGCTTGATAGAGGTTAGGAAGGTGACTTATACTAGGTATATATTCTCCATTGGTCAATTATACTATTAGTTGAGTTCTTGTAAGTTGGGTAGCATGCCTCACAACCTAGCATCCCATAGTCCTTATGGACAACTAATAAAGTATAATTGAATGACACTAAATATATGCTAGTGTAAGAAGATAGTGTTTATCTTGACTGTAGAGTTTAGAGGTCCATACCCCATTTGGTTGACTAGAGATTTAGACAAGAAATTAGTATGGCAATTGTAGAGGCACAAATACTGGACGAGTCTTAGATTCTTGATAAACTTGAACTATTTGTACTTTCATTCATCATAATCCCACATACTTATATTTTTGGACTATCTTGACTTATGCTACTATTATAGCCTAGTTTTGCAAGCTTATTCTTTTATCGAGCTTGTTTATGACATATGTGTTATTGGGCGCCCACTATACATTGTCTAACAAGAATCAGTGTATTATGGTGTGATCAACCTTAGTGCACTTGATTCGCTCTTCATATGACTACTATTTTACGTGGATTGAGATATAGTTGACTTAGCTTATTAGACAAATATACTTGTCTTCTAGACATGTCAGAGCATATCGTATTGGTTACGTAACTGTACTGATACGAGCCTGCGAAAAGGAATAGACCAAGATAGGATCTTAATCCACAACCGATTTAATAAAATTTCTCTTTGAATTCGATTATCTCCCTTGGCCTTCGCAATTGTACTCGTTTATTCCTCTTGACATCACTATTATTATTTCTCGTCTTTTCCTATTTCGAAAATATGAACGCTCGTGCTTGATGGAAGTTTGACACATGTATAGTACTAGATATATACCCCATTATGACACAAAATTTTAGAAGTATAGATAGATGTAGAATTATAAATATATATGGTGACTTAGCAGCTATAAGTATAGGTTAATATTTTAACTAGATGGCATACCCACAAAACAAGTAGATGACACGAGTAGCAGTAGTAGTATTCTCTATCCTATCAACACCTCGTCCCCTTTGGTTACTAATCTTCTTTATCGTATTCCTCGCATCCTCGATTCCATGTGCAAGTTCTCCTTGTACTAAACTTATTCGTACCATATTACTTCACTTAATGCAGTCCAGAATGACACTTAGAATTTAATAAACGAGTTACATCTTTCCCTTTTCAAGTTTGAGGTACGATAATTCATACTTGACCCTTCACTACCATATTGCCTTCCCTTATTCTTAAACCGTGCCTTATTTTTAATTTCGAGAATAAAATTCTTGTAAGTTGGGTAGAATGTAACCTCCCTATTTTTTTAATTTTTTTTAATTATAAATAGGAACTTGTCGTAACGAGAAGAAATAATAGTATCGTATGCTAATAATAACAATAATAATTAGAATACACTTGTAATCTTGTGAGAATTTTGTTTTTGAAATACTACGTATAGTTTTGTAAGAATAATAATGTAACTCTAAGGTTCATATAGCTCATGGATACTCATACTAGGACTTAAAAATTATTTTAGGCTATTTTTGAATCTTTTTGATTTTTTTTAGAATTTTTGGATAATTAAAACCTAGAAAACATAATTTTCTAGGGATTCCATAATTTACTGTGAGACCATAGTTGCATATTTTTCTACCCAATATTTATTTTAAGGTCAAAATACTTAAATTTATTTTCTATAATTTATTTAATTTTTTTTGGAATTTATTTGGATTTATTTGGTTTTAAAATAGGCTAATAACTAATTTTCTAGGACTTCTAGAATTTATTGTGCAAGCCAATGAATATGGAATAAACCCAAGTATTGTTCTAGGGTTTATAATAGTATTATATATTCTAGAATTTTTTCAGAATTTTTGGAATATGTTTAATATTTATTTTGAGTTAAATAGGTAAAATAAATTTTTAGAGCCTCTAGTAATTATAGTAAGAAACCTATGAACATAAAATTGTCCCAAATATTTTTCTAAGGTTTGTTGGTTCAAAATATATTTTCTGTAATTTTTCCAAATTTTTATGATTAATTTTAATATTTATTTTGAGTTATTTAAATTTAAAACTACTTAAATAATGTTTGGGTAAAGGTAAATCAAAAGCAAATAATATAAACAAACCACCCAACCAGATTCTGACACGTGTCTAGTCTATTCCCTTTTTTCAGCCGCTGACCACACACACAAACACACACACACACACACACACACATACAAACACACACACACACACACACATATATATATATATATATATATATAACCCCTAATTATCTGATTATTTAAGGGGAGATAGATAGATAGATAGATAGATAGATAGATTAAGGAGGATTGTCATTTAGGGTTCTCTGATTTTCCAGAAGCCATTGCGAATAGCTTCGAACTCCAAATGGATCCCTATTTCTTGCGTTAGAACCGTGTTAAGGTTAGTTTTCATAATATATAATTTGTTTCAGAAAATTATGAATATTAAATTCTAGAAAATTCGTAGAGTACATCATGTTCAAAAATAGACATGTCTCGGTGTTTTTGCGATTTTGGGAGAACTAAGAATCTGAATTATGAACCGTTTGAAGTTTCAGAAAGCTAACATTGAGAACATCGACATATGTTTTTTTTAGAATTTAATTCGAATTATTACTATGCTTTTAATAAACTAGAACTTCTACGTTAGTGATCAACCGCCGTTGCGCAATACGATTTTGTATGTACAATAATTTCTAAATGATTTTGAGTCCGGAAGAGCCGTAAATTCTAGCATACTTGTGATGCTAAAATCTATAGGAATTAATGCAAAAAATTCGAGTTTTTGTCGATTGAATTTTCAGTCCAGGGATTGCCTCGATTTGCCTGCCACGGGTCCCAA
This sequence comes from Iris macrosiphon, assembly GCA_036927795.1. Classification (NCBI taxonomy): domain Eukaryota; kingdom Viridiplantae; phylum Streptophyta; class Magnoliopsida; order Asparagales; family Iridaceae; genus Iris; species Iris macrosiphon. The sequence goes on from JAYESA010000007.1 coordinate 197,862,997, forward strand.
AATTCGTAAAAATAAATATATTAGTTATAAATTTCAGAAATTACTAAAATTATAGTATTAATAATTAAAATAGTATTTTAGGGTGATTTATTCATAATTAAATAGATTAGAATAGAAACTGATTTAACCACTCTTGTAGAATCTAACTTGTTTTATTTATGTAACAGGGTAGATTGGACGACGTCTTGAGTTGCGACCATCATTTTCCGGACCTGGCAAGGATACCTTGCCAAATTTCTTATAGTACTTTGCATGCTAGTCTTATTTTCATATATTCATTATATGTATTTTCTTTTCGGTCATAATTATATATTATATATGTTGACATATACTTGACACATAGTATCATGGGAAGGGAGGACAGTCAGTAGGCGTATGGGCTACCCACTCTGGAAAACCTTAGTATCTGGACACACTACGGTATTTGTGTCGCGATGGTCACTACCCTCGAGGTATGTCGATTTGGTGTTACGATGGTCGCTGCCCTCGAGGTATTTCGATTAATGGTACATGTACGTTTGTATATTCATAAGTTATGAGATAGCTTATGTATTAGAGTAGCCTACACCTGCCCATACGTTGAAAAGTTTTTCTCATTATGCATTTTCATATATATTGTCTAGTACAACGTACTTGTATATTTTTTGTCTATTCTTTATGCATGTTTTACTGTATTCAATTGGCATGCTATTTTCTGTATCTTGTTACGTCCCTCTGAGGACCTGGTCCCTTTGTCAGGTATAGACTATCGGGAGTATCCGCAGGAGTATGGGCTAGGACCTGACGCATTATTTTTTATCGATGAGGTCTTACCTTCTGAGCATCTTCGGTTGTCTCTAGCGCTGGATCTCTTAGTTGATACTCTTCTATAATTAACTTATTTTATATTAGTGTCCCGTCCTCCTCTCTCATTTTAGTTTTTGATATAGCCATTAGAAGTGGATTTTTCTCCACCCGACTATCATTTTTGGATTATTCAGACTCATTATTTGGTTTAGTTATTTCTTTACTATGACTTTTATGTGGATGAGATTAGTATTGCCTGTGACTTGTGACAATATGTTTACCACCTGTGATTTAATATTCATATTACAGCGTACGTGTGTATTATGGTATCAATATGTTAGAGTTGCCAAATACATAGTACATATTCAGAAAACTAACCTCAATACGGTTCTAACACAAGAAATTGTGATACATTTGGAGTCCGGATCTATCCGCAATGGCTTCTGGAAGATGAAGGAAACCCTAGATGACAACTCCTCAAAGTCGGCTAGAAGAAAAACCCTAAAAATTATAACCTCTCCACAATATATATAGACGAGAGATAATGAGCCACGGCTCGGAGTGCACCATGTGGTAGCAATCCACTGCTGCCCGCTCAGATCAGATGGCCAGGGTTCAGCCCGGCTTGGCTCGAGTCCGAGTTCGACTCAGATTTGGGCGGCTAGGCTCGAGGTTGGCTCGGAGACCCGGCTCGACTCACACCTGCCCCCCTCTCTCACTAACCGCTGGGCCCCACTGTTTGGGCTGCTGTGGCTAACACGCGGGCTCGGCTGGCTGCTGACTGGGTAGGTTGGTTTTATTAGGGTTTTATTTTTTCAAAAAGTAGTTATTTAATCAGTTTTTAGTTTTATAACTCCTAATAAATATGTAAAAATATCAAAAAATTCCCAAAAAAATTCTATAAAATATATTTGATTATCTAGAACCTAAAATGAAAGTTTTGAACATTTTTAATTATGTTTGATACTAAAATAAATTCTTGAAAGTCCTAAAAATTAGTGTTACTAGTTTTTAATTAACCAAAAAATATGGAAAAATTTCAATAGCCCAAAATTAACCTAATAACAATATTTAAGCTAGAATTTCAGGATACAGAGGTTACAAAAGGCTCAGAAAAATAGCTGCATGCGGCTATGTCAGCAGCAGAACCTCTATTTTTGATCGAATCTCATGTAGCGCTGATCCTGTACGTCATGCTGAGAATGGTAAAAACCCAAACTTGGACCCTTCGTATTATGCACCAGCGTATGCAAGGACAAAGAAGTCTAGGAAAGCGTGAGCTCGCCAAGCTCAAGCAACTGCTCATTCGGCTGACAGTCAACATGCATTACTGACTGTTATGCGTGCCTCAGATGAAAAGCTATACAAGATCGACCCACGTGTCCAGCCCGCAGCGGCAAGTGGACTGGGTCAATCTAAAAAATCTTCCGCTGACGACTTAGGAAAAGTTCTTCCACGAAACCCAGGTCAGGGAACAAAAATAACACCCACACACCCATGTGCTCATAATAAGGGTGTAAAGGTAAATCTGTCCTTGCATGACTTTTACAACATGATCAATCATAAGCGCAAAGCGAAGGAAGCAACCATGATAGGTGAAATGGCCCCTTTGGGGCATCACTGTGCCAATATTATCATCTATTACTGCTATATTCAGATAGCAGTACCTGCAAACAAGCGGTCGACATTCCAGCGACTGCAACCAAGGGCACCCAGCCGGTAGCAGCCCGGAGAGCAGGTGCATGTACCAAAGGAGAAGGAGCCGCTCTTCACATCATGCTATTCGGCTTCGAAGGACCCTTCGCGAAGGGAAATAGGAAGTCCAGCACTTCTAGTCTGTCACTATCGATCAGCATGTCGAGGAGGTGGATCCAAGAAGGACAAGCAGGAGGATCTACAAAAGATATTTTCTTGGGTACCCGCATAAAGAAAAAGCTGCCAGCCATTGGGGGTAGCTCTTTCTCGGGACCCCAGATGACCGCAGAAACTGGGGGTCCCAATCCCACGAAACTCTATGATAATCCAGTGTTCCGAGATGATGGTGATTCCCAGGGAACGGGTGCTGAGATCCTTGGGGTACCACCCTTATAAAGAATATGCAGCCTCCTATGCTGGGGAAAGTGTTCCATCGGAGTCTGAATGAGACACAACACTACCAACTTTCCCCGATGACTATTCGCTACAAGAGTCCGAGGCAAAAAGTGCCGTGTCTACCCTCCCAAGCCCATCTTCATCAGCAAAAGCTTGTCCAACGAAGATCGTGAATCCCTACTACAGCTCATAAGGGAGTATATCAATATTTTTGCTTGGAGCTATGAAGATATGTTCGGACTGGATCCATATATCATGGTTCACAAACTCAACATCTTGCCGAACACTAAGATGATGAAGCAATAGCAACGGCGGTTCCGTTCGGACATTATGAACTCTATCGAAGCTGAAGTCAATAAACTGATAGCTAGTGGGTTCATCCAGAATGGGTAGCCAATATTGTGCCCGTCGTTATAAAGAACGAAAAGATCCAAATCTGTATCGACTTTCATGATCTAAATAAGACATGCCTTAAGGATAAATTCTTTCTTCAGATCACAGATATAATTATCGACAACATGTGTGTCTTCGAGCGCATGTCCTTCATGGACGGATTCTCAGGCTACAATCAAATCAAGATATTTTTCGACGACGAGAAGCATACATCATTTTGAACACCGATAGGTGTATACTGCTACATAGTTATGCCCTTCAGTCTGAAGAATACAGGTGCTACATACTAGCGAGCTATGAGCACCATCTTCTGTGAACATCTACGCAAGATCGTGGAGTATTACGTTGTTAACATTGCTGTCAAGAGTTTCTCCAAAGATGATCACCTCCAAGACTTGAGGACTGTGTTCGGCCTGATGCGTGCGCACCAGCTCAAGATGAATCCTACCAAATCCTTCTTGTGGGTCTCCAGCAGCAAGTTACTGGGCTTCATCATCACTTCAAAGGGTATACACATAGACCCCGACAAGACTAAAGCGATCCTTGAAATATGCCCGCCGAAGAACCTCAGAAAGCTTCGCGACCTTTAAAGAAGACTGGCATATATCAGGAGATTCATATAAAACCTCTCTAGGCGTTGTCATCCGTTCACTCAGCTCATGAAGAAGGAAGTCCCCTTTGTCTGGAACAAAGAATGCCAGCGCGTCTTCGATGACATCAAGGAATACCTCATGAACCCTCCAGTATTGGTGGCCCCAGTTATGGGAAAATCCTTCCTGATTTATGTGCGAGCCATGAATCACTCTCTCGGTGCTCTTCTAGTATAGAAAAGTGACACAGGGCACGAGAAGGCTATCTACTACCTCAGTAGGATGATGGTTGGCGCGGAGCACATATACAACCCTGTTGGGAAAGAATGTCTTGCTTTGGTCTTTGCTATTCTGAATACCCAAAATTATGTGGCAGGATAACGATCCATGTGATTTCGTGAGTCAATCCTCTCCGGGTTCTCATGACCAAACCCGAGGTACTCAACTCCCACCTGGCTACGTAGGCAATACTGCTGTCACCATACGAAATGGTATTTGTTTCACAAAAAGTTGTCAAGGGCCAAGCATTAGCTAACTTCCTGGCCGCCCACCAGGTGCCAGAAAATTCAAACTCTACGAGGAGATCCCCGATGAAGTCACAGACTCCAACACCGTTACTAGTGCATAAGCCGTTTGGCGAATGTTATTCGACGGTGCTTCCAGAACAGGGCCCAAAGGCAATATCGTTGCTGGAGTTAGGATATTATTTATCTCCCTATACGATCTGGTCATCAACCGCCCTACTCTCTCACTGAGCCATGATCCAACAATGTGGCAGCGTATATGCCCTCGTTATTGGGCTCTGACTCGCTAAACAAGTAGGAGTAGACAACCTAGAAGCCTACGGTGACTCTAAGCTGATAGTCAATCAGGTCCGGGACAAGTACGAAGTTCGGAATGAAGACCTACTCCCCTACCACCAAGCCGCACTAGGCATAATTTTCACCTTTGAGGGGTTCTTCACTTAGTACGTCCCTCAACCGAAAATATCGAGGCTGATGCCCCTGCCAGTCTCGCTGCCTCTTTGGCAGTCCAGGCCAAAACTCATCAGTTGGTCACAGTAGTGGGCCAAGAACTGGTCTGTCAAAAAAATAACCTCTACTTGTGCCTGAGCTACTCAGCAGAGGTGGACGTCGATATCCAAGACTAGAGGCTCCCTTTCATCGACTATGCAGTCTATGGAATCCTCCCTGAAGACTCGAAGGAAGCTACTTCCATCAAAAGATGTTCCCTCCAATTCTAGTATGACACGGCTACTAAAATATTGTATCTTCGTTCGTATGATGGACTTCTGCTATGGTGTCTATCAGATACAAAAGCCAAACAGTCACTTCGGAAAGCCTATGACGGCGTCTGTGGTGCCCATTAACCTAGTCCTAAGCTACAAGATTGTCTTAGGCGTTTGGGCTATTACTGGCCAACGATGGTAGTAGATGCCATCAACTATGCAAAGAAGTATAGGATGTGTCAGATCCATGCTAACTTCATCCACCATCCATCAAAGTTCCTACACCCAATGGTAGCGTCCTGGCCATTCGAGGCGTGGGGGATGGATATCATTGGATCGATTAGTCTACCTTCGTCCAAGGGATATCGATTCATCCTGGCCATTACCGACTACTTCTCCAAGTGGGAGGAAGCAGTACCAATCATGAAAGTCAAGACATTAAACATGATTAGCTTCGTTAAGCATCACATCATATACTGCTTCGACTTGCTACGAAGTATCATCCATGACAATGGTTTACAGTTTGTAAGTTATGCGATCTACTAATTTTATGACAAAAACTGGATTCAGAATACAGTGTCGACTGCCTACAACCCAACAATAAACGATTTTGCTGAGGCATTCAACAAAACCATCATCAAGCTCCTCAGAAAGTTCGTGTCTTCCAATAAGCACGAATGGAATTAGAAGCTCGGCGAATGTCTATGGGCTTACCGCACAATGATCCGAATGCCAACCGACAATATGCCTTTCTTCTTGGTCTACGAGAGCGAAACTGTCCTTCCCCTTAAGATCCAGATTCCCTCGCTCCGAGTGGCTCTCTCCAACCAGTTAACAGTTGACGATAATTACCGCCGACGACTGGAAGAATTGGAAGCACTCGACAAGAAGTGCCTCTTAGCTCAAAATGCATTGAGCTGTACCAGGCACATCTTTTTGGAGCCTTCAACAAATGGGTCTAGGAGAGAAATTTCTAAGTGGGTGACCTCGTCTTGACGGTAAAAAGACTGATGGTTATGAACCACAAGACGACCAACAAATTTTAGCCTAAATGGGAGGCCCTGTTCATCTTGGAGTGCGTATTCTCCAATGGCGCCTACTGGCTCACAAAATCCAACGATGACTTGCTTATGATGCCTATCAACTGCAAGTTCCTGAAAAAGTACTATGTATAAGCTAGAGTTGTACTCCCTTTATCCCCAGCAGGGCAACCCAGATGTACAATGTCTATACTCTTGGTTCTTTATCCCCAGCTATCCGCCACTGCAAGTTTTGAATGTTGAAATAATAAACAAAGAAGTACAAAGAGATCCTAAACAGAAAATTTGCATACAATATTTTGATCTGGGTAGTGACGATGGAGCTTTAGCGTAGTAGTGTCTCCTTTACTCCGTTGACGATCTAATGAGGGAATGGGGATGCTCTCTTCACTTGTCTCTCCTGAGCTTGTGTGCACGTATGTAGCTGTATGGGAGGGTATTCTCTCTCTCTCTTTCTCTCTCTAAAATAGAAAAAGTTGACCTTTGGAACGTCTAAGTTGCTCCTATTGATATCCATCATGCTGATGGGTTTTAGGTGCCGCATGTGCCTCTGTTTGGTGGCCGTAGGGGGCTCCTTCAACATAATACGGTTCCAACTGTGTGCGTATAGTATGGGTTAAATCCAGGGCAAGCTGCTACGTGGACTTTTTGTTGGGATTTTTTTGTTGCTGGAGATCTTGGCTGTTCTTGTCTTCTGGTTGCGTGACTTGGTCAGCTTAACATACAGTCCATATTCAGTTAAAGATAATCGTAACAAAAAGATTTCGTCTCTGGGAACCTTGCTATGTTGGACGCATGGAGTCTGAGACGCACGGGACGCATGGCTTATGGAACGCATGAGGCCAGAGACACATGGGACGCGTGGAGTCTGAAACTCATGGGGCCAGAGACGCATAATACGTATGGATTCTGGAACGTATAGGGCCAAAGTTGCATGGAACACATGGAGTCTGGAATGCATAGGACCAGAGTCGTATGGAGCACATGGAGTCTGGGATGCATGAGGACCCGTACACGTGGCATTGCACGATGGTAAGAAGTTATTATTATTCTGACGAGAACTTCTTGTCGCTTAGTGTGCTCACATCTTTGAAGGTGTTCAGAAAGTCTTTTTTGTCAGGATTCTGTGTCAGACATAATCTTGGTATCAGGCTTTTATAAGGCTAATATTTGGGGTGCATGGATATAGATTTTTCTCTGCGGCATGGTCATCCTGCGGCTTGGTTTCTTCTTATACAAATGTGGGGCGCATGTTTGTTGAGCGAATGGATATAGATTTTCCATGCTTCTACAAGACCCCTTCAAAGTTTTTAAACTGATAAGTTTGGGATACTTTGAATAAGAAGCATGAAGGAGATGACTTTGGGATTCATATATGGCGGGTTGCATAGACAAGTCTTTACTAGACTGTCAAATATCTATTAAAATATAGGATTTGGCTCGATCCTCGAGGAGATTTCTTGGGAATCTGAGTCAACGACAGTTTTTGAAAAGATAAATATAGATCATGCTAATCGAGGAATCATATTCATCATGCTAATCGAGGAATCATATTCATCCTTATAACTGCCTGATTCATCGCCTCGATCTTCTTACGTGCCCCAGAAGCCTATAAATACGTGGGCTATGGAGGAGAGAGAACTTTTATCTCGTGTATTCCCCTATTTTTGTGTCAGAAGATGTCGAGGGCTGCTGTTTATCTTATCGATAAGCTTGTCAAGAGCGACATCGATCAGTGGCCCTCTGATGCTAGCGTTATCTTTGGAGGTAAGATAACGTGTCGTGGTGGCAGGGAAACACACACAGAGACACAAGTACACGGCCTTACAGCGTGGATGAGAAATCATCTAGAACATGCGCAGGCCTCGCCCCCACGGAGTTCTGTCGTATAGTTATGCAGTCATCTTTAACATGCGCACAGAGCCTATATGTGGCTTGGCCGCATGGATGAGGAATCGGGCTATCTGTGGTTTGGCTGCATGGCTATGAATTTCTTTCGCTCATGCGTGCGACCTTGGCTATCTCAAGGTGTCCTCTCCTGCGCGTGGCTGCAACTTTGGAAGTGGCTTGCGGCCGCTGTACATTTTTGCAATCTTCGTTTGAGACTGATGTGTGTTATCCTTATATAGGTTTTACTATCGTTCGTGATGCCCAAGATGGAGCATGGAAGAATATCATAGAACCCGTCATTTGAAGAGAATGCCAACCTTATTCGGTGGTTAATCATCAAGAACTGATCCAGGAGGCGAGGACGGTTCACCAAGAACTAATCCAGGAGACGAGTATAAACATCCTACGTCATGCACAGAGTTGTCCTTATATATGCAGCATGCTAGCTGTATTTCTCCCCTTTATGGGGCTTGCTACCGGCCGGAGGTCGGGGGCGTCGATGACAGAATTTGGATTAATTGTCATTTCTGTTTTCGGTCTTTTTATATGGTTATAGAGCGCCTGCTCCTCCCTTGCTATCCATCAGTATGGATCCTTTTTCATATACTAAAGTTTGCACTATGGAGGGATGATCCAGAAAGTATTGAGTTCAGTTGTGGGCTTGACTTGTGTCAGTAGCAATGGCATCACAAAGGGGTGCCTCTAATGAAAAAGGTTCGCATCAGCAAGACTTCATGGAAACCCTTAAAATGGGTTTCCATTATTTGTACTAATGACCTTGAATACTAATGAAAAACCTTGAATGTAATGTATTTCCATCATATGTACTCATGATCTTGAATATTAATTAATAAAGTATCTCATTTTTTAGAATTTTTTCTTTGTATTTATCCTATCATATGTTATGGACTTTGGGTATTATACTAGATGTAATATGGACGTAGCATAACACCATAGTCTTTCATGAATATCCCACTAGGGGATATTTGGTGGACCTATTACTTCTTGTGCACTTGAGTACAAGTAATAGTTTTGAAATAAGCCTTGTCAGAGGTGATATGAACGTGACAAGTTTTGTGGACTTAACACCGCTGGTGTACTTAGTGTTAAGTACGGGTGCTAAATTTAGACGACGATCGATATTAGAGGTAAATGTGGATGTAATAATCAATAGCCAAATCCGAAAGGTTTGTTAAGAGGTAATATGGACATGGCAAACTCGGCCGGGAAGAAATGTTAGGACTGTAATTCAGAGGTAATATGGATGTGAATTAATATCCGAGAAACTCATCGAGGAGTGGTTTGCTGAGTGTGATCTACCCAAAAATATAGATAGACCTGAGGGTTACTCCACTGGAAAGATTGTTAGGCTGATATCTCAGAGGTAATATGGACATGGCTAGCATCTAATGATACTGGTTTTTAAGTGGTCCCTGCTGGAGTGTGCAGGTAGACTTGAGGATTTTTTCGCTGGGGATCTTTTGAGGATCTATTATCTGTTACATATCCAAGACTCCTGAATACCGATAATGGCTTGTTTAGGAAATATTCTGTTGTGCATAGGCACTTGCTGGGGATGAAGAACAAAAAGTGTAAACACTGTACATTTGGGTTTCCCTACTAGGGATAAGGGGAGTATAAGTCTAGCTTAGATATAGTATTTTTTTTAGGAACTTGTCATTGATGGGCATCATTAGCAATTCGCCATTGGGTTTTGCCGGTCGGTAGGCGCTATTGGAGAATACTGACTCCATGATGAATAAGCCTTCCCATTTGGGTTAGAACTTGCCGGTCTTCTTGTGGGTCATAACCATCGATCTTCTTACCGTCAAGATAAGGTCACCCACTTGGTAGGTCCTTTCTTAACCCGTTTGTTGAAGGCTCCTGAGAGGCACGCTTGGTACAGCTTATTGCGCTATTGAGCTAAGAGGCTTTTCTCGTCGAGAGATTCCAACTCTTGTAGCCGTCGACGGTGATTGTCATCGACGGTTATCCGGTTGGAGAGAGCCACTCAAAATGAGGGAATTTGGACCTCGAGGGAAAGGACCGTTGTGATCCTATAGACCAAGGAGAATGGCGTGCTACCAGTTGGCATCCGGACCGTTGTACGGTAGGCCCAGAGACATTCATCCAGCTTCTCATTCCAGTCATGCTTGTTAGATGACACAAACTTCTTAAGGATCTTGATAATGGTTTGTTTGAATGCCTCAAATAGACCATTTGTCGCTGGGTTGTAGGCGGTTGATGCTACATTCTGAATTCGATTCTTTTTACAAAACCGGTAGAAAGCATGGCATGCAAATTATGGACCATTTTCGTGGATGATCCTCCGTGGCAAGCCAAAGTGGTATATGATATGATGCTTGACAAAGCTGATCACGTTTGATGTCTTGACTTCAGCGAGTGGTACGACTTTCGCCCAATTGGAGAAGTAGTCGGTAATGGCGAGAATAAACCGATATCCCTTAGACAAAGGCAGACAGATTGGCCCTATGATATTCATGCCCCAGGCTTTGAACGGCCATGATGCAACGGTCGGGTGTGGAAACTTCGAGGGCTAATAGATGAAATCTGCGTGGATTTGGCATGCTTGGCACTTTTTTGCGTACTCAACGATATTTGCTACCATCGTCGGCCAATAGTAACCCATTCTCCAAAGACGGGCCTGTAGCTTGGGTCCTGGCTGATGGGCACCGCAAACCCCATCGTAAGCTTCATGGAGAGCATGCTTTGCTTCTACATTCGATAGATATCGTAGTAGAAGACTGTCATAGGAGCGACGATACAATATTTTGGTAGCCGTATCATAATAGAATCAGAGAAAACGTCTTTTGATGGTAGTGGCTTCCTTTGGGTTCTCGAAAAGAATTCCATAGACTGCGTAGTCGATAAACGGGAGTCTTCTGTCTTATAAGTCAATGCTCGTCTCTACTGAGTAGCTCAGGCACAGACAGAGGTTTTTCTTTGGGCAGACCAGTTTCTGATCTATTACGGTGATCAGTTCATGAGTATTGACCAGAAAAGCTAGAGAGGCTGCGAGGCAGGATAGGGCATCAGCCTCGATGTTTTGCAGTCGAGGGACGTGCTCTATGAAGAAACCATCGAAGGTGGTGATTATTCCAAGCATGGCTTAGTGGTAGGGAATTAAATCCTTATAACGGACTTCGTACTCACCTCGGACTTGACTGACGATCAGCTTAGAGTCGCCGTAAGCCTCTAGGTAGTCGGCTCCTACTTGCTTAGCGAGCGGGAGACCAATGATGAGAGCGTTCTACTCTGCCACATTGTTGGAGCATGGCTCTATGAGGGAGTAAGAACAGTTTATGACCCGATCGTACAGGGAAATCAGTATTATCCCAACGCCAACGACGATAACGCCTTTGGGCCCTGTTCTTGAAGTACCATCGAAGAACATTCGCCAAACGACTTCTGCGCTTGTGATCATGTTTTAGTCCGCTACTTCATCTAGAATTTCCTTGTAAAGCTTTATGGTTTTTGGGACTGGATGGGAAGCCAAGAAGTTGGCCAATGCTTGACCTTTGACCACCTTCTATGGAATAAAAACTATGTCAACTGGTGACGAAAGTATCGCGCACGTTGCTAAGCGGGGGTTGAGTGCCCCAGGTTTAGTCATGAGGACCGTGAGGGGGTTGACCCGTGAGATCAAATGGATCATTTATCCTGTCACGTAATGCCGAGTTTTCTGGATAGCAAAGACTAGAGCAAGACACTCCTTCTCGATGGGATTGTATCTGTGCTCTGCGCCGATAATTATCCTGCTGAGATAGTGGATGGCCTGCTCGTAACCTATGTCACTCTTCTAGGCTAGTAGAGTGCCAAGAGAGTGATCCATTGCTCATAAATAGAGCATAAAGGGATTTCCTACTAAAGAGGCTACCAGCACAAGAGGGTTCATGAGGTATTCCTTGATGTCATCGAATGCCGACTGTCACTCTTTGTCCCAAACAATTGAGACTCCCTTCTTCATGAGCTTGGTGAATCATTGAAAATGTCCAGAGAGGTTTGATATGAGCCTTCTGATGTATGCCAGTCTTCCTTGAAGGTCGCGAAGTTCTCTCAGGTTATTCGATGGGCGCATTTCAAGGATTGCCTTAGTCTTGTCAGGGTCTACGTGGATGCCCTTCGAAGTTATGAAAAAAACTAGGAAATTGCCGCTGGAGACTCCCAGGAAGGATTTAGTGGGATTCATCTTGAGCTGGTGCACATGCATGGGGTCGAACATAGTCTTCAAGTCCTGGAGGTGATCATATTTGGAGTGACTCTTGACGGCGATGCCATCAATGTAACACTCAATTTATCAAACTTAGTGTTTACAAATCCAGAAAGATGATACAAACCCAACGGAACGTCCAAAACTGAATTTTGATGAGCCGATCAAGAAATCAGCCATCATTTGGACCCGTAGGGCCCACAAAACGGTATTTCGTCAACGTTCTCAGAATCAAACCAAACTTGGGTCACAGGAACAGCGTAATACTGCGAATCCGATGGCACAAGTTTTGTTATAAAATGACAAGCACACACGAAGTTATGACAATGTGTCGAAATTGGCCTATACGTTATTTTTCGACGGATACGCGTTGATTTCGGTGTGCACGCACATCCAAATCAAGTTTCGCAAAATTCTACACGTCCGCATTGACGATACGCGCCTTTCGGTAAAATCCTCATGCGACGAAGTTGTCTCGTTTGGCGGGACATATCCCGTATCGAGAAATTTTTGGTTTACGAAATCAAGTTTTTCTTGGTTTTGGAACTCAATTTTTAAAGAAATTAAAAGCAATTAAAAATAAAGTAAAAAAGTTTTTATCTTGGATATGTTGTTCAAAAATATATTCAAGTGGATTTGCAAAATACTAAATATTTTGGGGGAAAAATGGGTGCAAACATGGACGTTTAGACTGATTTTAGCACAATTTAAAAACCAATTTTTTTCGTCGGCTTTGCATCGATATTTCTCACGATCCAGGACATTATAATTAAATCTAAATGAAGGTATTGAAATAGTATTAGGTTGTGAGTATACCAGAAAAGATGGTTCAAAATTCGATCGTAGAACGAGGAAGATAATCGTGCGTGAACAGGGGGTCGTTGCTGTTGTCGCTGCATTGTAGTGGTTGTTCGCACGCGGGTCACACGCGGCTACGAGGCCGCAATTCTGGTGGCGGAGGTGGCGTCGCAGGCGGCTGTGGGCTGTCTTAGATGCGTGGGTCGGGGCTGGGTGATGGTGGCGGTGGTGGTTTATAAATGGAGAGAAGGAGGTTTACTGAGCAGAGGTAGGGGAAGGGGTAGCGGGTAGGATATGGTTTTGGGTTTGGGTTTGGGTTTTGGGTTTAATTATTATTTCATTTTTTTTCTTTTATTCTCTTATATATATATATATATATATATATATATATATATATATATATATATATATATACAAAATATGTTTGCACAAGAATTAAATTGTATGGAAATTTTATAATACTTTAAAAATACTTTTACATTCACAAATTAGTTTTCTGACTTATTTTAATTACTAAAATTAAATAATATTTACACAAGTTATCAATAAATTATTTATTTCTAATTAGCTAAGTAGAATTCCTAAATTCCTATAATTAAGTAAAAATAAGAAAATTAAAAGATTAAAATTGAGGGGGTTTACAGGACGACCCAGAGATGCAGATCGAGAACAAACTGAGGAGGGACGCGTTCCTGGTGTTCAGCGCACTGTGCAAGCTGTCGATGAAGACCCACCGAAGGAGGCTCTGTCGGATCCAGGAAAAGACTTGATCCTGGATCACATCGATGTTGTCGTCTTCAATCGGCGGTAAACTTTCTCTCTAGCCTATCAATTTCTCCTTATTTTTGTCTATTGTTGAGATCGATCCATTCGAACTCCTCTATTTTGGGTATGATAATCAGGTGTTTGGTAGAAGTCCCCAAAGGAACATCAATTTTTGTCAAAGGCAGAGTGTTTGGAGGGGGCACCGGTTGGTATCATCGACTTGGTGTCCTCAACACGAGCTGATAGCAGGTGATCCAAAGCTTCTGGTGTCGACGAGCCGATCCAGGTGAGTCTCTGTTTTAGTTTAAGTACCAAGTATTCGATGATATGTCTCTTAGGATGTTTTCAAATTATGTAAGAACTGACTTAAGCGAGGAGACAGTCAGATTGATCCTTTGACGACTACAAATACATAACCATTTTGTCTTTGGTTTTACATAACCACTTTGTCTTTGGTTTTTCCATGTAAATCAAGCACACCATTCATATTAAACTTTTTATAAATATTAAATACAGTTGTGACCACATTATCCTAATTAATATTTGTTCTTTATTTTAAAGTAATTGATATCTTATGTGTCTAAACTATATATTGTCACGCCCCAGTCCCAAAATACGTAGGACTAGGACACATAAGCATGCCAGCTGTATGTACATGACAACTCCAATATATGGATACCATGATACACACTTACGCTGTAATATGAAAAATAATTCACAAGTGGTAAAACTATCGCAAGTCACAGGGTATAATCTAAATCGCATCCACAGAAAATCAAATATAAATAAATAACCAATATCTATGAAACTAGATCTCAATACAAAGTATCTAAATATGATAGTTGGATGGAAACAAATCCACTACCAACTCGAATATATAAGTGCAACACAACAAACACAATATAAGAATATCACTAACAATCACGGGACTCAAAGAGAAGACATCCTCGAAAAATATAAGTAACCAGTCTGGATCTGCGCTCCTGCGAATACTCATGAACATCTACACCTGGAAAGGGACCAGATCCTCAGAGGGACATAACAAGATACATAGAAGCATGCCAATAAAGTACTAAAATAAATATCCAATAGGTCGCCTAACCATCTATGTGAATGCAGTTTGAGAACAACTTTCCAACACGTGGGCTATCTGGCCATAAATGTGATTGACATGATTCTCTCAGAAAATCAGGGGCCTAAAAAGTATGTCGTCTTTTGAACGCCAGAGGCTGCCTGTAATAAATAGGGTCATCACCACCCGTCGCTCCGACGGAGCGTCCGGGCGAACAAAAGGAAAGTATAAAGGAGCCCAAACGCCTTACTTGTTGTTCTCCCCACCCCATGCTCTAAGCATGTCATATCCATGACACGATTTGGTTCATAGCCTATCTTTAGTACAATAGTCCAACCCTGCAACCAAACAAGGACAATGATTGGACCACCGTACTACAATAGGCTATGTCCCTGGACTACTAATAACTGCTGAGTCTTCTAGCATACAAAGTTTCTAACAGCAGTTATCCCTAACGCACGGCTCATACGTACAGGAGGCCAACCTAATATGCAGTCCCTGATCTATATGAGACTCACAACTCGTGTAACAACTGTGTCGCGGCCAATGAAACCTAATGATTTTTCATGATAATAGGACGGTCTCATAAACAAGGTCAATGCATATACATAATAAAAACAATCACGACGACACCGTCGCGCGCATTTTATATAATAGTTAAAATATATGAACTAAAGATAGAAAATAAAGATGCATGCAACATATGGAATAAGAATAATAGTACAATGGCAAGGTATACTTGCCTGGCAAGAAAACTGCAAAATGTAACGTCTAGATGTTAAGGACATGGGATCAGAAACTAATGGCTCCGAACAAACATCTCCGGATGCTGAAATAGACATCACCAACATTTCCAGAATAAGCGAGATAGCTAGAAAATACTACCTTTTCGTCCAATTTGGACACAAGGGCAAAACGGTAATTTCGGGTTAAAGTGGCATGTGGCCCACTTTGCACAGAAAAGCATGCCAAGGGTAAAGGTTTCTAAATAGGATAAATTATAGGTCAAACAAACTCTAAAAGTCAGTACGAACTCAATAGTATATCCAATTTTGGATTCCGGTGAGCCGAACACAATTTCGCCCCAGAAGTAAACCGTGGGGTCCGTCAATAGGCGACTTGGTCAACTGTCTCAGAATTGCGTAAAAATTGGGTCACAGGACCAGCGCGATACCACGAGTCCAGTGGCGCAAGTTTCGTCGCATTCTGACGAGCGTGCACTAAATGGCGTGAGGTTTTGCAAAAGTCACGATATGGGAAATTTCTGCGGATACGGGCTGATTCCGAAACGCACACGCGTCCAAATCAGTTTTCGTGAAAGCCCACACATCTGGGTATACTGTGCGCACCTTTTGGTACACTTGGTACACGACGGGGCCGTCCCGTTTGGCGGGGCGCGCTTCGTATCGCAATTTCTGGGAATTAAAAAAAGTAGGGTTTCAGGATTTTTTTATCTAATTTAATTCTACATACAACAACAAATAAAATAATGTAAATGACAAAAATTAAACTAGGTTAGGTGGTCTTCGCATAGCAAGAAGAAAAAATAAATTTGGATCTCTGTGGTGGGAGATACGAGTCCGTGAATATGGGTCATCGCAACAGAATTTCTAAACTTAGAAGTGGTCATTTTTTTCTCGACTTGGCATCGATTTTTGCCTAGGTTTACGCACTGAACGATGGAAACTAATATACGGGATTTAGAGAGGGATAGTTCGGGTTCATACCGGTGAAGACAGGGTCGAGTTTGGTCGAGCGAGGCGGTGGGAAACAGCGCGTGAACAGAGCTTCGCTGCCGTGCATTTCTGCACTGTGCACGCGGCGTGGTCGCGGACGGCGAGCAGCTTCCGGCGGCGGCGCGGCGTGCTCCGGCGGTGGCTCTGGGCTCCGGCGGCGCTCGGTTCGGGGAGGAAAGAATTAGGGTTAGGGTTTTAGAATATATAAAGTATATATATATAGATAGATATATAGGTGGGGAGATGAACACAGCGCGCGGTTTTGGATTAGGCTGCTGTTGCTGCTGAATTTGGTGTAAGGCGGGTAGGGTTAGATGGGTTTTAGTTACTAATAGGTTTTGGGTAGGATAGTTAATGGGTTTGGGTTAGTTTCCAATTCCTTTTTCTTTCCTTTTTCTTTTATTTTCTTTTTCTTTTCTTATTCTATTTCTTATTTCTTATTCAATTCTTTCTAATTTCTTTTTAATTCTAATTAATAAACTATATATATATATATATATATATATATATATATATATATATATATATATATATATATATATATAATTCTAGAAATTTATATTGGTTCATACAGTTAATCTATTAACTGTCCACAAGGTCTCCTACATAAAAATAGTTAGAAAAAAATTATAACTGCTCCGTAAATCCTCTAAAGCACCAAATACCTAGTATAAAAATTTAATAAATTCTATTTCTCCTAATTAGCTAATAATTACTATAAATTAGTTAAATAATTACTTAAATAATTAATATGGTTTATTAAAATTAGGGGTTTTACATTCTACTCAACTTATAAAAATTTTGTCCTCAAAATTAAAACTAAGTCCAATTGTCATGGGGATGTTTGGAGAGCCATAATTTGCATTGTTTAAAATGCAAGACTAGGTTTAAATGAGTGGGCGATGTTGCGCGTTGTACATTCCAAAAATTCATGGAGAAAATCCATATGAACGAAAAATAGGTTTCTTCATGTGTCATGTCCAATGGTGTGGACACCTTATTGCATTTTTGCATAAAAGTGCCCAACAATTGGAAAATTGCACAAAGATAGAAATTAGATTTAATTAATCAAAATTAATGCGCAAGGTGTTATTGAATTAATTAGAAGTACATGGGGATAACATTAGGTGGGACACAAGGGTCATGGACATAGAGGGCTCAGAGTAGAATATTGTCATAGATTGGGTTGTACGAAACGGGTCAAGATTGTGTCTCCAATTTCGATTGGAACGCACAAGGATACAAAGTTGGAATTATTTAGAATAAAATAATAACGTCCACGACGAATATTGTGCGACTAAAATGTAGCACAAGAGAGCATAATTATAAGTCACGCAAAGGTCAGAATAGAAGGCGGGCACGTCTAGGACATAGGCAATGACTAGTGTAAGGCTCCAATTGTTGAAGCAACGGTAATGTGCACTAAGTGATTTAATTATTGTAAAATTAAATAAAATACCGTGTTCTATTTATAATTGGATTCAAACTAGCCCTAGTTTCTCTTTCTAAGCCAAGTAGGCCTAATTTTGGGTGAGAGGGTTTACAATCCAGCCAACTTAAAAATAATTTCATCCTCGAAATTAAAATAAGGCATAATTTGTTAATTCCTTCACATTCGCATATAAGGCAAGTCAATCACAATGTCTTCTAAGATTTAAAAAATATTCTAATCCATCGCAATCACTTTCCAAATTAAGGTAACCTCTATTTAATCAAAATTTAACATATTGTAATCTTTTCTCGATTTTTTTTTAATCATCAACGTCCTAATTTAAATTAAATCTATATAACATCTTCAAGAATTAAATAACACATATCAATTTTATATCACGAGCTCCAGCTATCATAATCTCCTTTAGAAAATATTTCTAATCAAATATTATTCCTATCTTCAACTTATGAATTTTCGTACTCCTCCAATTTTAAATTTAATTTACATCCTTAATATTTCAAATAGGTGATCCAACAATCAAAATTTAACTTTTGATTCAAATCATCAAATTATAAAATTTTAAATCTACTTCACCAATTGTTCAAGTCTAAAATTCTATATTTATCCTCAAAATTTAAATCGATGATTCAACCTTCAATATTCAAAATTTAAATCATGTACTCAAAGTATAAATATTTGGTCCGACTGTAATCCCCCTGATTTTCAAGAAAATTTTAAATTTTGGATTTTTACATTTTCTGAAATTTCTGGAATTTTCTGAGATTTTTCTCTAATTAAATTCAGGTTCTTTAGTTATTAAAGGATTTTTAAATATTAATAAATAATATTAAAATATTATAAAAATAATATTTTATGGTGTAAAATAGAAAACCAGACATAGGGTAATTTTCCGGGAATTTATTGGACCCCGGATGGATTTTTAAAGCCATAAAAACAAATTAATTAATTAAACCAATTTAAACCCGGTTTATTTAGCCTGAACCGAACCGAACCGAACCCGGTCTAGTTGAACCGGGTTCAAGGTTATCGGGTCGGATCCGGGCAGTTAGTGCGACCCGACCCGTCTACCCGACCCGCAACCCAGTTTTCGGATCGGGCCGGATCCGAAGACCCGACCCGCTAGATCCGCCCGACCCGGCCCGCGACTTCATCTCTCCCAAACCGACCGAGCGGCCGGCCGACTTCTCCGCCGCGTAACCGCCGCTGCCCGCCTTCCCTTTCCCTTCCTCTTCCTCAACCCCCGCCGTCGATCCACCTTCGGTAACGGCAGCCACCCCGTCGCCTTCCTCCCCCTATCTATTTAAACCCTCCCCGTCTCTCAGGCCCCTTCCACCACCGGCTCCCCTCCCCGTCGACGCCACCTGCTCCGGCCAAGCCCGCCGCCGCCTCTGGCCGCCTGCCACGCGCCGCCGCCGACGATACCCGCCGAGCTCCGCAACAGCGCCTCCGGCCTCCCTCTCTCGCCGCAGCTCCAACAGTAAACCCTAGCTTCTGTGTTTTGTGTCGGACACCGTGTCCAGGACACAGGACACAACTCGAGGACACGGAGGTTTCGGTTTGTGGAACCCAGTTCAGGTATTCATAATTTTTTGCTCGTAGCTCGGATTTCGATTCCGTAAATTGTATCGCGTAGCCTGTATGATCCTCTCGGTGTCCGAACAAACCGCTCGAGGCATCGCGTCCTGTGGTGATCGCACACCGCGATCCAAAAACAGGAAAAACTAGACCCTGTTTCACCCCGGAACCGAGTACGCCCCGCCAAACGGGACGACTTGGTCGCGTGCGATCTTCACAGATACGTGCGCGTCGTTGATATGGACGTGCAGGATTTCGCAGAAGCTGATTCGGATGTGCGTGCACACCGAAATCAGTGCGTATCCGCGGACATCGCCCCGTATCCGACTTTTCTGTATCTCGCTGTAACTTAGTGTACACACGTCGGATTGAGACGAAACTTGCGCCATTGGACTCGTAGCAATACGCTGGTCCTGTGAGTCAAGTTTGGTTCGATTCTGAGAACGTTGACAAAATCGTGTGTCGTGGGCCCCACAGGCTCCACCCGACAGGCGATTTTGAAAACGGCTCATCGGAATCCAATTCTGGAAGTTCCGTTGGGTTCGTATTAACATTCCTGACTTGTTGACACTAAGTTAGACTGTTTTTAAGACCTTTGACCCTGACACATTTTTGGTGCAAAGCGGCCCACATTTGGACCCCGCCTTGATCCGAAAATGACGTTTTTGCCCTTGTCTCCAAATTGGACTCAAGGACAGGCGTTCCTAGCTGATTAATATTTTTTGGACCTGATGGTGATGTCTGTTTCAGCAACCGGAGTACTGCCTGCAATCCCCGCTCACGTCAGAGCTACAATTGGAGACAAAACCCAGGCAAGTATACCTTGCCAAATCCTGCAGTTTTATTGCTTATCTCCTGGATTATTTTTCATTGTCTTGCAAGATACTTGTACAATGGTTGCATGTTTTTCAGTTGTTACTTTCCTGTCATATATAGTTCTTGATGTGCTCTGGTTTATTCCTGCTGCTCTAGTCATATTTTCTCTGTTTGCGTGCATGTACATTATTTGCTCTTTCCTTGGAACACTACTTGTGCCATAGACATTTTGTGATGGTATATGTTTACTCTACATTTCTGGAGTTGACTTGACTGATTTCTTAGTTCCTAGATGAAGTTATTGGACATTGACTACACTTGAGCAATCTCGATTGTGAGTACACAATGTACTGCAATAGAGAATTGTTCATTTGACTACCTCCTTCGTGAGCTCCCGATGGGCTGCGAAAGAGCCATACTATAGACTGTGAGTCCCCGTTGGACTGCTTTCTATAGGATCGTGATCTCCCATTGAGATGCGGTTACCCCGATTGCTTGTAGTCATGTCTGATAGCATCACTGGCATGCCACTATTTTAGACGTAGTATTTTCTCGTGTCTTATTTGCTCGTGTTTACTTTCTTCTCTATCTTGCATGTCATTTACTGTATTTTGGCTCGTATTCTTTTGTATCTTGCTATGTCCCCTGAGGACCTGGTTTTGTTCTCCAGATTTAGCAGACGAGGAGTACCACAGCTTACGGACTAACACCAGACGAGAGTTGATTGCAGTTGATGGCCCTGCTTCTTAGTTACTTTCTAGCATGTTTTAGTTATCTCTTTCTTGTCTTTATTTTCTTGTTTGTCGGTAGTGGATTTGTCTCCACCCGACTTAGTATTATTTCTTGCTGAATATTCGTCTGTAACTTTACTTTCAGCATTTAATTCTGTTTTGTTTTAGTTCATGCTGTTCTGTGGATGAGATAGTAAACCCTGCCTAATATAATACAGCTTAAATACACTTCGAAGGATCCATTAAATTGGGTTTGTCCATCGGTGTGTGCTGCTGGCCATTGCCACGTGTCCAGTCCCTCGTTAATTTGGGACTGGGGCGTGACATGGTTTTTGTGGTGGCCCATGCAGGTCAACGACTAAATTGTTCGGTTTCAACTTAGGGACCAAACAGGCCTGCAATATAGATTGGATAAATTTTAGGATCTCATCCACTTGCTTGAAACGTTCTTGATATCTATATCGGATTCGAATCAATTTTCTTGAATTGCATCCTGCCTTGATTCCTGAGCGCCTCTCATTGTTTATTTTGGTTGCAGAGTTATGGGTTCACGAGCAAACGACGAGACTCCTGCAATATTACCACGAGATGTTGTAGTAACCAACGAAGATGAAGCGACACCAGTTGATGAAGGACGATCAGCTCAACAAGCAAGTCATCATGCCACTAGAATCCAGCAAGATAACAATCCACCATCGACGCAATTGCCCATAATTCCACCAGGGCAGGCCATGGACGGGCAGCAGATGTTTCAAATGATCTATGCAATAGTGCAAGCTCAACAAGAGGCTTGGAGTCGCAGCTTAGTAACCATACTAGAGCAAGCACGACGGCCAACGACGGGTTCTATCGCCAATTTTTGCCAGCTGAAGCCCCGTACCTTCTCAGGAAAAGAAGAGCCCACAGAAGTTCATGAGTGGCTCACCAACATACAACATCAACTAGAAGCAGCTGAGCTTCCAAGGGAACGTTGGATGACTGCCGTCAGAATGCAGTTGACGGACAATGCTCATCACTGGTGGCTATCTGAAGAGACTCGGCTCGGACCAGACCGAGTCACTTGGGAAGTGTTTTCTCGACTCTTTCTGGAGATGTACATTCTAGCCATTGCTCGATCAGAACTTCAGAACAAGTTCAATCGCCTCACTCAGGATGCTATGACGGTGGAAGAGTACAACGCTGAGTTCATTCGTCTAAGTCGCTTCGCCCCAACATTGATCCTGACAGAAGAAGAGAAGGCCGAGAAGTTCTTCGATGGACTAAACTTTGAGTTACAGAAACTAATTGGATTCGTTGCACCTACATCTTACCCGGACGTCCTTGCTGCAGCCCGACGTATGGAGCACGTCATCAGGAGAGAAACCAATCTGAAGCGATCATCCACATCAGCACCCGCCGGAGCACCACAAGAAGAAGCTACAAAAAGACCTCACATACACCAGCCATCGGGAGCATCTCCACAGACACTACCTGTCTGTCCATATTGTCGCAAGCGAGGCCATACTGAGAACGAGTGCAGGCGAAAGAAGAAATTATGCATAGTTTGCGGATCCAGTCAGCATTTATTAAAGGAATGCCCTGAGCGTCGAGAAGGAGCACCAAGAGCAAACCAACAAGCTCTACCAGCACCAGGAGGGCATCAACCAAGGCCACCCTTGGTACTTCAAACAGCACCCTACCAGCAAGTCCAGCAACAGCAGAGAGCACCACCTCAAGGACGCGGCCAAGTTTTCGCGATGACTGTGGAAGATGCGCAGAACCAAGGAGTAGCTAGTGCGAGTAAGTCTTTATAGTTGTTCCGTTTCTAGCATTTCTGTAGTTTGTGCCTGCTGGTTCGTGACCCCAGACTTAACCTAGTAACTTTAACTTGCTAATAATTGATAACCTAGTGTTAACCTAGTATTTTTGAACTTATAATTTAGAATGTTTTAGAAATGATAACCTGATATATTTTTGATAACCTGGTTTTCTAAAACTGTAATTTTCTAGATTTTCCACATTTGGGAAATTGCATAACTTTTAATGCTTAGGGAAATAATTTTTCCTAGGTGTTACTCTTAACCTTGATCCTCCTTGACTTTGATATGCTTCGAACAATGGTTGCAACCGTGTCATCTCTATTGACCGGTTATTCTTTGATTGCGAGGACGCAATCCTCTTAAGGGGGGTAGATTGTAATCCCCCTGATTTTCTAAAAATTTTTGGATTTTTACATTTTCTGAAATTTCTGGAAATTTCTGAGATTTTTCTCTAATTAAATTCAGGTTCTTTAGTTATTAAAGGATTTTTAAATATTAATAAATAATATTAAAATATTATAAAAATAATATTTTATGGTGTAAAATAGAAAACCAGACATAGGGCAATTTTCCGGAAATTTATTGGACCCCGGGTGGATTTTTAAAGCCATAAAAACAAATTAATTAATTAAACCAATTTAAACCCGGTTTATTTAGCCTGAACCGAACCGAACCGAACCCGGTCTAGTTGAACCGGGTTCAAGGTTATCGGGTCGGATCCGGGCAGTTAGTGCGACCCGACCCGTCTACCCGACCCGCAACCCAGTTTTCGGATCGGGCCGAATCCGAAGACCCGACCCGCTAGATCCGCCCGACCCGGCCCGCGACTTCATCTCTCCCAAATCGACCGAGCGGCCGGCCGACTTCTCCGCCGCGTAACCGTCGCTGCCCGCCTTCCCTTTCCCTTCCTCTTCCTCAACCCCCGTCGTCGATCCACCTTCGGTAACGGCAGCCACCCCGTCGTCTTCCTCCCCCTATCTATTTAAACCCTCCCCGTCTCTCAGGCCCCTTCCACCACCGGCTCCCCTCCCCGTCGACGCCACCTGCTCCGGCCAAGCCAGCCGCCGCCTCTGGCCGCCTGCCATGCGCCGCCGCCGACGACACCCGCCGAGCTCCGCAGCAGCGCCTCCGGCCTCCCTCTCTCGCCGCAGCTCCAACAGTAAACCCTCGCTTCTGTGTTTTGTGTCGGACACCGTGTCCAGGACACAGGACACAACTCGAGGACACGGAGGTTTCGGTTTGTGGAACCCAGTTCAGGTATTCATAACTTTTTGCTCGTAGCTCGGATTTCGATTTCGTAAATTGTATCGCGTAGCCTGTATGATCCTCTCGGTGTCCGGACAAACCGCTCGGGGCATCGCGTCCTGTGGTGATCGCACACCGCGATCCAAAAACAGGAAAAACCAGACCCTGTTTCACCCCGGAACCGAGTACGCCCCGCCAAACGGGACGACTTGGTCGCGTGCGGTCTTCACAGATACGTGCGCGTCGTTGATACGGACGTGCAGGATTTCGCAGAAGCTGATTGGGATGTGCGTGCACACCGGAATCAGTACGTATCTGCGGACATCGCCCCGTATCCGACTTTTCTGTATCTCGCTGTAACTTAGTGTACACACGTCGTATTGAGACAAAACTTTTGCCATTGGACTCGTAGCAATACGCTGGTCCTGTGAGTCAAGTTTGGTTCGATTCTGAGAACGTTGACAAAATCGTGTGTCGTGGGCCCCACAGGCTCCACCCGACGGGCGATTTTGAGAACGGCTCATCGGAATCCAATTCTGGAAGTTCCGTTGGGTTCGTATTAACGTTCCTGACTTGTTGACACTAAGTTGGACTGTTTTTGAGACCTTTGACCCTGACGCATTTTTTGGTGCAAAGCGGCCCACATTTGGACCCCGTCTTGATCCGAAAATAACGTTTTTGCCCTTGTCTCCAAATTGGACTCAAGGACAGGCATTCCTAGCTGATTAATATTTTTTGGACCTAATGGTGATGTCTGTTTCAGCAACCGGAGTACTGTCTGCAATCCCCGCTCACGTCAGAGCTATAATTGGAGACAAAACCCAGGCAAGTATACCTTGCCAAATCCTGCAGTTTTGTTGCTTATCTCTTGGATTATTTTTCATTGTCTTGCAAGATCTTGTACAATGGTTGCATGTTTTTCAGTTGTTACTTTCCTGTCATATATAGTTCTTGATGTGCTCTGGTTTATTCCTGCTGCTCTAGTCATATTTTCTCTGTTTGTGTGCATGTACATTATTTGCTCTTTCCTTGGAACACTACTTGTGCCATAGACATTTTGTGATGGTATATGTTTACTCTACATTTCTGGAGTTGACTTGACTAATTTCTTAGTTCCTAGATGAAGTTATTGGACATTGACTACACTTGAGCAATCTCGATTGTGAGTACACAATGTACTACAATAGAGAATTGTTCATTTAACTACCTCCTTCGTGAGCTCCCGATGGGCTGCGAAAGAGCCATACTATAGACTGTGAGTCCCCGTTGGACTGCTTTCTATAGGATCGTGATCTCCCATTGAGATGCGGTTACCCCGATTGCTTGTAGTCATGTCTGATAGCATCACTGGCATGCCACTGTTTTAGACGTAGTATTTTCTCGTGTCTTATTTGCTCGTGTTTACTTTCTTCTCTATCTTGCATATCATTTACTGTATTTTGGCTCGTATTCTTTTGTATCTTGCTATGTCCCCTGAGGACCTGGTTTTGTTCTCCAGATTTAGCACACGAGGAGTACCGCAGCTTACGGACTAACACCAGACAAGAGTTGATTGCAGTTGATGGCCCTGCTTCTTAGTTACTTTCTAGCATATTTTAGTTATCTCTTTCTTGTCTTTATTTTCTTGTTTGTCGGTAGTGGATTTGTCTCCACCCGACTTAGTATTATTTCTTGCTGAATATTCGTCTGTAACTTTACTTTCAGCATTTAATTCTGTTTTGTTTTAGTTCATGCTGTTCTGTGGATGAGATAGTAAACCCTGCCTAATATAATACAGCTTAAGTACACTCCGAAGGATCCATTAAATTGGGTTTGTCTATCGGTGTGTGCTGCTGGCCATTGTCACGTGTCCAGTCCCTCGTTAATTTGGGACTGGGACGTGACACCGACATATCAAGATTTCAAAATTTATTAAATACTCATCACCTAACTCCTTTATCTAGAATTCTCCATATTTGAAATGACTTAATCTCTCAATCTAATCCTACTTGATCACAATCTAAAAGAATTTTACCTCAAATTTAACAATGCAGTTTCTACCCAACTTAGAATTTACCCATCTATCATAATAGGCTATACATCTAAGAAAACTATTCCTTAAATTATTTAATCATGTTATGCAATCCTCAAAGTTTTTAGCACCAAAGGTATCACCTATGATATGCCCTTAATTACGAAAAATAAACATCAAGTAATGTGATTGGCCTATGGGGTATATCTAGTACTATCTGTATATCAAACTTATACCAAGCACGAGCGTTCGTCTTTCCGAAATAGGGGAAGACGGAAAACAATAATAAAGAGTTCAAGGGGGAGGTAATAAAATAGAAGTATGGGGACCAAGGCGTTTAAGGAATTCAAATAGGAATTGTCAAGGCAGTTGTGGATTAAAATTCTATTTTGGTAAATTTTTTATTCACATGCTCACATCAGTACGGTTACGTACTTGATATGTGTCACACCCTAGTCCAAAAATACGTAGGACTAGGAACACGTAAGCATGCCAGCCGTATGTATATGGCAACTCCAATATATGGATACCATAATGCACACGTACGTTGTAATATGAATATAAACTCACATGTGGTATAAATATAGCGTCACAAGTCACAGGTATACTAATCTCATCCACACAATAAGTCACAGAAAGTAAATAACTGAACTTGAATAAAGAGTCTGAATAATCCTTAAATGATAGTCGGGTGGAGACAAATCCACTACCAATGACTATAACAATACTAAAATGAGGGAGAGGGATAAATCACCAATATAAATAAGATGATGATATATAGGTATCCACGAAGCGATCCGTCGCCAGAGATAATCAAGATGATCCGAAGGTAAGACCTCCTCGGAAGAGATAAGTGGTAAGTCCTGATCCGTGCTCTTGTGAAAAGTCATGAACATCTACACCTGGAAAGGGACCAGGTCCTCAGAGGGACGTAATAAGATACATAGAAGCATGCCAATTTGAATACAGTAAACATGCATAATGTTAGAAAATATATAAGTATGCTGTACAAGACAATCTATATGAATGCAAATGAGGATAACTTTTCGATGTATGGGCAAGGGTAGGCTAATCGATCTAATTCTCACAACTCACACACCCGTCGGTGGACATCAGAAATTGATATACCGCGGGGGTAGCGATCAGCGAGACTCCAGAAATCGATATACCGCGGGGGTAGCGACCAGCACGACACACGCCCGTAGTGTGAGCTATATACTATGGTTTACCAGAGTGGTTAAAAGCCCATACGCCTAATGATTGTCCTCTCATGATACTAGGTGTCAAGAGTGTGTCAACATATCTAATATATATAGTAATGACTGAACGAACTACACATGCAATAAATATAACTGAACAAAACTACACAGGCAATGAATAAACAGAAATATAAATAGCATACAAAGTACTATAAATAATTTGGCAAGGTATCTTGCTTGGTAAGAAAGCTGCAAGGTGTAATGCCCAGAAGTCAAGCACACAGGATCAGAAGCTACGGCCTCAGAATGAACGTCTCCGGATGCTGAAATAAACATCACCAACGTTCCCAGAATAAGCAAAATAGCTAGAAAATACTACCCTTTCGTCCAATTTGGACACAGGGGCAAAACGGTAATTTTGGGTCAAAGCGGGCTCCACATGTGGGCCACCTTGCACTGAAAAGCGTGTCAGGGGTAAAGGTCTCTAAATGGGATAAATTATATTTCAAACAAACTCTAAAAGTCAGTATGAACTTAACGGTATATCCAAATGTGGATTCCGATGAGCCGGAACACAATTTCGCCCAAAAAGTCAACCGTAGGGCTTGCCAATTGGCGACTCGGTCAACTGTCTCAGAATTACGTAAAAATTGGGTCACAGGACCAGCGCGATACCACGAGTTTAGTGGCGCAAGTTTCGTCGCATTCTAAAGAGCGTGCACAAAATGCGCAGGGCTTTTGCAAAAGTTACGACACGGAAGATTTATTGCAGATACGGGCTGATTCCGACATGCACGCACGTCCAAATTAGCTTTCGCAAAATCTCACACATCTGGGTACACTGTGCGTACCTTTTGGTATACTTGGTATACGACGGGGCGGTCCCGTTTGGCGGGGCGAGCTCCGTTTCATAATTTTTGGAATTCTGGAAAAAGTAGGTTTTCGGGATTTTCTAACTGGTTTAACTTTATATACAACAGTTAATAAATTAATGTAAATAACAGAAATTAAACTAGGTCAAGTGGTCTCCTCATACCAAAAAGAAAATCGAATTCGGATCTCTGTGGTGGGAGATACGAATCCGTGAACCTAGGTTGTTACCGTAGTTTTCTGCGATACCCAAAAGTTGTCGTTTTTCGTCAACTTGGGCGCTATTTTTTCCTAGGGTTACGCGATGTTCATGGTCAACTAACACACAGATATGGAAAGGGGTTAAGTTATGAACGTACCGGTGAAGATGGGGTCGAGTTTGGTTGAGCGAGGTGACGGGAAACAGGGCTTGAACACAGGTACTTCGCTGTCCAAACGGTCACGCGCTGGGTGCGTGTCACGCGGTCGTCGACGAGCGGTTTCAGGCGGTCTGGAAGGCTTGGCTGGGCGGCTTGGCTGGGCTGTTCTGGTGGCTCGGCGGCGTCGCTAGGTCTAGATGGGAACTTAGGAATTTAGGGTTAGGGTTTTGGTAGGCGATGTATATATAGGTAGATGGAAGAATAATCGAAAGGGCGGGTCGGGGGAAGAGGCTCGTTGAACGCACGACTTTACTTAAGCCTGCTGCTGCTGCTGTTATTACTCTTAAAGGGGCGGGTGCGGGTTTGGTTGTTAGGGTAGGGTTTGGGTAGGTTAGGATCCATTAAGGAATTATTCCATTTGTTTTTCTTTTTCTTTTCCAATCCTTTTTCTTTTCTAATTCTTTTTCCTTCTCTTTTCTATTTCTTTTTCTTTTATATTATTATTACTATAATTAATCTTAATACTATTACACTATCATTATTATTCTTACTAATATTATTATTATTATTATACTTATTATTATTATTACTAATAATATACTACGGTTATTATTTCACTATTTATTTATTTGCATATATATATATCAAAATACATTAGTACCTAATATAGACTCTAAAAATCTACCACTCCCACAAGTATTCATAAAATCAAAGTAATAGGACTTGTGCAACAATTCTAAGTGATTAATTATCTAGGTTCTTAAATCACAACGTATACATTATCTAAATCACTACGTAATAATATAAATAAATTAAATAACTAATAATTAAATAAATAAAATATTTTAAAAATATGGGGTTTTACATTTTACCCAACTTACAAAAATTTTATCCTCAAAATTGACACTAACCCATATTCATAATAATTACTATAGCTATTACACTACATTGCTATCTAGCAGTGCTTCCTAAAATTCATGGTCTGCCATTCTAACGCTTCCTCATTTAATGTCTATACACTATTCTATTATCCTCTAACTCGTCTATGCTACCAAACTTACAAGAAATCTACTAGTAGTCAAGGTCTCTTAAGGCTGTTGTCTAGGTTGTAAGACGAATATATTTATTGGGTCGAGAATCTTGGGATACTTGTCTTGTATCTCACAACCATGATTTTTCTTTGTAACCGTCAAGTATCGTAGTCTAATACTGCCATGCCACCTGACCAATATGTCTGCAAATACTTTGACTACTCTTACCACAACGGTCTAGCTGTAGCTGTCGCTACTTTGCTAGCGATTTGTCATAATTGTCAGTTCGTAACAAGTGCCTTCAACTCTTTCCTAGGCATAGTCTAAGTTTTAGAGCAACACTTTAGGTCTTGACTGATCTTTATAAAACTATTAGAAGTATGAACTAATTCAACAATCTAATAGATTCCTATTGGGCTAAATGATGCTACTTAAGGGTTAAATTAATAAAAGAATACATATATTGCTATAGTGCATATACATAAGGGTTATCGTTATGTACTCATCTTTTAATTATTAATCACTTACTAAACCATTTATGTTTTTTAAACTAATAAATAAGGGTGAGGTTGAAGTAATTCAAACAGTTTATAGTGGCGCGGAAAGATACGACTATGATAGAAAGAATTTAGCACGACATAAGGGATAGAGATGGAAGAGAAGATGAGTCACCCAAGGGGGCGAGATGGTGATAGAAAGGAGAATGCTACTACTGCTACTCGCGTCATCTATTGGCATCGCGTGTATGCCACCTGGGTAGAATATCAATATATCCCCATAACTGCTAAACCACCCTATATATAATTCTACGTTTACTATGCACCTAAGATCTCGTGTTATATAGGGGGTCATGAGTATAAAATGACACATATAGCTAAGGTCATACCTGTATCTACGGCTTCCTGTGCCTGCGATCTCTTGTTTGTCATCATGAGTGCTTGGCCTATGGAGTATATCTGGTATCCGTGTATCAATTTATACTAAGCACGAACGTTCGTCTTTCTGAAATAGGGGAAGAGGGAAATCAACAATAAAGAATTTCAAGGAGGAGATGATAGAATACAAGTACGAGATTCAAAGGGATTAGAGAATTTTGAAAGAAAGTTGCCAATGTAGTTGTGGATTAAAATCTTATTTTGGTAAATTCTTATATGCATGTTCATATCAGAACAGTTACGTACCTGACATGATATGCTCTGAATAGTCTAGAGGACAAGTATATTCGTCTAACAAGTTGAGTCAACTATATCTCAATCCACATAAAGTAGTGATACAAAGAGCGAACCAAGTGTACTATGGTTGATCAGACCATAATACACTGATTCTGATTTAGATAATGTATTAGTGTGGGCCCCCAATAATACATATGTCATGAACAAGCTCAATAAAAGAATAAGCTTGCAAAACTAGGCTATAATAGCAGCATAAGTCGAGGTAGTAAAAATATAAGTACGCATGATTATGATGGAGGAAGGTACAGAATAATCTAAGTTCACCAAAAAGATCGGTGTTGTGCCTCTACAGTTGCCATACTAACTACTTGTCAAGGTTTTTAGTCAACCAAATGGGTGTATGGGCCTCTGAGTTCTACAGTCTGGGTAAACACTATCTTTTTATACAAGTCTATAGTTGGTGTCATTCAATTACACTTTATTAATGGGGTAATAGGTCTATGTGTTACTAGGTTATGAGGCATACTGCCCAACTTACAATAATTTAACTAATAGTGTTATTGCATACCAGAGTATATATTCTTGTTATAAATTATCTTCATAACCCCTATCAAGCACGAAAGATAAGATAAGATTGACGTAGAGAAGGGATCATGCAAGATGCAATGCAAGCAATCAAATGAGAATGCGAAACGAAATCAAGGGAGGTGATTAAGTAAGTGAATAAGATCCTATATTTTAATCCTAAGCGCATGCTTGCTCGGTACAGTAACGTAACCGAGACAATATACTCTCGACCTGCATGGGCCACTACAAAAATATGTCACGCCCTAGTCCCAAAAATACGTAGGACTAGGAACACATAAGCATGCCAGCCGTATGTATATGGCAACTCCAATATATGGATACCATAATGCACACGTACGCTGTAATATGAATATAAACTCACATGTGGTATAAATATAGCGTCACAAGTCACAGGTATACTAATCTCATCCACACAATAAGTCACAGAAAGTAAATAACTGAACTAGAATAAAGAGTCTGAATAATCCTTAAATGATATTCGGGTGGAGACAAATCCACTACCAATGACTATAACAATACTAAAATGAGGGAGAGGGATAAATCACCAATATAAATAAGATGATAATATAAAGGTATCCGCGAAGTGATCCGTCGTCAGAGATAATCAATATGCTCCGAAGGTAAGACCTCCTCGGAGGAGATAAGTGGTAAGTCCTGATCCGGGCTCCTGCGAAAAGTCATAAACATCTACACCTGGAAAGGGACCAGGTCCTTAGAGGGACGTAACAAGATACATAGAAGCATGCCAATTTGAATACAGTAAACATGCATAATGTTGGAAAATATATAAGTACGTTGTACAAGACAATCTATATGAATGCAAATGAGGACAACTTTTTGACGTATGGGCAAGGGTAGGCTACTCGATCTAATCCTCACAACTCACACACCCGTCAGTGGACATCAGAAATCGACATACCGCGGGGGTAGCGACCAGCGAGACTCCAGAAATTGACATACCGCGGGAGTAGCGACCAGTGTGACACACCCCCGTAGTGCGAGCTATATACTACGGTTTACCAGAGTGGTTAAAAGCCCATACGCCTAATGATTGTCCTCTCATGATACTAGGTGTCAAGAGTGTGTCAACATATCTAATATATATAGTAATGACTAAACGAACTACACATGCAATAAATATAACTGAACAAAACTACACAGGCAATGAATAAAAAATATATAAATAGCATGTAAAGTACTGTACACAATTTGGCAAGGTATCTTGCCTGGTAAGAAAGCTACAAGGTGTAATGCCCAGAAGTCAAGCACACAGGATAAGAAGCTACGGCCTCAGAATGAACGTCTCCGGATACTGAAATAAACATCACCAACATTCCCAGAATAAGCGAAATAGCTAAAAAATACTACCCTTTCGTCCAATTTGGGCACAGGGGCAAAACGGTAATTTCGGGTCAAAACGGGCTCCACAGGTGGGCCACCTTGCACCGAAAAAGCGTGCCAGGGGTAAAGGTCTCTAAATGGAACAAATTATAGGTCAAACAAACTCTAAAAGTCAGTACGAAGTCAACGGTATGTCCAAATGTGGATTCCGATGAGCCGAATACAATTTTGCCCAAAAAGTCAACCGTGGGGCCTGCCAATTGGCGACTCGGTCAACTGTCTCAAAATTACATAAAAATTGGGTCACCAGACCAACACGATACAACGAGTCCAGTGGCATAAGTTTTGTCACATTCGGACGAGCGTGCACAAAATGTGCAGGACTTTTGCAAAAGTTACGACACGGGAGATTTGTTGCGGATACGGGCTGATTCCGACGCGCACGCACGTCTAAATCAGTTTCTGCGAAATCTCACACGTCCGAGTACACTGTACGCACCTTTTGGTACACTTGGTACACGACGGGGCGGTCCCGTTTGGCGGGGCGTGCTCCGTTTCGCAATTTCTGGAATTCTAAAAAAAAGTAGGTTTTCGGAGTTTTCTAACTGGTTTAACTCTACATACAACAGTTAATAAATTAATATAAATAACAAAAATTAAACTAGGTCAATTGGTCTCCGCATGCCAAAAAGAAAAATCAAATTCGGATCTCTGTGGTGGGAGATACGAATCCGTGAACCTAGGTAGTTACCGCAGTTTTTTGCGATACCCAAAAGTTGTCGTTTTTCGTCAACTTGGGCGCTATTTTTGTCTAGGGTTACGCGTTGTTCGTGGTCAACTAACACACAGATATAGAAGGAGGTTAAGTCATGAATGTACCGATGAAGACGGGGTCGAGTTTGGTTGAGCGAGGTGACGGAAAACAGGGCTTGAACACAGGTACTTCGCTGTCCAAACTGTCACGCACGGGGTGCGCGTCACGCGGTCGTCGGCGAGCGGTTTCAGGCGGTCTGGGCGGCTTGGCTGGGCGGTTCTGGTGGCTCGGCGGTGTCGCTAGGTCTAGATGGGAAGTTAGGAATTTAGGGTTAGGGTTTTGGTAGGCGATGTATATATAGGGAGATGGAAGAATGATCGAAAGGACGGGTCGGGGGAAGAGGGTCGTTGAATGAACGACTTTACCTAAGCCTGCTGCTGCTGCTGCTGTTATTACTCTTAAAGGGGCGGGTGCGGGTTTGGTTGTTTGTGTAAGGTTTGGGTAGGTTAGGATCCATTAAGGAATTATTCCATTTGTTTTTCTTTTTTCTTTTTTCTTTTTTCTTTTTTTTTTCTTTTTCTTTTCCAGTCCTTTTTCTTTTCTAATTCTTTTTCCTTCTCTTTTCTATTTCTTTTTCTTTTATATTATTATTATTATTACTATAATTAATATTAATAATATTACACTATCATTATTATTCTTACTAATATTATTATTATTATTATTATACTTATTATTTTTATTACTAATAATATACTACGGTTATTATTTCACTATTTATTTATTTGCTTATATATATATATATCAAAATACATTAGTACCTAATATAGACTCTAAAAATCTACCACTCCCACAAGTATTCATAAAATCAAAGTAATAGGACTTGTGCAACAATTCTAAGTGATTAATTATCTAGGTTCTTAAATCACAACGTATACATTATCTAAATCACTACGTAATAATATAAATAAATTAAATAACTAATAATTAAAATATTTTAAAAATATGAAGTTTTACAATATGATATGCTTTGACATGTCTAGAGGACAAGAATATTCGTCTACTAGTCAACTATATATCTCAATCCACGTAAAGTAGTCATGCGAAGAGCGAACCAAGCACACTATGGTTAGCTAGGCCATAGTATACTGATTCTGAAATGTATTAGTGTGTATACCCAATAATACATATATCATGATCAAGCTCGATAAAAGAATAATCTTGCAAAACTAGGCTATAATAGCATCATAAGTCAAGGTAGTACAGAAATATAAATACTTTGGATTATGATGAAAGAAGGTACATAATAATTCAAGTTCATAACGGAGATAAGACTCTACAGTCTCTACAGTTGAATAAATATTTTCTTCTTATGCAAGTCTATAGTTGGTGTCATTCCATTACACTTCAATAAAAGGTCAAAGAACTATGGGATACTAGGTTGTGAGGCATACTACCCATCTTAAAAGAATAAACTAATACTGTGATAGTCTTAAGGGGATTCAAAATAACCTCGCACTTATAAATAGAGCAGAAACTCTTATTGGGGTTTACGAGAAAAATATCCTGGTACTTATTAAGGTATCCAGTTGCATTATATAGGTAATGGTCATCTTAAGTCTTAATCATAGTGCTTATAGAACAAGTGTCACTAGTAAGAATGGAAAAGTTACTGGCCTTTAAGGGAAAAGAGGATATAACTTGTATCGAGGTGGGGGTACAAATTACGTGATCTACAACTAGAGGATAATCATCATAATCTAAATGAATAACTCAACTATCAGGTTCTAACTACAAGGCACATAATTCATAATTCAAGATTACAACTACAACCTTAGCAAACTATATATCCTAACATAGAATAAAATTACTCAGTCTACAATTAGGAGTGTCAGGTGGCACGAGTTGAAAGATGAAGAAAAGAAGAACGTAATTTAGTCGTCGCGCAATTAGCGAACGTTAAGGTTGCAAAGAAACAAGATATGAACTTAAATAGAAAGTCTCTAGGTAGTATCATGGTTTTCTAAGGAATAGGTGGGATGCTACTCTTCTGTGTTCGGGGTATGATCAAGGAAAATATTACATTCATTCTTCTTGGCTTCCTAAGGTACTGTTCTGCTAATATTAAGACAAGAAGCTAAATTTAAAGTCCTCTAATACTATTTTACTATGAAACTTAGGTTTAGTCCTAATATTCAATTTTGAATTTCTATTGGTTCCTCAATACCAGGGTCAAACAATATGGTCAAATTTCTAACTAACCCTAGTAGTATCTATACTATCTCAAGTCATCCCTAATTATCAAGGGATAATGGTCAATCCATCTACAGGTAAGGGTGCTATTGTTCATTAAGTATTCTAACTTAGTGATGTGTCAACACTCTAGTTGTACTCTTAATAGGAATGTTGTCATAATTATCATCCTAATAACATGGATTCCTATATTCTAGGAGAGGCTATACTCAAGGAATTATTAGGGAAGCACATGAATCAAGCAGGATGCAGTTATTTCAAATAGAACAGATTGGAAGGAAGGTAAGTTATAGTCAAGTATGGATGAGACCTAAAATTCTAATCCTATATATATATATATATATATATATATATATATATATATTGATGTTTACATGTAGTAGTATATATAAGTATATATATAGATAGTTAGCTAGTTAGTTAGAGTTAGAGATGGGTAAGGCTAGAGATATCTCAATACCTTGAGATACTCAAGGTATTGGGTATCGGGGCGAGGTATTGGATTTTTGCCCGTGTATGGGATAAGTGATGCTTATATATATATATATATATATATATATATATATATATATATATATATATATATATATATACATGTTAGGATATATATTAGTGGGTTTAGATGGGATATATAGCGTACGTTGAGATATCGGATACCGAGGGTATCCCGGTATCTCAAAGAGGCGAGTTTGTGGGTTTATTAGCTTAATGAGCTAATTTTGACCTAAAATTTTAGGGGCACCCTAGTTTGGCCTAGAGTTGACCGTAGTTGACCCGGTTGACCGCTAAAGTTAATCTTGACCTAGAGTTGACTTTTTGGACTCTGAGTTGACTTTTTGACCTAGAATGGACTGGTTTGACCCGTTTGACCTTGAAAAGGCCTAGAAGCTTGTTTCTAGTCTATTTGAATGTGTTTATCTCTCTAGAGCACCAAGTAACCTTGGATTTCTATATTAGGTCTTCGCGACACCATTTCGGACCTCGATCCTCGCCAGTTGCTCAGGACGTCAGGCGAGTACATTCTCTGATAGTTTTTATTATCTGATAATTATTATGATTCAGCTTCTAGTATAGTATTATCTGATTTTCTGGCATGGCACTGACTAGTATTTTTGGATTTATTTACTTGGGACACGTATATTTTATGTCTGGCCTCTATTTCTGGAATCACCTACTGGCATCATATCAGGACTCACTACAGGCATCACTCATGTTTCTAGCTTGACTCATATTTATTTTACGTGTCGGGTCTTGGATTCACTTGTACTAGTCGGGGCAGAAAAATACTCGAGTAGACATGTAAATATTCCCAAATCTGGAATCACTCCCTCTGGTCTAATCTGGAATGATAGCAGCCGCACACTCAGTGTGCGGTGAGCCGTACTTAACCCTAGCCGTTTACATGTCGAAACAGGTATTTCAGAGACACTAGTTCATTATTTCTAGTCTAGACTCACTTACACTTCTTGACTGGTCTCACTTATACTTTATGGACTAGACTCATTATATTTACTCTTGCTGGACTCACTTCACATTATTGTGCACACACTTGCTCTTAGTTTAGATTTTTTGTATCATGCTGTCGTTATTATCTTGCTTCTGATTTTCATGCATCTTTACCTTTATGCACCAGTTAACAGATATATATATATTTCGTTGTTCATACTTTATTTTCTTCACCTTGTGCTACTTGCTACAACTGCTTTATAGTTTTTATCATTTAACTAGAACTGGTGTTAGAGGTGTACTTGCTCCAATCCTGACTGGATATATTTTTTAGAGGATCCGAAAGATTGGTGTCCGACGTTTTATGGACCTCAGCCTGTCGATGGTGCAGACAGGGATCCCCTAGTTCAGGAGTGATTTTCGGGTTGGTAGCCCGGATCACTAGGATCCCAGTTATATTTATTAGCTTTTGGTACCGGATTTGTTCCCGGCTTTTGGTTTGAGACTTTGTATTGTATTTGATTCAGGATATTATTGTTATTATTATTATTGTTGCTGTCTTTAGTAGTAGTTGTTGTTTAGACTTTGTAGTTGTTAGACTTCCTTGTTATCTTATCGTGCTTAGATCATGATTGAGTATTTGTATTATCTTTATCATATTGTTCCTCTGTTTGAAGTTGAGATCTTGGCAGGTAATTATATTGTTGTGTGAGATTGTTAGCTAGATAGTAGACCTAGACAGCGTTCTACCGCCGATGCTGCGGCGTAGGCTGGACAGTTCATATGTAGTATCATAAGTTATCATCAAATTTTTATAGTATATATTATTAAACAGAACTAGAAGCACTCCGATAAGGTAAATCTAAGACAAGTAAAAGTCGTATACTAGAAAAGAGTGCTGGGTCATTATATCATTATTGCCAAGTATGGGAGGGAGGGACATCTATAGGGATGTTGCCAAAATTTGACCGCTAATTTTAGCTTCGCTTGGTCATTGACAAGTCCATCCTGCTAATTTTAGCCTTGGCAAGACATGGGGCTTACAACCCTCGTATGGTCATGGACATCAATACAATCTATCATGAATATTAAGTTACTTAAGGAATCTTCCAATCTGGCCTTATAAAGTGGCATTGTCAATTGGTATATTGGTTAATCTTGTTCTGATGGGCATATTCAACTAATTTTGGTTTTACAATATTTCAAGTTAGTCCTTGAATGTTTTTTACATTTTCTTTGGTAATGGGTTGCCAATTATTATTTGGGTGGTTTGCTTGTATTCTTGACGCTTAAGTTTGAATGTTTAGGATTTGATTTAAGATTTAGGTTTTGGTTAAGTGTATATATATATATATATATATATATATATATATATATATATATATATATATATATATATATATATATATATATATATATATATAATGACAAGTAGAGAAGAGAACATAGTATACACAAAGACCTAAGCTTGATTTTTCCTCTTTTATTTGAAGTGTAACTTGTTGGCCAATTTAAGTGAATTGCTATTTAGCAAGCATGGTTAGATTATATTCTTTTTTGACTAGTTGTAGAGCCTCAATGAGGTGACTACTGACTATGAGTATGTGATTGTCAGCAAAGATACACAAGTCCCTAGTTACAATATGTTCTATATACAAACTCTATATATACTTCCTATGCTAGACGAAATTATGATGACAACCACTAGTCTTAATCTTCCTAGATCCCCACACAACCGAAACAAAATTTTATAGCAGCATTTGATCAAGCACCAAGTAGCCAAAATACCAATTCCCACATAATATATCACCAATTCTCATAGAACATATCACCAATTCCCATAAAACACATCACAACAAAATTGATTTCAAAAATTTTAGGCGTGGCGCATAAATGGTGCTAAAATACCCACAGAAACATCACCGTGTCAGAGATATATCATACACTCATCCTCGAATTTACCCTAAATTTTACAATATTATGAAATAAGCAGAGAGAAGAGGAGGAGGAGGAGGAGACAATAGGCGGAGTGAGGGATCGATTGGCAAAGAAAGAGGGATCGATTGGCAGAGAGAGAGATAGAGAGAGGAGAGAGAGAGAGAGAGAGAGAGAGAGAGAGAGAGGGGGATCGATTGATAGAGAGAGAAGCACCGGAGAGATGACCGGAGTACCTTAACCATGGTTGGGGGATCAAAGTTGAGGGTTTGGCATGGGCGCCTGTCATGCCCTGTCCCAAAATACGTAGGACTAGGAATACATAACATGCCATCTATGCATTCGAGCAGACTCTGGTCCGACTCAAATACGTATATGCTATAATATAATGGTCACTATCTATATAAAACAATAAAGATATATGTCTCAATCCACAATGAACAAAATACATCAAGAATGAGCTACACGTGCTAAAGTCGGCCGTCCAGTAACACACAAACTCGAATAGACTCGAGAAAGAATGAGCTACACATGCTACACGTGCTATATCAGCAGATGAATAAATAATATGAATAATTAAACATAACTCAGGTATAAATAATGTAAGTACCTGGTACCAATGCCCTCATAACAAAGCAACATACATTAGAAACTCCAACGATCTATGCTGCAAAACTGGCAAGGGATCAGGTCCTCAGAGGGAAGTAACAAGGTACAAGAAATAGCATGCTAATGTAATAGTAAAATAATAAGCAATGTGCTCAAGGGTATCTATCATAACCAGCTAAGTGAATGCAAGTGAGAACGTACTCGTTCGCTAAACCACCTGGGCCTGTAGGTCTGCAAAGACATAACAGTAACTACTACTACTACTACTACTACTACTAGTAGTAGTAGTAGTAGTAGTAGTAGTAGTAGTAGTAGTAGTAGTAGTAGTAGGTATGTACATGTCCTGTCAAGGTACCTACAGCACTATAGGGCCCGAAGCGCAATCATCGGTAGCAAGTATTGTGTGGTAGCCCAGCGGTATGGTAGGTTCTCCCCAGTCCCCATGTATCTCACGTCTCATATCCATAACACGCAAGATCAATCACTAACTATGTCATGAGTCAATGTGTAGATATACTCATGTCAACTATCTCAAGTCACGGATCCTAGATCCTGACACAGAAGCTGGGAACCTCGAATGTCTCAAGTAAGGCTTATGTACATGCAAGTCGGGTCTAGTGTCCTAAGGTATATCATGCAATAATTAGCACGAAAAAAGGAATATGATGAAAATACAATCTAACGATACCTGATTCCGCGTACGGAAGTCAGCACCCGAATACAATTCAGACGCTAAGTATCGCAACGATCATAGGGTCACAATAACATATATGCAAAGAACGAGAAATATAATATCAAAAGTTAGTAATAGCAATAAGCACAGAATATTGTAACAAAGGAACGTACACTTGCCTAGATTCTGGATGATGGTATGACGAAGTCCAAGTGGCGAGCTCACTACGTCAACGGCTCCCTAAAAGGTGGAATCCTTACGAACGTCTCCGGATGCTGAAAAAAATATTACCAATGTTACCAGAATATGAGAAATAGTTAGGATTGACTACCCATAAATTCAATTTGAACACAGGGACAAAATTGACAGTTTTGGGTCAAAGCGGAGTCCACATGTGGTCCACTTCGTATCGAAAATTTGTCGAAGATAAATTTCTTCAAATTTGGCAAACTTAGTGTCTACGAGTCCAGAACGATGATATAAACTCAACGAAAAGTCCAAAATTGGATTCTGAGGAGCCAGTCACGAAATCGCCCGTCAAATGGAACCGTAGGACCCGCGAAATAATATTTCGTCAATGTTTTCAGAATTGAACCAAACTTGGGTCACAGAACCATAGTAACGTTACGAATCCGATGGCATAAGTTTCGTTGCGAAACGACAAGCACACACGAAGTAATTGCACAAATTTGAAAAAGGCCGATACGGAATTTTTTGGTGGATACGTGTTAATTTTGGCGTGCACACATGCCCAAATCAAGTTCTACGAAAGCTCACACGTCCGCATTAACGATACGCGCCTTTTGGTAAAATCCACACACGATGAAGTCACCTCATTTGGCGGGACGCAACCCGTATCGGAATATTTTGGAATCTAAAATCGTGGTTTTTTTAGATTTCAAGGGAATTAACTAAAGTTTTTAGAACAGAATAAAATAATCTATTTACTGAGTATCCTATAGGGTTATGTTGTCCACGAGCAAGTCAAATTGGTTTGCGAATCGGTCCACTATGCAAAGAGTTACAGATCCTCAAACATTGGTTCAAGGAGTACAAATTCTGTTCGGTTTTGAGCAGTTTTTTTTCCTACTTTGGATCATTTTTTTCTCATAATTTTAGGCAAGATAAACTAATATATTTAAAGGAGATTGAAGAGGGTTATGTTTTGAGCATACCGGAGAAGACAGCATAGGAAGATGGGGTCGCGGCTGTCACGCCTGCGCACGGGTGCGGTCGGATCGGGCCGGGTTTGGGCGGCTGGTGGTGGCCATCGGCGGCGGCGATCACCGTGGGTGGTGTTGCCGGTGAGTGGGGAAGAGGGTGGAGTAGAAAGTTCAGAGTTAGGGTTAGGGTTTTGGCGATCACATATGTATATATATGTATAGAAAGAGATGGGGGAGGGTGAGATGTAGGTGAGTGGGTATGGGGGAAGGGCAATCGGCCTGGCCACGGGTCTGGGTAGCTTTAGGATTCGGGTTTGGGTTTTGATTTCTTTTTATTTTTCTTTAACTACAATAAAATAAAATAATTTGAAGATTTAAAATTTTGGGTGTTTACAACCACATTATCCGGCCCAGCACAGAGTTCATGAGAAGATAGGGGATGCATGGGAATAATATCATGATTGGAGGAATAATTTTTTTTTGACTTCTCGGCATAACGCACGGGGCCCAACGTAACGCTCGAGACTTTTGTGCACACTATATTGCACGCCTTTGGGCCCATTGCCCCCCAACTCCCACCATTTATAAATAGAAGAAATAATACACTCCCGTGGCTCGATCCACTGACCTTCTGCCACCCAGCCGGAATCTTATACCTCTCATCGGTAACCACAAGAGTCACTCGAGTTCGGTTGATTGGAGGAATAATTATGTTGGTCTGTATGGGAAAGAGACATGTGGGCCGAAGTTGAGGGTTTGGCATAGGTGCCAGATGACGAGTTTGGCCATCGCCTATGCCGGTGGAGCGAACAACAAATGAAGGGGGGTGCTTATTGCGAGTTAGGACAATGCCTACGTCGGGGTGATGTCGGACGATCATTAGTGGGGGCGTGGGTGACAGACCGGGGTTTTCAATTTGGGAGGAGATGGAAAAATTCGAAAGAAAGTAAAGAGATGAATAAGGGAAAAGTGATTTCTGATCGGCTAATATTATATATTTAGCGACGTCTTAAAGAAGATGTCACTAAAGTTTGCAAATTATGCGACTTATTTAAAAAATGTCACTAGACGTCATCGATTATGTGACGTGTAGTGCAAGATGTCGTTAAATGTCATTATTTTTAAAATTTTAGCGACGTTTAGTACCTCTTACTGATGTTTATTTCCATATTAGCTAACAGTAGTCGCAACCCATCAAAATTTGTCGCAACCAACGATGTATTTCACTGGAGTTGCTAAATTTGTAGAATTTAGCGACGTCTGGTAATGGAGTCGCTAAATATGTCGCTAATATGACTTATTTTGGTAGTGAAAAGTACAACATAATAGAAAGAAGATAAAAAAAAATCTCTAAATACTTATCCATAAGATAGTTAAATTCTTGACCAACTCAAATAGATAAAAATATATTTATCTAGATTAATCCTAAGGAACAAACTAAAATCTAAACAGATAATAGAAAATCCAAACTGATTCTCCAACATTCTCCTCGGCTTCAAAAAATGCACGTCAAGGTGAATCCGAGAATTATGCTCCTAGTGATGCACTCCAAATCGGTCTTGGTGAAAGCCTCTGCTTCAGCAGGATAATCAACACTGAGACTCTTGAAGAGACAATGAAATCCCATCGTGACATTGGCGGTTGTAGGCATGGAAAAAAATAAGATATCTACTAGGGACATAACATCAAGCTTCTCAATAAATGATTGTTGTCTCAGTGTGTCCAAAGAAGAAAATTAATCATACATAGAATAACCTATTATTTATTGCAAACTATTAATTTAAAATAAACAAATAATAAAAAAATTCAAGAGCCTGATTAATGGACCAGGTTCAAAATATTTAGAAGACTTAATAAGTTCTTTAAATTCATTGAGATCATCAAATAAACTATTTAATTCTCCTAATGATGATATATAAAGGTTAAAACTTATTAAATATTTAAGACTAGACCAGGTTTGAACATGGATCTAATTGATGACTCAACTATGACATGCTTAGTAGGTTCTACTGATAGATTTTTGAAGGATATAGGACTAGCAATACTTTCTGCCTTAATATGGTTGAGA
The DNA here is from genome assembly GCA_036927795.1 of Iris macrosiphon. Taxonomy (NCBI): domain Eukaryota; kingdom Viridiplantae; phylum Streptophyta; class Magnoliopsida; order Asparagales; family Iridaceae; genus Iris; species Iris macrosiphon. The sequence continues at coordinate 197,906,708 of JAYESA010000007.1, forward strand.
AATTTATCAATTTTTTTTCAAGTTGACACTCATATTAGTGATCAAATTATCTATCTTGTCATACTCAATATTGATTATAACACTAATATGTTGTGAAAAAAAATTGTGTAAACATTTTTTGGATCTTACTTGCATATAAAAATATTACTAAACTAGGTTTCTAATACCAAATTATTGTGGGACAAGATCAGGGAAAATAAGACTATTATAAGAATTAGAATTTGGAGATTTGGAGAAAATTGGGCATGAAAGCCTTATGTGATATGTGGCAATTAATTATTATCATAAATAATTTTAATCAAAATTAAATAAATGACAATCGAGTTGTAATTAATGGAAAAGCATATTTTGGAATGGCGTGTGGGTGATGTCGGATCTCGATGCCGAATTTTGGTTCTTAAGACCCAACTAAGCGGCGTCATTGGAGGCGGAGAAGAAGACAAGATAAAACAACTCTAGAATTTTGGTATCGCACCATACAAACTCAAAACTAGATTTTTCTCAATTCATTATTCAATTCTCTAATGTCTAGTGTCTAAATTTATACTAGGCTCGAAGTCTTGTCGGAATTACCCTTGGGCCGGTCATGTATGCCGAGAACTGCACTGCCAAAATACCTAAATCCTTTGTTTAGTTACTCCTTCCAATCTTTCTTACTAAGGAATTATCTCAAAGTAATTGTATATAATTACATCTCTCTAGAAGGACTTATGCCCATGGTACACAACACGTAGAATAGAAGTTAGGCTACTAGAAGGAAGGATACAATAGTAAAAATTTATTCAGCCCAAATGAAGCCAAAGAAGAGGGGGGGAGATAGTATCCAATGATGAAATAGCAATGATATACCAGAAACCAACAAAGCCCGAACTCTTGGAAGGAGTGGGTTTATTAGGGTTTTAGCTTAGAAATCCAACGCCACCTCCACCAATGCCATCACTGCAAGCCGAGGTGCACCGGCTCTTCGAACAGACACGGCTGCATAGTACCTTGATAGCTCAGAGCCGTCGGTTGGTAGATCAAGGCGCTCACGTCGCTCCAGTTCATGCCGTCGGTCGTACAAGAGCCGTCCTTGTCGTCGACCATGTTCTTCAGTCCATAGAAGCTATCCAATCCCTCGAGCTTTGTCGAGCTGCAGACGAACATGTCGTCGAGCTCTGCCAGATTGTAGTCGGTCATCAACGGACCGGTTTCGACCGAAGTGGCAATAAAATTACCCGATGTCGATGCATCGTACACTTGTTGCAGTGGAAGGCCGGTTGTTTGTGGCACGCCAAGAGGGTTATGGCTCGAAAACCTCCAGCCATTGACTCGGTGCTTCGCCTGGTTGATTGGGTACGTGGGCAAGACCGATGCCGTCTTCTCAGGCCAGTACGTGCTCGGGTGGCAGCTACTCACACCTGCACCATCGCCAATCGAAAGATTTCGGTAATTCTCTTCCCTCTTCTCCTTGGCCTGCTGCTTCGATCCTCCGCCTCTCCGGCCCAGCTGGTTCTGGTCCTTCCGTGGCTTGCTTCCAAGGTGCTTCTTCCTCAGTCTCGTATTCCAGTAGTTCTTGATATCGTTGTCGGTTCTTCCTGGCAACTGTGCAGCTATTATCGACCACCTGTTAGGAAAAAATAATAATAGAGATAAAACGAAAATGACTTTGAGACATATCTGAACTGAATTAGCAATTCTTAACTATCCTATCTCAAAATGATCACATGGGTTATGGTCATATATCGCTCACCTGCTCCCTATGCTGATATATAGGCCACAGATGATGTTATCCTCTTCTTCGGAGAAGCCACCGTGCTTTATGTTCGGACGGAGGTAGTTTAGCCACCGGAGGCGGCAGCTCTTGCCGCATCGCTTAAGGCCTAGTCGAAACAAATCGTAACAAGATTGAAACTAGTCGTGTTTCTCCAATTGAAGACATTTTTGAAACTAGTCGAAACAAATCGTAACATGATTGAATCTAGTCGAAACAAATCGTACCGATCTTCTGTGGGAGCACGATCCAGTTGCCGCCGGTGCCGTGCTGCTCGATGTAGGACTTGAGCTTGGCGTCCTCCTCGGGCGACCATGGGCCTTTCTTCACGTTGGCTTTGTCGCAGCAAGGAGCCCTTCCCATGATGGTGAAGACCTCTCGCTCACACTCTTCTTAGCTCTCTTTCCTTTTCTTCTTCTTCTTAATAAAGGTTAGAGAGAGAGAGAGAGAGAGGGGCATGAATCTGGATTAGTGTAATATAAATAAAGTTGTTGAGCTGAAGACCTAGGGTTTTTCTTCCTTTCCCTCTTGTCCTTCTTGAATAAAAATCAAATGTTTAATATAATGCACTCATCAGCAGTCTGGCCCACCACTGTCGACCCTTGTTTTTCTCTTGCTGTGATATAAGTCGATTGAATTTTCTATATCTGGACTGGACTCAGTATCCCAAATTTTGATGACCGGGAAAAAAAAAATCTTACCAAATTCCAGAGAACCTGATTTAAGACTTGAGAGTTCGTCTCCGTATAATATATAAAAAATAATCCAACTATTATGTTAACAGTGTAAATTACTATTTTGTCCTTTCTCGTTCTTCCGGTTTATTTTTCTACTACGAGATCAAGTAGAACCCATTAATATGCATTGCGTACCTTGAGTTATATATATTCTTTGCCTTTCTATGAACTCTTTATTTCTATGATGATCAACTAAAAAGGTTAAACTGACCCCTATATACAAGCTTAATTAAGATGAACCCATAAACCTAAGAAGAAAACATTGATACCATAAGCTCGTTCAAGAATAACCCACAAGTATATATTTTATTATTAGTTTATTTTATATATATATATATATATATATATATATATATATATATATATATATATATATATAGTCCCAAGGTATATCAAACATGGATCATAGAGGACAAGAACAGAGATTCAGGCAAGACATTGCAGTCTGCTCTTTGTTTGATCCTGAAATTGTAGTCGGGACTCAGAGATTCACGCAAACAAATTAATTTGTATCTAAGAAACTCGATTCCAATGAAAACTTTTAATAATATCTTCTTACAACTTCTTCAGATTGCAAACTGATGATAATCAAAATACGTTCTTCCTTACAAATGCAGTTGTAATTGATATAGAACGTTTACAACTAGAAGAAGGAGAAGAAGAAGACCGAAACTGTCGGCTTACTGGGGTGACAAAAATTAATGTTGCTCAAAGCAAGATTCATTCTCTAGACGATCTGCTCCCAATAATAAGCAAGTTCACAAAAGAACTTCTGGAATACTCGCCGTCACCTCTATTGTTGATTCGAAAGAACTCCTGGACTTCGGTGGCTCTTACAATAATTTCTCTTCTGTCTCAATTTTGTAGTTATCCCTCACAGGAGACACAGAGAGACTATTTATAGAGTAGGAAGAAAATCCTAACCCCAATCCTGGCCGCAAACCAAAAGATCGGGATTGATTTAATTTAATTTATCTTCCATAACTGTCCAAATCCCGCAATCTGCGGAGTATGTGCGCAACCTGCACTGTCGGCACATACGAGTAAACTCGCATGCGCACAACATCACAGCCGCTTATTTACGCATATGCGCAGCAGCACATGCGGACATACACACAGACGCGCATAGCCTGCACAGTGTTCGCGCATGCACCTACGCTAACAACCGCGCATGCAACCGCGCTAGCAACCGTGTATGCAACTCACGCAAAAACTTGATAAATAAGCGCTAGCAACCGAGCACAACATATGCACGAAAGTGCCATGTGATCGATGCGGACGTACGAAGTACGCCATCAAAGTATCACTTTACGTCATTCGTCCGAGTCTGAGTCATAAGAATTTATTTTCAAGAGAGTGGCAAAAAGTGTAAATTCTTTCTTGAGGAGTTTAAACATAATCTCTCTAGAAAAATACTCCTACATGGCACCCACATGTGCCCCCACAACCCATGTGCCATGTGCATACTATTGGTGTTTTTCACTTTGCTTTGGGAGTTTTAGTCCTACATTGGAAAACCACCAATGTGTATATCTCAATATACAGCTTTGCTTAGTATTGGTATATGCACATGGGGTGGTGGCCCATGTGGGTTGACTTTTCTAGAGGAATTAAGTGTGAACCATATTATGACAATCTTTATTTTGTCACCGCCTTTGAGAAATTTTCCTTAGGAGCTAAGCCCCAAAGGGGCTTAGCGACTCGGACTCGGACTCGGGCTCAAGGGCACAAAGTAGCACTTTGTTGACGCACTTTGTACTTCGAATGTCGCTCGTCACTACCAAAATATGATAAAATAGCGACATTTTTAACGATGTCTTAATAAAACGTCGCTAATATTAAAGACTTGAGCGACTCCAAAAATAAATGTCGCTATACGTCGCTATTGGCGACACATAACGACGTTTAGCGAATGCACTTCAATTTTTTAAAGAACAGTCGCTATAAGCTTCTTTAATGTCGCTAAACGTCGCTGAGTTTTTTGATTTAGCGACGTTAAGCGATGAATTTACCAACATTTCTTTTTTCAATTTTTAGTGACATTTTTAGCGACGTCTCTAACGTCGCAAACTTTTCAATTAGCCGTTTAGCGACGTCTATTGATGACATCGCTAATTTTTTACTTTTCAATTAGCGATGTTTAGCGACATCTATTGATGATGTCGTTTTTTTTAATTAGAGACGTTTAGCGACGTCTATTGATGACGTCGCTAAACTTCTTAATATAGGGTTCATGATTTTATTTTCCCCCATTCTGTCGATTCCCAAAAATTTAAAACCCCACATCTTCCCCCCCCTCCGACGAAGTATCCCCCCCTCCGGTGTCCTCCTCCTCCCCTTGTCCCTCCCCCCCACCGGCTCCCCTACAGCCCCCCTACTCCGGCTCCCCACCCCCCGAGCGCCCCCCTCCCGTACGGCTTCTCCCTTCCGGCATGGCTCCTCCCCTCCGACGACCTCATGCTCCTCCTCCTCCTCCTCCTCCTCCTCCTCTAGGTAAACCCTAACCCTCTCCCTCTCTCTCACACAGATAAAGACATGATATGATACTGACACACACACACACATTGACACAGACACGATATACACATACACTACACACACACGGCACACTGTCACAGACACACATACTGAGATAAACATGACACACGACCGCCTCCCTCGCCCCCCACCACGACGCGACCGTGTTCGCCCCCCCAACCTCGACACATGTGACCCCAGACGCGATTCCTCCCCCTCCGGTGCGGCTCCTCCCCACTGGCGTGGTCCTCCTTCGTCGACCCCTCTCTCAGGCGCTCCTCCTCCCTTCCTCCCGGCTCGGTAAAAACTAATCCAGACACGGACACACACACACACACACACATACACACATATTAGACACAATCAGGACACATTGACACGCACTAATGACTGGTACTAACTATAATAGTATACCACTAACTTAACTAACTCTTAACTTATATCATTTTTAACTATCTAACTAATATTACAACTAACTGATATACTAACTGATGCATATCCTAATTTACAATGATACCTATACTAGCTGCTGCTACTAACAATGATAACTGTTGCTATTAATACATGTATATTATTAATAATGGGTTTCTTGGACACCCCTCAACTCCAATGTACCACATTGAACTTCGAGAACTGATACACATCATTATCACACAGACCCCTTTGCTCCCAGGTAGCTACTGCTACTGCAGTTATCTTATTCCTAGTTTGCTGCTGTTGTTGAAATTGCATAGCAACTGATACAAGTTACTGTTCCTACTCAGATATGATATAGACCTTATATACTACACTCCATTACTCCATCATAAAATCCCCCTTCATTTGATGTTGATGTTATAGCTTTACTCATCATTCCCTTGCAATAACACTGCAACAACCCTCTACCCGAACTCCCACACTTCTATTATTTCCCTTGTTAATCCTAACAGACATTCACATAACTGAGGGCTTCATGTATCAATTAATACTGATACATCCAAGTATTCTCCCCCTTGTCAAAGCTGGTACATTAACTAATCGACCATCCGGATACTCACCAGTGCTAACTGTCATCAAATCTCAACTCTATATACATTGAAACTGACCTCATATTGACACAATAAAATCTGGAGCCCCCTTTCTAATGCCTTGCCTACAACACACTGTCAATGATATGTTATTGCAACTACTATGATACATAATCAAGTGTGTATTCCTCATAGTTCAGTCACCCCCTTAATCCACGCTTTCCCCTACAAACCTCAACATTCATACTAGCACATGTGTGTCATCAGCTCATACACACACACACTTAGATACCACACTCTGTATTACACATTATCACACACACTAATGCAGTCATATGATCAATGATACCGTGGTTTCATAACTTATACCCCCCTCACTTGAGATATCACTCCATCTTACTTCACTAACACATAGGTTAATACTTACCTAGGTTTTCTCTCTCTCTCTCTCACACACACCTGGTGTTAAAGTATATCATAAATACACTTGTGCACATACATTTGAAATCAATCCTACCCGTGCCTCCTAACCCCTTACACATATGAAAATTGATGCCATAACAACTGATATTGTTGTTGTGTGTCTTAACATTCGATTTCTCCCTCTCTAACTTGCTGATGTTGCAATTGTCCTTAAACTCAGTGCTGCTACTGCTGCTTCTGATTAGTGAGCATGGCATTGATACTCGACTAATATTCACTTCAAAACTGTTAAATAGAAGACAGTGTACACAATTCACTGCCTTACTGAGCCCCTTGCTCACTCTCGAGTATCACCACACACACAATCACTCACTCTCTACTTCAACCAAGGTTCCCTAAATATCCTTCAAACTACTCTGGTCTTACCCTACTATATTGTGCACTATCAGTCCACCATATTAACAACTTCTCACTTAGTGACTCTCACCACACTTGACACTCGTAACTGAACTACCTAAGTATCACACACATATATTTAACAAACACCAAAACCAAAACTAACACCAACAGACCCAACACTCACTCAATACCCATCCAAGCACATACACTTGCACCTCATTACAGTCCAACTCAACTGTAGGGAATACCTCCTTCTATCCTTCCTCCATTCTCGAGCACTGCAATATCTGTTATTGTTGCTTGGTTACAATTGCAACTAGAGGCAGTGCACTCACCCATCCTCCCAGTTTTCAGGAACCACACCACTCATCCTTAGCACTATGGTACAACTCCTCATCTCTGCAAATCGAGCCCCAAATCTGAACCATGGTCTACACCACTCCTCCTCTCTAATACTGAACTTACCGACTGCAACTAAATATCAGCTCATCTCCCCCACCCAACACAGCAGCACCATTATTTTTGTTGTTGCTATATGAAACTAACAGGCTCCTCCTATCTAAACACCCTGTCCTCAAACATCACTACTGCTGCTATTGCTTATAACAATGCACTGTGACTGAAATCCACCTCTTCCTAACATAACACACAACACACACACACACACAAATACAAATAATATATATATATATATATATATATATATATATATATATATATATATATATATATATATATATATATATATATATATATATATATATATATATATATATATTAACTGAAATCCGTGATTTACTTTTGTGAACTAGAGGCCACTTGATCAGTCAAGAATGACATTCATAGGCAACTATGACAAAATGTAGCTAAATGATCCAGGGCATGAAGAGTTTGTTCCAAGCAAACTATTGGCCCTCGATAACTGGAAGCTCTTTCAAATCATTTACCACTATCTCATCGAAGTTCAAGCTTCAGCTCCTATTTACCAACTCACGTGTTTGTGGCACTCCTATTTACCAGCTCCTATTTACCACTATCTCACCAATGTAATATACTTTAACCTCACATCATTATCTTAAAAGATATTTTACTAGCTACTACTTACTAGCACTATCAAATGCACTGTTGAACCCATACATTACACAATTCTATTTTCCCCTATTCATTAACAATATAAAATGTCTAAATTGCAACAAAAAAAATACTATCTATGAGTACAATAACATGAACATATAACAACTGAAATATTGACTGAAAATAACACCTATAGAATTCCTTAATTACATAGAAATTTTGAAAATATAATTTTTCACAAAAAGAAAGAAGTATATCATATAACTTATATATTTTGTTCAAAAACATGAATATTAGTAGCACAAGAAAACTATGGAGCACAAAATGGTCCATCAGACACAAAGTTAACCATATAAGCAAACTTAGCAAAACCCATAGAAGCCAGAACCATTAGGCAGTGAAGCAGTACAAGTCCCTATGTAGATGGACTACACCTAAGCAGCCATCCATGAATTATGTACTACTTTCCATTAAGTACAAATTTTTATCAATGATGCAAATTTTTATCAAGTCCTTGGCTACCTCAGTATGCAACATGCTTATGGAGTGATGCTAAATTAAGTTGGGTTCGCAGTATCGATAAATAAGTATTTGTAATTTTATATTCAGATAGTTTATAAAATATTTAGTATTTTCCAAATTAAGGAATTAGTTAAAAAAATTTGTACTGTATTTTAAATGTGGAATGTAACATCTATTTTAACTATATGGATACATATATTTATATCTGTTATCAATTATATTATTTGTTTTCATCTATCTTACCAGATAGCATCCATGACCCGAGCACGTGCACGTCGTTTGAGAGTGGTACCTCCTACTGTTAAGGAGGAAGTGACTATTAAGGAGGAAGTGGTACCTTCTACTATTAAGGAGGAAGTGACACCTCTTATTGTTAAATTGGAAGCGCTTGTTAAGGAGGAAGTGGCAACTCCTACTGTTAAGGAGGAAGTGGTACTTCCTACTATTGGGAAGGCACCATCTCAGAGGGAGAGTTCCAGTCACCCAGCACCTATAACGGAGATTGAACACCTAGACGCTGCTTATGGAAGTATCTAGACTGGGTTCTGCCCTAGTGTATTGGATTTCCTTGAGAGATTAAAAAAATTGGATAAGACTTATAGTGTAACTGTGATACTTTTATTGTGCCTATTGTGTGACTGTGATACTTTTATATTGTGCTTTTTTGTGACTTTGATACTTTTATTTTGTGTTTATTGTGTGACTGTGATATTTTATATACTTTTGTGATATTTCGTATCCAAAAAATTCAACGGAGGGTTGCTCCGGGTCTATTTATATAAATTAGAAATTGATAAACTGCAGGAAAATTGGTTTGGAAACCATTACATTTTTTTCACTAAAAATTTAGCGACGTTTAGCGTCGTTTAGCGACATTTATATACGTCGCTAAATAAGTCACTAAATACGTCGTTAAATACGTCGCTAATTACATCGTGAATACGTTGCTAAATACGTCACTGAATGTCGCTAAATTGCTGACATGACAGTATTTGCCTGTCAATAAAATATCGCTAAATGTGTTTCAAAATGTCGCTAAACAGAAAAAATTTAGCGACGTTTAGCGACACAAAATACGTCGTCATTAGCGACGTTGAGTTGCTAAACGTCGCTAATATGAAAAATATTAGCGACGCAAATACGTCGCTAAAAAACTTCGCTATAGCGACATTTTGCGAAGTTTTTCCTGTCAGCGACTAACTTAAATGCGACTTCATTAAAACGTCGCCAAATTTTTAGCGACGTTTTTAGGTCATTTAGCGACGTTTTCAGGCGTCGCTAATTTAACTTATTCTAGTAGTGTATGCGCTCCTTTTATGTTCGAGTTATATGCACGGTTGCTTGCTCGGGCGTATGCTTCGTGGAGCCATGCGGCTTGGAGCATATGCGGTCAGTTGCCCATGCGGATAGGTGCCCATGCGATTAGGTGCCAATGCGGCAAGGGACCATGTGGTTAGGTGCCCATGCGGCCAGGGACCATGTGGTCAGGTGCCCATGCGGACAGGAGCGCATGCGGCCAGGTGCCTATGCAGCCCAGTGCTCATGCGGCCAAGAGCGCATGTGACCAGAGGCCATGCGATCAGGGGGCATGCGGTTAGGTGCCCATGCAGCCTGGTGCGCATGCAGCCAGGAGCCCATGCGGCCAGGGGTCTTGCGGCCTGGAGCTATGCGGCCAGGCGCTATGCAACCACCAAGTTAGCTTAAGCAAGTCAAGTATGGAGGGGACAGGGACTGTTGTTGGTATCTCAGTGCAGCACTATCTGCTCTGTCCAGTACAGTATGTAGGCGATGTAGGCGGCTCGAGGCTTTCTGTGCCACGTGGCTGCAGCTGTCGACGTCTGATGGCACTGTCTGCTCTGTGCAGTACAATGGCGCAGGCGGCGCATGCGGTCTAGATTTTTCCTTAGACCGCATGGAAGCTAAAATCCTCTTTAAATAGAGGCTCTCCTCTTTTATTTAGACTGATAGAAAAATTGAGAGAGAGAAAAAATCGAGAGTACCAGCAGGACCTATGACAGCAGTTAGCATCATTCCAAATGAGTCTTTCGAGTGATCCAAAGGTGACCAAGAGCATTCCTGAAGTTCTCGTATGAACTTGCTGGATCCTGGGGGCAGATCGTTGTATAGCGCGAATGTTGCCTTGATATTTGGTAGTTTTGATCACCCCAGCAGGAGTTTCCTTCTTTGTATTTCTATTTTTGTTCGTGTTCTTCTCGGTGTAGCGTCTACAAAATTAAAGAGAAGAATGGTTTTCTGATTCTTGTTGTATTTGCATTTTTTTGGGTTGTCAGTTTATAACCTGTCCCTTGTTTAGTACTTCTGTGGGGTTGTGTGTCACTATAGAGGAACTCTTGTGTGAATCTCAGTGCACCAACTTCTCTTTTGGAGTTTGTTGAGACAAAATCTTGTGTGGGTCTCTACTTTGTGGCTACCTCTTCTTCTTTGATCTGACTTCGGGACTAACAATCTCAAGGCAAGATCCGAGCTAGAATGGACAACCGCTCAAACCTTTTCGATACTAGCTTTCACAAGCTTGAGAAGTTTAATGGGGAACACTATAATATTTGGAAGAGGAAGATCTCCTTGAATCTTCAACTTGTCAAAGTTGCTTATGTGTTGGTTGATCTTGAACCTACCATTCTCGAAGATGGGGAAGAGCTTGCAGTTGGTGTGTTGCAGGATGCACACTCCAAGTTGAAGAAAGATAACGACCTCAGTAGGTTGTTGATTCTCAATGCTATGGAAGACTCGATGGCAGAGTCCTACAGCAAGAATGATAAGGCAAGAGATGTCTGGGGATCTCTTAAGAAGCACTATAAAACTCACAAGAAAATGTCTAAAATCTATCTCGTCGAGAAGTTCTGCACTTTATAATTTGAGGACGAGAAGGTAATGTTACCACAAGTTAAGGAACTTCTGAAGACGTAGTAGAAACTTGAGGAAGAGGGCATGAAGCAGAAAGATAAATTTATTGTGGGAGATATCGTCACCAAAATTCCTCCAGGCTGGATCAGGTTCAAAACTGACATGTACCGTAATAATATGGAGATCCATCTTGAAGATCTTCTTCACTGGATTCACATTGAAGATGAAGCCAGGGGGCAACTGAAGTTGGACTCCTTGTCCAAGAGTTTGCTAAGGCCAACATGGTACATACTAGTGACTCTAAAGGAAAACAAAAAAATTCCTACAAGAAGAAGAAGAAAGACTTCAACCAGCTGAAGGTGAAGTCGGCTCAGTTCAAGTAAAAGTTGAAGACTGATGTGACATGCTAAACTGTGGCAAGTAGGGTTACTACAAGAGCGACTGCAGGTCGAAGCCTAAACCTAAAGAGCAAGGTAAGCTTAACCTAGTTACTATGATTGTGTAAGTTGAATCACATGGCGTGGACACTGACTGGTGGGTGAAAATTGGTACATCTTGCCACATGTGCCCTAAGAAGGAGCTATTCGCTAAGTATGAGCCTACCTCTGAGAAAGTCTCATTGGCGGATAAGTCTCAATTACAGTACTAAGGATCAGGATGGTAGTGCTGAAGCTGACTTCTGGAAAGTCACTTATAATGGAGAATGTGAAGCACGTACCAATGATTACCAAGAATCTGGTTTTTGGGAGTCTGCTGTGCAAGGAGGGCCTGAGGATGGATATCAATGCCGGTCAGATGGTGATGTCCTACAAGGGAACATACTTCGGAAAAGCTTTATGTACCGAAGGGATGTTTAAACTGCAGCTTGTCACTCCTTCTGTTTGTATCAATGCAGTCTCTACTTCTGGTTATTCTTTTAAGTTTTGGCATAATAGAATAGGATATGTGCATTGTAAACACATTAACAAGATGTCTAGTCTAGGCCTTATCTCCAAATGTGGGGGTAAGTAGGTAGAGAAATGTGACTGTGCACAGACAAAGATCGTCAAAAAGCCGTTTAGAAGAGTGAATAAAGACCAATAATGCTATTTTCTGGAAATAGGCTATCCATGTCGAGTTTGACTCGATAACTTTTAATAATACTAGGAAGTTAGTTGATTTGCCTGAAGGAGCTAAACCCATCGAATGCAAGTGGATCTTTAAGAAGAAGATGAAAGTAGACAGAACTATTGACAAGTTCAAGGCCAGGCTAGTGTCACCACCCCATTTCCAGAGCCGAATATTTTTTTTTATTTTTATTTGGTTAATTGTGTATTATTTATAATTAATTGTATTTATATTTAATTAGTGATTGTATTATATTTTTATTAATTATTTTAGGGTTTTGGCTAGCCTGGACCCATGTCAGACCCTAGTGGACCCATGTCCGACCCAGCCCACACCCTTGTGAGATTTATTTTTGGGTTTAGAATATTTATTATATTTTTAGTGGGTTAGTTGGAGAGATTTGGAGTTAGTTTGAGTACTTTTGGAACCCGAAACCCAAAACCAAGTTAGGAGAGGACATTTTGGGTATTTGGGACTTGTGAAACCCCTTCTTTAATGCTTGGCCGGCCCTATTATTCCCACACCCGTGCAAACACAGTAGCCCCAGCCCCCCATTCTTCACTTCTTCTTCTTCTTCTTCTTCTTCTTCTTCTCCACTCTTCCCTCCTTCTTTCTTTCTCCTTCCCACTTCCAAACAAGTAAGTTTGCTCATTTTTCTTTCTTCCTCCTTCCATTTCTTCTACTTATGTGAACCCTAACCCTACATTTTTCTCTAAACTAGGTGGGTAGAGCTTAGATTTGGTGTTGGAGCTTGGATTGGGAGCTTGGAAGCTAGTTGTGGTGGATTTGGAGCTTTTTGGAGACTTTGGCTTGGGATTCCAACTCCCAAGAGGTAAACCCTAATTTCCCCCCCTTCTAATTACTTTTATGTAGTGTAATTAGTGGTTTAGAACCTTCCTAGACCCAAAGCCTACCCGTGGGAGGAAGTTGGAACTAGTTTGGTTGAGTTTGGAGACTTTGACATTAGGTTTTGTGTCAATTTCGGGTGGAATCCGAAATTGGCCCAATTTTGGATGATGCCCTAGGTTAGACGGACCTAGCTAGACGTTGTCGGGTGTCTTGAGGGTGAGTGCGTGTCTCCGTTCGGACACGGGAAGTCGTGTCGCGGAGAAACGTACGTTTCGGGCAAATTTGGGGTTTTCGTCGTCGCCGGTTCTAAGCGCGTACGCGTTTTCGCCACGGGCCTAAAATCGACGGGATAGCATTTTTTCTAGGATCTAGGCATCGTATAGAACCCGTGAGTAAATTTTGGGCCGATTCCGAGTTGGTTTGGTGTACGTTTCAGGAGATTTTACGAACCGCACACCGCGTGTTCGTCGAAATGACCGAACGGCCATTTCGACGTAGTTTCGTAGTTTCGGGCTTGTGCGCGCATTGGGTTAGCATCGGAGAGTGTGTGCTAGAGTTCTCGGGTTATATTTTATATATTTATAGGTGTTTGTGCGTGTCAGGACCGTTGGACGTGAGTTGGAGAGTGTTGTGTGCGTGGTTGTGTGTAGTGTTGTATTTGTGTTTATGTGTCTATATATATATATTTATGTGTGTGTCTATATATATGCATATATATTTGTATGTATATATATATGTGTGTATTTATATATATGTGCTTGTGTATGTATATGTCTATGTGTTGGTTTATATATATATGTATATGTATAAGTGTGCGTGTATATATATATATATATATATATATATATATATATATATATATATATATATATATATATATATATATCAATGTGTATGTGTATATATATATGGGTTTGTGTGTGTGTATATATGTGTGTGTACCTATATGTGTTTGTATATGTGTGTGTGTGTATTTATATGTATGTGTGTGTGTAAGTATATATGTTAGTATGTGTGTGAATATATATATATATATATAAAAGTTAGTGTGTGTGTATATATATATATAGAGTTATATATATATATATGTATATATGTGTGTGTGTCTGTGTATTTATGGGTGTGCGTGTGTGTTTGTGTGTGCAGCCGTGTGTGTGTGGTGTCGAGGAGTTAGAAGTGGGGCAGCAGCAGCAGATAGAAGAGGGGCAGCAGCAGCAGAAAAAGAGGGGCAGCAGCAAGAAGAGGGGCAGCAGCAGCAGCTCAACAGCAGCTAAAGCAGCAGCACTGCAGCAGCTAGGCAGCAGCAACAACAGCTAATGCATCAGCAGGCTAAAGCAACAGCAGCAGTTCTAAGCAGCTAGCAGCGCGGCCTAGCATAGCAGCAGCTAGCAGCGAGCGAGGGAGAGAGAGTGATATATATATATATATATATATATATATATATATAAAATTAGATAGATAACTAGATAGATTAGTAGATAGTTAGATCATAAATAGATAGATAGATTTATGGATAGATAGATATCTAGATACTAGATAAATAGTTAGATGGATACATAGATAGATAATAGATGGATAGTTAGATAAATAGATAGATAGTTGATATCTAGATATAAATAGATAGATATCTAGAGAGATAGATAGATATAATTATAAATATATAGCTAGATAGATGGATTGATAGATAGATGTTAGATAAATAGATGGATAGAATTTTAGATAGATAGTTAGATAGGTAGATACTAGGTAGATAGGTAGATTGATAGATGGATAGATATTAGATAGGTAGTTATTAACTATGTATATAGATATATATATACATATAGCTAGATAGGTATGTGTTGTAGTTATATATGTATATATGTAGGGATAAGGTATTACATATATGTGTTGTGAATATATATGTATATGCATATAGATATCTAGGTGTATATATATATATATGTGCTATATATATATATATATATTTTCTAGCCTAGATTAATAACTAGAAATATATCTATATACCTAGATAGCTAACTAGAGGGGTAGTTAGAGGGTTATTGGAGAGTATCCCAATACCTTGAGATATTAAGGTATCTCACCAAGGTATTGAGTTTCGAGCGGGATTTTTAAACGTTTGCCTAGGTTTGAGCTTAGAGATAGGTTTTTATGTATATGTGTATATATTTACGCGTGCTAGTATAGGTTTTAGAGGGTATAGGCGGGGCGTATAGCGTAGGGTGAGGTATCGGATACCGAGGGTATTCCGGTATCTCAAGGAGGCGAGTTTGAGGGTTTATTAGCTTAATGACCTAGTTTTGACCTAGAATTTTAGGGGCACCCTAGTTTGACCTAGAGTTGACCGTAGTTGACTCAGTTGACCGCCAAAGTCAACTTTTGACCTAGATTTGACCCAGAGTTGACTTTTTGGACCTAGAGTTGACTTTTTGACCCAGATTTTACCGGTTTGACCCGTTTGACCTAGAACGACCCTAGAAGCCTATTTTTAGTTATTTTATATCTGTTTAACTCATTAGAAACATATTTAACCTTGCTTTTCGTAATAGGTCCTTGCGACACCAGTTCGGATCGCTAGTTGCTCAGGACGTCAGGCTAGTACATTCTCTGATAGTTTTCATTATCTGATGATTATTATGATTCAGCTTCTAGTATAGTATCATCTGATTTTTCTGGCACAATACGGGACACGGACTGGTATTTCTGGATTCATTTACTTGCGACACATATTTTTCATATTTTTGGCCTCTATTCTGGAATCACTACTGGCATCACCTACAGGCATCACTACAGGCATCACTCATATTTCTGGCTGGACTCATACTTGATTTACGTGTCGGGTCTTGGATTCACTTGTATTAGTCGGGTCGGGAAAATACTCGAGTAGACGTGTAAATATTCCCATCTGGAATCATCAGGAATCACTCCCTCTGGTCTAATCTGGAATGATAGCAGCCGCGCACCCAGTACGCGGTGAGCCGTACTTACCCCTAGCCGTTTATATGTCAAAACAAGTATTTCAAAGATACCGAGTTTATTCTTTCTAGTCTGGACTCTCTTGTATTTCTTGCTGGTCTCACTTACATATTTTTGGACTTGACTGATTACATGTACCCTTGCTGGACATTCTTGTGCACGGACTTACTCTTAGTTTAGATTCTTGCATCTTACAGTTATTGCTATCTTGTTTCTGATATCCATGCATCTTTATCTTTATGCACCAGTGATATGTATATTTCTTGTTCCATACTTTATTTTATTCTTCTTGCTACTTGCTATAACTGTTTTATAGTTTTTATCATTTAAATGGAACTGCTGTTAGAGATGTACTTGCTCTAGTCATGACTGGACATATTTTTTCCAGAATATCCGGAGGAGTGGTGTCCAACGTTTTATGGACCTGAGCCTGTCGATGGTGCAGACAGGGACCCTCTAGTTTAGGAGTGATTTTCGGGTTGGTAGTCGGGATCACTAGGACCTTGTTATTGTTCTTGTTAGCTTTTAGCACCGGATTTGTCTCTGGTTTTGGTCTGAGACCTTGTATTGTATATTATTTTGGATGATGTATTATTATTTTTGACATTATGGTTGTTGTAGTAGTTGTTGTTGGTTAGACTTTATAGTTGTTAGACTTCTTGTTATCTTATCGTACTTAGATTCGTGATTGAGTACATTGTGATTATCATTATGATATTGCTCCTCCGTTTGGAGTTGAGATCTTGATAGGGATATATATTGATTGCGTGAGATTGTTATATAGATAGTTGACCTAGACAACGTTCTACCGTCGATGCAGCGGCGTAGGCTGGACGTACCCACGACTCATGCCCAGTTTTTCGGGTGCGGGTCATGATACGTTTTTGGTGGCGGCCCCATGCAGGTCTCGATTCACAATTAGTGCGATGCCGTGGTGGTACAACAACTTAGTTGTACTATTGCGAGCCTGCCCTAGGATATAGGATCTAGGATGAGAGTGTACTCAATCACGACTAGGAATAATTCCAATCTAATTATTCTAAAATTGCTTCTTTTGAAATATTACTGTCCTTGTTTGATGATATCGTATCTTGCGCCGTATTGACTTCTTTTGATCTGTGTTCAGGATGCCTCCGAAGATACGATCCTATCGTACCGTTCCAGCAGTTGCCACTAAGAGGTCTGCTACCTCTCGTCCAGCTCGTATTCAGGCAGCTGCTACCGCTCCAGTCACCACTCCTACGGTCGAGGGAGCATCTGATTCTCTCGGGGATCCTCCTTCACCTATCGATCCGAGGACTACCCCAGTCATTCCGGTGGTTTCTCCACCACTTCCTGCTCCAGTAGATGTCGCGCAGTTGTTTGCGTTCTTTAGGGAGATGATGGACGCGCAGCACCGTCAGGTGGATGTAATTTGGCTGGGCATTGAGAACGCCCACCAGGTGGCCATGACGGCAGTGGACAGGGTGGCACAGATTCAGCTACAGGCAGATCAGATTCAGCATCCTAGGCCGGGCAGTATTATCGACTTCTAGAGGATGCGGCCCAAGGAGTTCCGGGGTACAGAAGGGATCCTGTACGCGGATGACTGGATAGAGCAGATTGAGGGCATCTTTAGGCTGGCACAGATTCCAGACAGCATGCAGATAGAGACGGCGGGCAGTCAGATGTTCGACCTCGCCTTGACATGGTATCGCACTGATACGAGGATTGCGGCACCATGGCTTACTTGGGAGGCTTTCAAGAGACTTTTTAAGGATAAGCTTTTCCCAGATGTGGCGTTCAGTACTTTGGAGAGCCATTTTGAGGCACTCGTCCAGGGGAGCATGATGGTGGACGAGTACGCAGCAGAGTTCTGCCGTTTGGGCAGATTTGTGGAGGGCTTGAGTGAGGCAGTAAAGGCGAGAAAGTTTCGCAAGGGCTTGGTCATGGCCGTCAAGTCTTTGACTAGGAGCGACCGCGAGGCGACTTTCGAGCAGATAGTAGGAGATGCTCAGAGAGCAGAGAATGACTTGGAGCTCAAGTCCAAGAGAGGCAGGGATGATTCAGGCAGTGCGAGTGGCAGTGCGGGACCAGCTAAGTGTCCCTATGTGTAGAAGGCAGCGCAGCAAGGTCAGGATCAGAGGGTGCCCACTTGTGCCTACTGCAGGAAGGCAGGACACACTTGGGATGTGTGTAGGAGGAGGCTGAAGGTGTGTTTGTTCTGTGGATCCGCTGCTCACCAGATGCGAGATTGCCCCACTGCACCTCCATTGGGTGGAGCACAGGATCGGAGAGTTGGAGCTAGGCCACCTGTGGCACAGCATCATGCCCCGCACCAGCAGAGGGATACACCCCAGCAGGGCAGGGCTTATGCGTTGACGGTCGAGGAGGCCGATGCTACGGGTGTCGGGTTAGCAGGTCTGTCTCTTTGTTCTTCTTCCTGTCCTTTTCTATTCCTTGTGGTGTGCTTCATTAGTACCTGTTAGACTTTCTTTGTGCTGTGGTAGATAGTGTAGTGACCCTGATTGAGACTGTGATAACACGACCAGTAGGACCATAATCTTGCATGTTGTTTAGGTAGAATTTCTTGACTGTGATTGTTGGGGGTTTGACCTAGAGGGAGTGCGATTGATTTTAAATTTCGAGGACGAAATTTTCTAAGGAGGATAGGCCTGTCACCACCCCATTTCCAGAGCCGGTTTTTTTTTTAATTTTAATTTGGTTAATTGTGTATTATTTATAATTAATTATATTTATATTTAATTAGTGATTATATTATTCTTTTATTGATTGTTTTAGGGTTTTGGCTAGCTTGGACCCATATTAGACCCTAGTGGACCCATGTTCGACCCAGCCCACACCCTTGTGAGACTTATTTTTGGGTTTAGAATATTTATTATATTTTTAGTGGGTTAGTTGGAGAGATTTGGAGTTAGTTTGAGTGCTTTTGGAACCCAAAACCCAAAACCAAGTTAGGAGAGGGCATTTTGGATATTTTGGACTCGTGAAACCCCTTCTTTAATGCTTAGCCGGCCCTATTGTTCCCACACCCGTGCAAACACAGCAGCCCCAGCCCCCCATTCTTCACTTTTTCTTCTTCTTCTTCTTCTTCTTCTTCTTCTTCTTCTTCTTCTTCCCTCCTTCTTCCTTTCTCCTTCCCACTTCCAAACAAGTAAGTTTGCTCATTTTTCTTCCTTCCTCCTTCCATTTCTTCTACTTATGTGAACCCTAACCCTAAATTTTTCCCTAACCTAGGTGGGTAGAGCTTAGATTTGGTGTTGGAGCTTAGATTGGGAGCTTGGAAGCTAGTTGTGGTGGATTTGGAGCTTTTTGGAGACTTTGGCTTGGGATTCCAACTCCCAAGAGGTAAACCCTGATTTTTCTCCCCTTCTAATTACTCTTATGTAGTGTAATTAGTGGTTTAGAACCTTCCTAGACCCTAAGCCTACCCGTGGGAGGAAGTTGGAACTAGTTTGGTTGAGTTTGGAGACTTTGATATTAGGTTTTGTGTCAATTTTGGGTAGAATCTGAAATTGGCCCAAATTTGGGTGATGCCCTAGGTTAGACGGACCTAGGTAGACGTTCTCGGGTGTCTTGAGGGTGAGTGCGTATCTCCGTTCGGACACGGAAAGTCGTGTCACGGAGAAACGGGCGTTTCGTACGAATTTGGGGTTTTCGTCGTCGCCGATTCTAAGCGCGTGCGCGTTTTCGCCACGGGCCTAGAATCGACGGGGTAGCATTTTTTCTAGGATCTAGGTATCGTTTAGAATCCGTGGGTAAATTTTGGGCCGATTCCGAGTTGGTTTGTTGTGCGTTTCAGGAGGTTTTCCGAACCGCACACCGCGTGTTCGTCGAAATGACCGAACGGCCATTTCAGCATGGTTTCGTAGTTTCGGGCTTGTGCGCGCATTGGGTTAGCATCAGGGAGTGTATGCTAGATTTCTCGGGTTATATTTTATATATTTATAGGTGTTTGTGCGTGTTGGGGCCGTTGGACGTGAGTTGGAGAGTGTTGTGTGTGTGGTTGTGTGTAGTGTTGTGTTTGTGTTTATGTGTCTATATATATATTTATGTGTGTGTCTATATATATGTATATGTGTTTGTATGTATATATATATGTGTGTATTTATATATATGTGCTTGTGTATGTATATGTCTATGTGTTGGTTTATATATATATGTATATGTATAAGTGTGCGTGTGTGTGTGTATATATATATATATATATATATATATATATATATATATATATATATATATCAATGTGTATGTGTATATATATATATGGGTTTGTGTGTGTGTATATATGTGTGTGTACCTATATGTGTTTGTATATGTGTGTGTGTGTAAGTATATATGTTAGTATGTGTGTGAATATATATATATATATATATATATATATATATATATATATATATATATATATATATATAAAAAAGTTAGTGTGTGTATATATATAGAGAGAGTTATATATATATATATATATATATATATATATATATATATATATATATATATATGTGTGTGTGTTTATGGGTGTGCGTGTGTGTTTGTGTGTGCAGCCGTGTGTGTGTGGTGTCGAGGAGTTAGAAGAGGGGCAGCAGCAGCAGCAGCTCAACAGCAGCTAAAGCAGCAGCTAGGCAGCAGCAACAGCAGCTAATGCAGCAGCAACAGCAGGTTAAAGCAGCAGCAGCTAGCAGCGCGGCCTAGCATAGCAGCAGCTAGCAGCGAGCGAGGGAGAGAGAGTGATATATATATATAGATATATATATATATATCTATAGTTAGATAGATAACTAGATAGATTAGTAGATAGTTAGATCATAAATAGATAGATAGATTTATGGATAGATAGATATCTAGATACTAGATAAATAGTTAGATGGATACATAGATAGATAATAGATGGATAGTTAGATAGATAGATAGATAGATAGTTGATATCTAGATATAAATAGATAGATATCTAGAGAGATAGATAGATAGAATTATAAATAGATAGCTAGATAGATTGATTGATAGATAGATGTTAGATAAATAGATGGATATAATTTTAGATAGATAGTTAGATAGGTAGATACTAGGTAGATAGG
Organism: Iris macrosiphon; assembly: GCA_036927795.1. NCBI lineage: Eukaryota > Viridiplantae > Streptophyta > Magnoliopsida > Asparagales > Iridaceae > Iris > Iris macrosiphon. Next base: position 197,928,012 of record JAYESA010000007.1, read on the forward strand.
TAGATTGATAGATGGATAGATATTAGATAGGTAGTTATTAACTATGTATATAGATATATATATACATATAGCTAGATAGGTATGTGTTGTAGTTATATATGTATATATGTAGGGATAAGGTATTACATATATGTGTTGTGAATATATATGTATATGCATATAGATATCTAGGTGTATATATATATATATGTGCTATATATATATATATATTTTCTAGCCTAGATTAATAACTAGGAATATATCTATATACCTAGATAGCTAACTAGAGGGGTAGTTAGAGGGTTATTGGAGAGTATCCCAATACCTTGAGATATTAAGGTATCTCACCAAGGTATTGAGTTTCGAGCGGGGTTTTTAAACGTTTGCCTAGGTTTGAGCTTAGAGATAGGTTTTTATGTATATGTGTATAGCAGCAGCTAGCAGCGAGCGAGGGAGAGAGAGTGATATATATATATATATATATATATATATATATATATATATATATATATATATATATATATATAGTTAGATAGATAACTAGATAGATTAGTAGATAGTTAGATCATAAATAGATAGATAGATTTATTTATAGATAGATATCTAGATACTAGATAAATAGTTAGATGGATACATAGATAGATAATAGATGGATAGTTAGATAGATAGATAGATAGATAGATAGATAGATAGATAGATAGATAGTTGATATCTAGATATAAATAGATAGATATCTAGAGAGATAGATAGATATAATTATCAATAGATAGCTAGATAGATGGATTGATAGATAGATGTTAGATAAATAGATGGATAGAATTTTAGATAGATAGTTAGATAGGTAGATACTAGGTAGATACGTAGATTGATAGATGGATAGATATTAGATAGGTAGTTATTAACTATGTATATAGATATATATATATATATATATATATATATATATACATATAGCTAGATAGGTATGTGTTATAGTTATATATGTATATATGTAGGGATAAGGTATTATATATATGTGTTGTGAATATATATGTATATGCATATAGATATCTAGGTGTGTATATATATATATATATATGTGCTATATATATATATTTTTTAGCCTAGATTAATAACTAGGAATATATCTATATACCTAGATAGCTAACTAGAGGGGTAGTTAGAAGGGTATTGGAGAGTATCCCAATATCTTGAGATATCAAGGTATCTCACCAAGGTATTAAGTTTCGAGCGGGGTTTTTGAGCGTTTGCCTAGGTTTGAGCTTAGAGATAGGTTTTTATGTATATGTGTGTCACGCCCCAGCCCCAAAATACGTAGGACCAGGAATACGTGACACGCCAGCTACGCATTCGACCAGACTCTGGTCTGACTCGAATACGTATAAGCTGTAATATAAAGGGCACTATCTAGATATTCCATAAATGTAAACCTCTGTGTCTTAATCCACAATGTACATCAGTATACAAGAAAGAGCTATATGTGCTAAGGTCGGTCGCCCAATAACACACTAACTCGAATAGACTCGAGAAGAAGTATGAGTCTACAAAACTAGGCTACAACAACAGATGAATAATCAATATAAAATAACCATAATGCCGGTGGATATAATGTGAGTACCTGGTACCATGCTCGCAAGATATGCCACTCCATTAGTATCTCCAAGTGCTCCGTAATCGTCTATGCTGCAAAACTGGCAGGGAACCAGGTCCTCAGAGGGACGTAACAAGGTACAAAAATATAGTATGCCAAGTAAACAGAAAGTAAAAGTGCACGACAGGGTACTCTATCATAACCAAAAAAGTGTGACACAGTTTAAAGACAATGTTCGACGCGTGGGCTTTCTAAAATAAAACCGTAGCTCCGGACACGGAAACACACGACACGTACCGCAGCTCCGGGCAAAGACTCACACGGGTGAAACAGCTACACTAGATACATGTATCACTACAAAATACTACATATATATAAGCGCGTGCAGAGTAGCCCAAACGTCTAGTAACTGTCTTTTCCTTCCCAAGCGGTCAACGATTATGCGTTGAACCTGAACCTCTAACTAAAGTCTCGACACACAGAATTAACTCAACAGACGCGACCCTAAGGTCATCCCAGTCTCTGGTCATGATGTCAGTATCAGGATACAGGAATCTGACATGATCACAGTGTATGAGTGTGTCCTGGGGTATCGATATACTCAGGTACGCATATCGGGATGCTACGAAACATCCAACAATCCTACTAAGGCGTTACGACGTACGTCTTCACCTGGTTGTGAACCGGACGTGAAATATCGAACGTCAACTTAAATACGTGCATAATGTACATAAAGAAACAATAAATAACTGTAATCTGAAATACAGGGTGGCAAGGTATACTTGCCTGCGTGCGGCTGTTGATGACGGAGATCTGGTACCGCATCCAAGTCCTCAGGTCCCGCAGTACCTAAAGATGAGATATAAACCAGAATCAATAATCTATTCTACGACAGACAGGGATGCGATACGCATCCAACTAAACTCAAGCTCAGCTATGACTCTCAGGGACAAGACACTAGAGGGGGTTTGACCACAGTTGACTATCGGTACGATAGTCAAAACATCTAGTCTTCAGCATTACAACATCAAGCCATCCTCAAAACACAATTAATGATTATTAACCCTGCATTTCATTCACGAAGTACTACTCTAATTTAACCCATCATTAATTTTCAGCAATACTTTTCAACAGCTAAATCAACAATAACCCACATGCGTATATATTCTATGTCCTCAAACAACTTCCAGTATTTACCCAAGAATCAATATCTCTCTACCATTTATCAATTAATCTGCTCATTGGTATTAGTCACTGTGTTAATATCACCATCCTTCCTCAAACGTTTAAAGGTATGCACAACATCAATGTATATAATTCATAACTTAAATCCTTGAATATTTTAAGCATTCATAAACCTAAAATTCCTTGCTTATCTTTTAAATTCTAGTTTACTACTTATGAAGAATAAACCCTAAACCTACATTAAAATCTAAAACACCCATCATTAATCGCAAGATCAATACTACACTACCTCTACACAAAACCTGTTATCAATATAATCCCTAATCTCTTATCATCAACACATGCTCAATTTATACTACTCTACATCATCCCGACCATTATTTAAACACAAACTTAGCTAATGCACACAAAACCATATATGTATCAATAACCCTAACTAAACACATTACAAAATATATCAATATAGAGAGGGGGGAGGGTGGTATACCTCGACGAGTTATTGCCGGAGGTGGTGGTGGAACGAATGGGCTATGGTGGCTGCGCCGGACTGGAGGGTGTAGAGGTCCATCGGAGGAAGCTCGAGAGAGGTGGCTGGCCGGATTTTGTAGTGTAATGGTGGTTGTGATGATGGTGGTAGTGGTGGTGATGGTGGTAGTGGTGTAATCGGACGAGGAGGAGGCCGGACAGGGGTGCACGGCCGGGCCGGAGTCGTGGGAAGAACCGCACAGTTGGCCGCTGCGGGGTGGAGATGAAGTCAGCCAGAGCCGAGGAGCCGTTGTGGAGGGTGTCTGCACAGAGTCGCCGGAGTCAGGGGCTGCACTGGCCGGACTGCACAGTGGAGTCGCTGCAGTTGGCTGGACCGGAGGCTGTACAGTGGAGGTTGCTCGGTCTGCACATTTTGACGGAGTCTGTCGATGGAGCACAGGCCGGTCGGTGCTGTGGAGGCGCCGTGGTCGACGGTGGAGCTGCATAGCGGGCGGCCGGTTGAAGTTGGTCAGTTTGGTCGGGGAGTGAAGCTGGAGCTGCCGCAGGGTGGGGTCGGCTGGCCGGACTGGAGCGGAGCACCGGAGTGAGCCGCACAGTGGGTCGGCGGGCGCTGGCCGGCCGGAGCGAGGTCAGACGCCGGACGGGGTTGAGTTCTTCAGGAAGAAGAAATGATGGAGAAGAATAAAGGAAGAAGAAGAAGTAGTTATGAAGGAAAAGAAGAAAGTAATTATACGGTTGAGGTGTGTGGGTTTGTGTAGTGAAGAGGGAGGAGAGAGAGAGAGGGGGGTGTTTTTAATGCATTGGGATTAGGGCCAGTTTGGGGAGTGGTGAGGGTGATGTGATGGTTTTATAGGGAGTGGTGAAAGGATGGAGGGTGGAGATGATGGCATTCAAAATGGAGGGTTGAGATTTATCATGAAGAGAAGTGGGTTTCTTCATGAAGGGGGGTGAGTGGATGGTGAGAATAGGTCCCTATTTTGGGACCTCTCCATAGTTCAAAACCAATAGGGTGATGACACATAAATTCAATAATTGCAACTTAGCCCCTTAAATTCGAGAAATTACATTAACACATAAAATAACACAAAAATTATGGAAAAAATTGTGTTTAGCAATTTTCATGGTGAGAGGGTGTTGTGCGTTAGGCACGGGTTTAATTATAAAGGCATTGGGATTAATTTAGGATAAAAATTGGATTTATAAAGTTGGTATCCCCGATTTAAATAGAAATAAAGTGTCCCGCGAATTTAATTTAATTAGGGGCACTTGGGGTCAAAATCCGGAAATGATGCAAAGGCCAAAAATGGTGGGGGCTTGGAGTCAGTCTTGGACCCTTTAGTTGGTCCGGCTCAACGGGTTAAGTTGGTACCTCAAAATTTAGAGTAACGACACAAGTGTCCGACACGAAATTAAATATGGGTTACGATTTTCGGAATGTTGCATAATTAATTTAGAGCACAATAAAACTGATGTTAAAAGACAGAAATATCCAGTGCCTAATTTGACTAGTCAAGTCGAAAGTACAATAGCCCGATGGAATTTATGGGCTGATATTGGGCTCCGATTAAATTAGGAATGACAGGGCGCGCCAAGGGTTTTAATTAATTGAATTAAATACCAGATAAACTTATCGCTACTCTAAACCTCGACACCTGCTACCAAAAACCAAAATTTTCTAAATCCACCCTAACTATCTACAGAATAAAACGAGCGGGTTTACATTCTTCCCAACTTAGAAAAATTTCGTCCCCGAAATTAAAAGTAAAGCACGATAATATCTAAAAGAATTTTAAAACAACTAGTAATCAATTGCCGTACGTAAATTCGTACCTTGCTCCTCAAATAAGTATGGGAATCACTGTCGAATAGTATCCTCGTGCTCCCAAGTAGACTCGCCTGGTGAATGGTGCTTCCATGCCACTCTGACCAGTCGAATCGTCTGCCCTCTCAAAGTCTTCTCGCTGCGATCGAGGATCTCAACTGGCTGCTCTACGTAAGACAGACTGGGCCCGACTGTAATCTCTGAATGATCAAGCACATGGCTAGGGTCTGCGACATATCTCCTCAGCTGCGATACGTGAAATACGTCATGTACTCCCTTTAATGATGGAGGTAATGCAAGACGGTAAGCCACTTCGCCAACTCGTTCCAAAATGTCATAAGGTCCGATGTACCTCGGACTCAGCTTGCCTTTGCCTCCGAATCTGATGGTACCACGAGTGGGCGATATCCTCAAAAATACGTGGTCACCCTCCTTGAACTCTAATGGTCTGCGGTGCACATATGCCCAGTGTTTCTGTCTGTCCTGTGCTGCGCGCAGGTGGCTCCGAATCTGCTTGACTTTCTCCACTGTCTGTGTCACCAACTCTGGACCAAGTATCTGACGCTCTCCCACGTTACTCCAATAAACTGGCGACCTATATTTCCTGCCGTACAGTGCCTCATAAGGTGCCATCTGTATGCTGGCCTGGTAACTGTTATTGTAGGAGAATTCCACCAAGTGTAGGTGGTCCTCCCAAGATCCTCCAAATCAATCATGCATGTTCTCAACATATCCTCTAATATCTGTATCGTGCGCTCTGGCTGACCATCAGTCTGTGGATGATATGCAGTGCTGAACTTGAGACGAGTTCCTAGGCTCTCCCGTATACCCGCCCAAAAATGTGACGTGAATCTGGAATCACGATCTGATACGATGCTGACAGGCACTCCATGTAGTCGTACTATCTGCCTCATATTTATGTCAGCTAAAGTCTCCGTGGATTGCCCAACTCTGAAGGGCAAGAAATGTGCAGACTTGGTGAGTCTGTCTACGACAACCCAAAATGGCATCCTTCCCGCTAGGGCTCCGCGGGAATCCTGTGACGAAGTCCATGGTAATGTGTTCCCACTTCCTGTAAACTCCCTCACCCAAAATAGGTATTTTGTGTATATTTTATATTATTATATTTATTATATATGTTGAATTTATTTAGAATATGCTCTTAGTTATTTAGAAAATAAAGTTCTTGATATATTTACTTATATAAATATTCATTTAGAATTATTTTAGGTTATTTTAGATTTTTGGAGATTTTTCTAGAATTTTTGGTAATTAAAACTTAGAAAATATAAATTTCTAGGACTTCTATGATTTACTATACGACCATACTTGTATGTCGTTCCTACCAAATATTTATTTTAGTTTAAAATATTTAAATATATTTTTTGTAATTTATTTAGAATTTTAAAAAATTTATTTAGATTTTAAAATTATTTAGGATTTATTTGGATATATATAGTCTTAATATTAGATAGATACTAATTTAGTGTTAATAGATATTAATAAGATTTTATAAATTATTTGTATTATATTTAATTATATTTAAGATTATAAATTATTGAGATAAATTCAAACTCTATTTTAAATTAATTCAAATCCTGAACCTACTAGGAAATCAACTTCATGCATATCCTATTCTTATTTAAATTCATCATAATCCTATCCAAATTAACCAATCCTATTCTTATTTAATTAAGTAGTGTCCACCATTATATATACCTCATCCTTCATTTTTTTTTTTCCCAAATTCCTCTCTTTTTCGTCCAAAAATAGTCAAAATTCGTCATAAATTCAGCCTCATTTTCTACTAGTTATGACGAATTAAAAAGACGATATCTCCTAGCTACGGACTCCAAACACGCTCCAGTTTTTTTTGTTAGAATGATAATGAGGTTAGCTTTCTGATAATATAAATTGTTTTTCTAAATTGTTAGTATTAAATTCTGGAAAATTCGTAGAGCACAGCATGTCCGAAAATAGACGTGTTTCGATGTTTTCGCGATTCCGGGAGAACCAGGAATCAGAATCACGAACCGTTTAAAGTTTCGGAAAGCTGATGTCGAGATCATCGACATATATTTTTCCTAGAATTTATTTCGAAGTATTTACATACTGTTAATTCTGTAGAACTTTTAGGTTAGAATTTAACCATCGGTGCACAATACAAAATTTGTATGTGCCATAATTCCCAAACAAATTTAAATTCAAACGAGCCATAAATTCCAGTATGTTTTTGATGCTGAAATCTACAAGAAATCATGCATGAAAGTCGAGTTTGTATCGGTTGACTTTCTGGTCAACAGATCGCCTCGATTTGCGTGCCATGAGTCTCGAGTTGATAAAATTTAGTTTCTTTGGACAAAATTTAGGAATTAACATAAAAATCAGAATAATAAGATTAAAATAGGATTTTAGAGTAATTATTCCAGAATTAAATAAATTAAAATAAATTAATGGTTATATTATTATATAGTTATATGAATATATATGTAAGTAAATGCTAATTGATAATTATGACTAAATATTCAGACTGTATGACCCTAGGACATCGTGGACTATCCCATACTTACCTTGACCATGTTGACCCTAAGAAATTGTGAATTTGTCTGCCTTGCGTACACTAACGTACTGGCATAGACACCTGTCAGTTGACTGACTGATTTCGTACAGTACTTGAAGACGCGACACCCGCGTAATTCAATGCGTAATTGACCGTGTTAGATGACTAGTGTTACCCCTAGTATACCCCCTGATTCCAGTGTAAATATGGTTGAGTATGTGCTAGTGTAATGACTAATAATTCTATTATATTATATTTATGTGTACATAGGATATTGGATTGTTCTGCGCAATTTCTGGAGCAGGTTATTGGTACATTACAGCTTCCTTGTCAGGCAAGTATACCTTGCCATTGTACTGTTATTTATATTCCATATGTTGCATGCATCTTTATTTTCTTTCTTTAGTTCATATATTTTAACTGTTATATAAAATGCGCGCGACGTTGACGTCGCAATATATTTTTATTTATGTATTTGCATTGACCTTGTTCATGAGACTACCCCATTATCATGTAGCACCATTAGGTTCATTGGCCGTGACACAGTGGTTACACGAGTGTGAGTCTCATATAGATCACGGACTGCGTGACAGGTCTGGCCTCCTGTACGTATGGGCCGTGCGTTAGGAATAACTGCTGTTAGAAACATTGCATGCTAGTAGACTTGGCAGTTATTAGAGGTCCAGGGACATAGCTTATTGTAGTACGGTGGTCCCATCCTTGTCCTTGTTTGGTTGCAGGATTGGGCTAGGGTACTAAGAATAGACTATGGACCAAATCGTGTCATGGATGTGACATGCTTAGAGCATGGGGTGGAGGGAACAACAAGTACCGCATTTGAGCTCCTTTACACTTTTTCTGTGAAGCCCGGATTCTCCGCTGGAGATACGGGTGATGATGACCCCTATATATTATGTACTATCAGGCGGGCCACCGGCGTTCAAAAGACGACGTGCCTTTTAGGCCCCTGGCTCTTCAAAAGAGAACCATGCCAAATCCTAGTTTTCAGCCAGATAGCTCACTTGTGGGGAAAGGTGTTCTTAACTGCATTCACATAGATGGTTAGGCGACCCCAATGGATATTTATTTTTAGTACTTTATTGGCATGTGTTTAAGTATACTTGTTATGTCCCTATGAGGACCTGGTCCGCTGCCAGGTGTACCTGTTCTTGAGTATTTGTAGGAGCACAGATTTGGAAGGAATAGATGCTTCGTGGATGTCTTCTCTTCGAGCCGTGATTGGTAGCTGGTACTTATTGTTTGAGTGAGTTGTACTGATATTGTATTTACTTTTTCCATTCGAGTTGGTAGTGGATTTGTTTCCATCCAACTATCATCTTTAGATACTTCTTGTTGAGATCTAGTTTCATAGACATTGGTTATTTTATTTCTATATAATTTTGGTGGATGAGATTTAGATTTTACCCTGTGACTTGTATTACATTTTTACCACTTATGGATTTGATATTCATAATACAGCGTACGTATGGATTTGGTTTCCATATATTGGAGTTGCCATATCCATGCGGCTGACATGCTTACGTGTCCTAGTCCTACGTATTTTTGGGACTGGGGCGTGACATGTTTTTGTGGTGGCCCATGCAGGTCAAGAGCATATTGTCTCGGTTACGTTATTGTACCGAACAAGCCTGCACCTAGGACTAGAAAATAGGATCTCATCCACAATTGACTATGATTCATCTTCCTCCTCTCTGTTCTATTTTGAACAAATGCATCCTGCTTGATTCTTGTGCTTCCCTAATAAATCTTTAAGTATAGCCTTCTCCTAGAATATAGAAGTTCCTGTTGTTAGATGATAATTAGAGTAGCACACCTATTAAGAATACAACGAGAATATAGACACACCACTAAGTTTAGAATATCTAGTAAACCCTAGAATTCCTTACCTTTAGAATTGGTTTACCATTACCCATGATATATTATGAAGACTTAAGAGTAGTATAGACATTACTAGAGTTAGTAGAAGTTTACCATAATGGTTGACCCTAGCATTGAGGAACCCATAGAAAACAAAAACTTAATGTTTGGACTGAACCTAACCTTCATAGTTAGATGATATTGGAACTATAAACTTATATCATTGTCTTGTTATTAGTAGACAGCACCCTAGGAAGCCTAGAGGAATGTAATCAACACTTCTCCCTTGATCATACCCCGAACATAGCAACTAACACCCCGCTCCCCTTAGAGAACCATGATGCTATCTAGAGCCCTCTATCTTTATTTTATATATTATTTTCCTGCGACCATAGCGCTCGCTATTTTGCGACGGCTAATTACGTTTCTTCTCTTCATCTTTCAACTCGTGCCATCTGACACTTCGGGTAGTAGGCCAAGTAAATTTATTCTTTGTTAAGGGCTCATAGTTTGCTAGGATTATAGTTGTAGCCTTGAATGTGAAATTTTTTATGCTTGGTAGTTAGAACTTGATAGTTAAGTTATTCTTGTAGATTGAGACCTGGTGCTTATCCCTTAGTTTTAAATTGCGTAACTTGTACCACACCTCAATACGAGTTATATTCCCTTTCCCCTTAAACGGCCAGTAACTCTTCTATCCTTACTATTGACACATGTTCTATGAGCACTATGATTAAGACTTAGGATGACCATTACCTACATAAAAAGGATACCCTAATCAATACCAAGATTTTTCCTCATATACCCTAATAAAGAGTTTCTGTTTTATTTACATGTGCAAGATTATTGTGTAGGACCCTCTTAAGACTGTCACCGTATTTGTTTAATTTTTATAAGTTGGGTAGTATACCTCACCACCTAGTATTATATAGCCCTTGTGATCCATTGATGAAGTGTAACTGAATGGCATTAATTGTATGCTAACATAAGATGATAGTATTTATTCAGACTATAGAACTTAGAGGCTCACACCCCTACTTTGTCGACTATCGACTTAGACAAGGAATTAATATGACAACTGTAGAAATTGTGTAGTCTTTCATTATTATTGCTTATTTTGCTTTTGTTTTTGTGAACTTGAATTGTTATGAACCTTCTTTCATCATAATCTAGCTTATTCATATTTGCTGTACTACCTTGATTTATGCTGCTATTATAGCCTAGTTTTTGCAAGCTTATTCTTTATCAAGCTTGTTCACTACATATGTATTAGTGGGCGCCCACAATAATGCATTTCAGAATCAGTGTATTAGGGTCTAGCTAACCTTAGTGCGCTTGGTTCGCCCTTCGCATAACTACTTTACGTGGATTGAGATATGTAGTGATTAGTAGACGAATATACTTACCCTCTAGATACGACAAAGCATATCATATCAAGTACATAACTGCACCGATGTGAGCATGCGAATAGAAAATTATCAAATTAAGATTTTAATCCACAACTGTCTTGACAATTCCCATTTGAATTCTTTAAACGCTTTGATTCTCATACTTCCATTCTATTACCCCTCCTTGAACTCTTTTCCGTTGCTTTCCGTCTTCCCTTGTTTCGGAAAGACGAAATCTTGTGCTTGGATATAAGTGATACACGGATAGTACAAGATATACCCCATAGGCCAATCACATTATTTGGTGACTATCTTTCATAATTGATTAAGGGCATATCACATATGATATAGTTGGTGTTAAAGTTTTGAGGATTGAATGACATGAGAAAATAAATTGAAGAATATTTTTCTTAAGTGTAAGAGCCTTATGTGATAGATGGGTAAATTCTAAGTTGGGTAGAAATTGTAGTATTAAACTTGAGGAGAATTCTTTTGGATTGTGATCAAGTAGGATTAGATTGAGAGATTAAGTCCTTTTAAATGTGGAGAATTTTAAAAGAGGGATTAAGATAATGAGGATTTAATGAATTTTAAAAATCTTGATATTGAGGACCCAATATTTATACTTTGAGCACATGATTTAAATTTTGAATATTGAAGGATGAATCATCGATTTAAATTTTGAGGATAAATATAGAATTTTAGACTTGAATAATTGGTTAATTAGATTTAAATTTTACAATTTGATGATTTGAATTAAAAGTTCAATTTTAATTGTTGGGTCACCTATTTGAAATATTGAGGATGTAAATTGAGTTTAAATATTTGAATAGTACAAAATTCTTAAGTTAAGAATAGGAATAAGGTTTGATTAGAATTGTTTATTGTTCAAAGTCTAGAGGAGATTATGATAGTTGGAAATTATGATATAAATTTTGATGTGGGATGTCATATAGACTTGAGTCAGATTTGGATGTTGATTATTTAAAAATCGAGAAGAGATTACGACAGGTTGAATTTTGATTTAAACAGTGGTTATATTAATTTTGAAGTGATCGCGATAGATTCAATTAAATTTTGTTATTTAAATTTTTGGAAGAGATTGTGATTGACATACCTTATGTACGAATATGAAGGATTTAACAAATTATGTCTTATTTTAATTTCGAGGACGAAATTATTTTAAGTTGGGTAGATTGTAAACTCCCTCACCCAAAATAGGTATTTTGTGTATATTTTATATTATTATATTTATTATATATGTTGAATTTATTTAGAATATGCTCTTAGTTATTTAGAAAATAAAGTTCTTGATATATTTACTTATATAAATATTCATTTAGAATTATTTTAGGTTATTTTAGATTTTTGGAGATTTTTCTAGAATTTTTGGTAATTAAAACTTAGAAAATATAAATTTCTAGGACTTCTATGATTTACTATACGACCATACTTGTATGTCGTTCCTACCAAATATTTATTTTAGTTTAAAATATTTAAATATATTTTTTGTAATTTATTTAGAATTTTAAGAAATTTATTTAGATTTTAAAATTATTTAGGATTTATTTGGATATATATAGTCTTAATATTAGATAGATACTAATTTAGTGTTAATAGATATTAATAAGATTTTATAAATTATTTGTATTATATTTAATTATATTTAAGATTATAAATTATTGAGATAAATTCAAACTCTATTTTAAATTAATTCAAATCCTGAACCTACTAGGAAATCAACTTCATGCATATCCTATTCTTATTTAAATTCATCATAATCCTATCCAAATTAACCAATCCTATTCTTATTTAATTAAGTAGTGTCCACCATTATATATACCTCATCCTTCATTTTTTTTTTTCCCAAATTCCTCTCTTTTTCGTCCAAAAATAGTCAAAATTCGTCATAAATTCAGCCTCATTTTCTACTAGTTATGACGAATTAAAAAGACGATATCTCCTAGCTACGGACTCCAAACACGCTCCAGTTTTTTTTGTTAGAATGATAATGAGGTTAGCTTTCTGATAATATAAATTGTTTTTCTAAATTGTTAGTATTAAATTCTGGAAAATTCGTAGAGTACAGCATGTCCGAAAATAGACGTGTTTCGATGTTTTTGTGATTCCGGGAGAACCAGGAATCAGAATCACGAACCGTTTAAAGTTTCGGAAAGCTGATGTCGAGATCATCGACATATATTTTTCCTAGAATTTATTTCGAAGTATTTACATACTGTTAATTCTGTAGAACTTTTAAGTTAGAATTTAACCATCGGTGCACAATACAAAATTTGTATGTGCCATAATTCCCAAACAAATTTAAATTCAAACGAGCCATAAATTCCAGTATGTTTTTGATGCTGAAATCTACAAGAAATCATGCATGAAAGTCGAGTTTGTATCGGTTGACTTTCTGGTCAACAGATCGCCTCGATTTGCGTGCCATGAGTCTCGAGTTGATAAAATTTAGTTTCTTTGGACAAAATTTAGGAATTAACATAAAAATCAGAATAATAAGATTAAAATAGGATTTTAGAGTAATTATTCCAGAATTAAATAAATTAAAATAAATTAATGGTTATATTATTATATAGTTATATGAATATATATGTAAGTAAATGCTAATTGATAATTATGACTAAATATTCAGACTGTATGACCCTAGGACATCGTGGACTATCCCATACTTACCTTGACCATGTTGACCCTAAGAAATTGTGAATTTGTCTGCCTTGCGTACACTAACGTACTGGCATAGACACCTGTCAGTTGACTGACTGATTTCGTACAGTACTTGAAGACGCGACACCCGCGTAATTCAATGCGTAATTGACCGTGTTAGATGACTAGTGTTACCCCTAGTATACCCCCTGATTCCAGTGTAAATATGGTTGAGTATGTGCTAGTGTAATGACTAATAATTCTATTATATTATATTTATGTGTACATAGGATATTGGATTGTTCTGCGCAATTTCTGGAGCAGGTTATTGGTACATTACAGCTTCCTTGTCAGGCAAGTATACCTTGCCATTGTACTGTTATTTATATTCCATATGTTGCATGCATCTTTATTTTCTTTCTTTAGTTCATATATTTTAACTGTTATATAAAATGCGCGCGACGTTGACGTCGCAATATATTTTTATTTATGTATTTGCATTGACCTTGTTCATGAGACTACCCCATTATCATGTAGCACCATTAGGTTCATTGGCCGTGACACAGTGGTTACACGAGTGTGAGTCTCATATAGATCACGGACTGCGTGACAGGTCTGGCCTCCTGTACGTATGGGCCGTGCGTTAGGAATAACTGCTGTTAGAAACATTGCATGCTAGTAGAGGTCCAGGGACATAGCTTATTGTAGTACGGTGGTCCCATCCTTGTCCTTGTTTGGTTGCAGGATTGGGCTAGGGTACTAAGAATAGGCTATGGACCAAATCGTGTCATGGATGTGACATGCTTAGAGCATGGGGTGGGGGGAACAACAAGTACCGCATTTGAGCTCCTTTACACTTTTTCTGTGAAGCCCGGATTCTCCGCTGGAGATACGGGTGATGATGACCCCTATATATTATGTACTATCAGGCGGGCCACCGGCGTTCAAAAGACGACGTGCCTTTTAGGCCCCTGGCTCTTCAAAAGAGAACCATGCCAAATCCTAGTTTTCAGCCAGATAGCTCACTTGTAGGAAAAGGTGTTCTTAACTGCATTCACATAGATGGTTAGGCGACCCCAATGGATGTTTATTTTCAGTACTTTATTGGCATGTGTTTAAGTATACTTGTTATGTCCCTATGAGGACCTGGTCCGCTGCCAGGTGTACCTGTTCTTGAGTATTTGTAGGAGCACAGATTTGGAAGGAATAGATGCTTCGTGGATGTCTTCTCTTCGAGCCGTGATTGGTAGCTGGTACTTATTGTTTGAGTGAGTTGTACTGATATTGTATTTACTTTTTCCATTCGAGTTGGTAGTGGATTTGTTTCCATCCAACTATCATCTTTAGATACTTCTTGTTGAGATCTAGTTTCATAGACATTGGTTATTTTATTTCTATATAATTTTGGTGGATGAGATTTAGATTTTACCCTGTGACTTGTATTACATTTTTACCACTTATGGATTTGATATTCATAATACAGCGTACGTATGGATTTGGTTTCCATATATTGGAGTTGCCATATCCATGCGGCTGACATGCTTACGTGTCCTAGTCCTACGTATTTTTGGGACTGGGGCGTGACACTTCCACTCTGAAATGGGAAACGGCTATAGTAATCCTGCTGTTCTCAGGTATTCTGCCTTGACTCGTTGACCTACCAAGCATTTTGCTACGAATCTCGTAATCTCTCTTTTTATCCCATGTTACCAGAATTATTGCTTCAAGTCTTGGTACATCTTCGTACCCCCGGGATGTATAGAATAAATAGAGCTATGAGCCTCGGTCATCAATTCTTGGCGTAGCTCGCCACTCGAAACATATAGGCTCCACACCTCAACATTCCGTCTTCATGAATCCTGAGTCCCGTCTGCATGCCGGCCTCTGTCCTCTCGCGTAGAGGTCGAAATCTCGCATCGGTAGGCAATGCTGCCTTGATCCTCTCAATCAAATTAGACTGAACCTCAAGACTGGCCATCTGTCCATCCATGCCTGGCAATACAAACTCAATCCTGAGTTCCTGGAAATCCTCTAACAACTGGCGATGAGTCATAAACTACATTCGTCTTGCCAGAGTGGTTCTACAACTCGATATTATAATCTGTCATAAATTCTAGCCATCGCCATCGCTTTAGTGCAAATAGCACTGCAGCTAGCCCTAGATCGTGTGTCTGATAGTTCTTCTCAAGAACTCTCAGCTGTCCTGATGTGTAGACTATCTATTCTATCTGAACATAACTCATATTTGTTGAGCTTGGCTTACAGCCTCTCATTTCTCAGCATCTCCAACACAATCTTGAGATGTCTCTCGTGCTTCTCCCGGTTCTCAAAAAATATCAAGACGTCGATGAACACCACCACGAACTTATCCAAGTACTGGTGGAAAACCTTGTTCCTCAAGCTCATAAATACTGCTGGCGCATTGGTCAAACGAAACGGTCATGACTAGAAACTCATAGAGCACATACTTCGTCCGAAGTATAAACACCCTTAATTTTTGAGTATAATTTTGAAACAAGTTATTACGAATTTTGAGTATTTTCTGGAGTTTAAGGCGAAGATGATTGTGATTCAAAGAATTTTCAGTAGGGCCAAATGGTGATAAATTATTCTGGAAATAATATAATAAGATGCACAATGGAAATCCGGACAGGTGGTATTTTTCGGGGAATTATTTGGACTTCAAAGACGCGTTTAAAGCCATAAAACGTTTTGTTTTTAAACCAAACCAAACCAGATTGAGGACCCGACCCGTTGGCAAAACCCTACCCGCATGAATACTGTAGCAACTATATAGGTTGACCTAGGGATCCGTGCCGTCACCCCTCTCATCCATCATCACCGTCAACCCCGGTGCCCGACCGCTGCCGTCGACCCCAGTGCTTGACCCGCCATCGCCGGTTCAGCCGAGCTCCACCGCTCGACTCTCCGCACAGCCTTGAACCCATCGACCCCCCCCCCGCTAACGAGCCGAGCATAACCCCGACTCTCTTCCCCCGCCGCCAACCTACCTCTTCTTCCCATCTCAGTCGACCCCCCGACCTCTCGACCGGCCGCCCTCGTGAAGCGTACCCCGACTCACAGAACCCCACCCACTCCCTGCTCGAATCCTCGCCACCGGGATTTTTCTGACCCGACTCCGGCGCTGCAGCGTACCCCGACTCGACCGACAGCAGCCCAGCATCGACAGCCACCCCGCATCCCTCTTATCTCATCGCCGCCTCCGCTTATCCCTCTTCCAAAGCCGCGGAGCACAGCAGCCCCGGCCCCAGCTTCGCCTCGCCAAGCCCTCGGCCGGCCGCCCGTCGACCTAGCTCCGACTCAGCGGACACGGCCACCCTTTGGACCAGGACACAGTAGACACCGGACACACCGCGAGGACACGACTAGGACTCGGCTCGCGTCAATTTGGATTCGGACACTCAGAATTCAGAACTCACGGAGCCCTGTTCACGTACCGTTTTCTCCCTCATCGCAACTCCGATTTCATTTCTGTCAGTTGCTATGCGTAGACTGTATAACCCTCTCGGTGCCCGTGCAACTCGTTCGGTGCATCGCGTCCTGTGGTGATCGCACACCGCGATCCAAAAATAGGAAAAATAACGCCCCGATTCACCCTGAAACTGGGTACGCCCCGCCAAACGGAACGACTTGGTCGCACGCGGTCTTTACCGAACCGTGTGCGTCGTTGATACGGTCGTGTGGGATTTCGCAGAAGTCGATTCGGAGGTGCGTGTACCCCGGAATCAACACATATCCGCCGACGACACCCCGTATCTGACCTTTTTGGAACACACTGTAACTTTGTGTACACACGTCGGATCGAGACGAAACTTGCGCCATCGGATCCGTAGCAATACGCTGGTCCTGTAACCCAAGTTTGGTTTGATTCTGAGAACGTTGACAAAATCACGTATCGTGGGCCCCACAAGCTCCACTTGAGAGGTGATTTTGTGATCGGCTCATCGAAATCCAATTCTGAAAGTTCCGTTGGATTCGTATCATCATTCCTGACTTGTAGACACTGAGTTTGCAGAATTTGGAGACCTTTGACCCTGACACGCTTTTCGGTGCAAAGTGGCCCACATGTGGACCCCGCTTTAATCCGAAAATGACTTTTTTGCCCCTGTGTCCAATTGGACGTAAGGACAGGCATTTCTAGCAGTTTGACATCTTCTGAGACTATTGGTGATGTTTATTACTTCTTTTGGAGGAGTACCCACCGGACCCACTAATCCAGGGACAGTTGTTGATATACAAACACCAGGCAATTGTACCTTGCCAAACTCTGCAGTATTATTACTTATATTCCTTGCTTTACTTTAGTGCTGTGCATGCTCAATCTAGGACCGTGTGACGTACTTAGCGTCCGATTATCAGTCGGGTGTCGACACTGTACGCAGTGTTGGGTACTGTCATCTAGAGATGGACATTCGTGACACTTTATTCTCGTACTTGTCTTATCGAGTACCTATGGCCCAGGACACTTGACACTATTCATGAGACAGGATCTTCCCGAGATATTCGTGGTGATTCTGTATAGGATACAGGACATGGACATTATATTCTTAGATACTTTATGACTTGTTGCATTTAGCTATGATCGCGCTTGACATGGGCATGAGACATTATGGTTATGATATGCGTGGTTACATTGGGTGGAAAGAGACACACAGGCTACAGGCTGTTTACATATATATATCTCTTCTATTATTGAGAGGTCGTAGACTCTCGGAGCAGAGCTAGACCCACTACCGGTTATTACCGCTACCGGCTCCCCGACACAGAGCTTGTAGTGGCTCAGCCCGAGACTCGTGCTGCTCTCACTTACATTTCACTTAGATTGGTTACTTATTTATCCTATTGCTTCATTTAGTTATTTATTTGCTGCACTGTTTATTTACTCATTTTGGCATGAGCTTTCTTGTACCTTGCTATGTCCCTTGAGGACCTGGATCCGGATTTTGTCCCCAGATTTTGCAGACGAGGGTTATCCCGAGGTTTACGGGGCCGGAGCAGGAGCTGATCCAGGAGCTGTACCACCATCCGAGGTCTTAGCTGAAGACTTCTCTTGAGCATCCATGTTCATGCTCAGCTTTATTTATTTATTTCAGTCATTTATTTATGGTCTGTTGAACCATGTATCAGATATTTATCGGATTGTTCCCCTAAGCACTTTGTTGAGACTTGCTGATGATTTACATTCCTTATTTATTCTGTGGATCATATTTTATATCTTGTGTGGATGAGATTAGTTGTGCCATGATTGTCGTAGACTTTGTTTTACAGCTTAAGTATGCCCTGATGGATCCATTAAATTGGGTTTGTCCATCGGTGCGTACTGCTGGCCATTGACACGCGTCCAGTCCCTCGGTATTTTGGGACTGGGGCGTGACATGGTTTTTGTGGTGGCCCATGCAGGTCTACGACAAATTTTTCAGTTTCAACTTAGGGACCGAACCAGCCTGCCCTAAGGATAGGATAAGTTCTAGGTTCTCATCCATTATTTAACCATTATTGAACTCTATATCGAACTCGAAATTTGTTACTTGAACTGCATCCTGTATTGATTCCTCTGAGCGTTCTTACAGTTTATCCTTTGGTTGCAGAGCAATGGATTCCGGGAACAGAGATAATATTTCTTTGGATACGCCACACGACGCTGTGGTTACTTATGGAGACGGAGTGACACCAAGGGATGAAGGACAGGCATCGCAGAGTGATCAAACCGGACAGCCTAATCCAAGGTTCCGGAGAGATGATATCCCACCTCCACCCTAATTCACTCCCCAGATGCCAGTATTTCTGCCCGGACAAGCCATGGACGGGCAACAGATGTTCCAGATGATGTATGCTATGATGCAAGCACAGCAACAGATTCAGCAAGAGGCCCATCGGCAGGAGGCCGAGTATCTGAGGACCAGCCTGGTATCCGCATTGGAGCAGGCAAATCCCCCAACAAGGAGAACAGCGACAGGATCTATCACTGATTTCCGTCACCTCAAGCCTCACACATTTTCTGGTAAGGAAGGGCCAACGGAAGTTCATGAGTGGCTCACCAACATTCAGCATCAGTTGGAAGCCGCTGAACTTCCGAGAGAGAAGTGGATGACTGCAGTTAGAATGCAGTTAACTAATAATGCGCATCACTGGTGGCTAGCAGAAGAGAGGAGGCTTGGACAGGACCGAGTCACGTGGGAAGAGTTCTCCAGACTCTTCCAAGAGATGTACATTCCAGCAGTCGCACGGTCAGAGCTCAGAGACAGATTCAGCCGCCTTATCCAAGGCAACATGTCAGTGGAGGAGTACAATGCGAAATTTATTCGCCTGAGTCGCTTTGCCCCGACATTGATTTCGACGGAAGAAGATAAAGCTGAAAAGTTCTTTGACGGCTTGAAGTACGAGCTTCAGAGATTGATTGGATCGGTAGCACCTACATCTTATACCGATGTCCTTGCAGCAGCCCGACGCTTGGAGCGCGTCACTAGAAGGGAGTCTACCCTGAAAAGGCCTATCACATCAGCACCATCCAGGCCAGCACAGGGGGATCCAGCAAAACGGACCCAGAGGGGTATGCCAGATAGAGCAGCACATAGGGACAGACCTCTTCCTACTTGTCACCACTGCGGCAAGGTAGGACACATTGAGAAGGAATGCAGGCGTAAGTTGGGTCTATGTTTGAGCTGTGGATCCAACCAGTACTTTTCCAGGGACTGTTCTGAACGCAGAGATGGAGCACCAAGACTAGCATTACCTGCACCACGACCAGCTTATCCAGCAGCAGGAGCCCAGCAGACAGGAGTTGGTGGGGTCAGACCACCAGCCCCAGGAGGGAATCAGCAGAGACCACCACTGGCACGACAGGCAGCCCTATTCCAGCAGCAGCAGCAGCAGCAGAGAGGTCCAGCTCAGGGACGGGGACAGGCATTCCCATTAGCTGTTGAGCAGGAGACTACAGCAGGCGAGGTCATCGCAGTTACTATTTTAGTAGCTTCATTACCAGCTGTAGCTTTATTTGATTCTGGAGCATCGCATTCATTTATAGCAGCTAGCTTTGTAGCCACCCATAGAGTAGCTACCGCACCCCTTCTGAAGATTAAGAGAATTCTTACGGGAGGTAGAATTATTCCGGTTAGTGATGTCTGTAGATCTTGTTCTGTAGTAGTTTGTGGACGAGAGATGCGAGCTAAATTTTTGATCTTTTTCATGCCGGATTATGATGTCATACTTGGTATGGACTGGTTGAGTCAGTACCATGCGACTCTTGATTGTCGGCTTGGAAAGGTTATATTTAGACCGCCTGGACATCCAGAATTTGAGTTTCTTCGAGGAGCAGTAGAGCAAGGAGTTCAGCCTACTCTTAGGGTATTATCTGTAAAAGGGGAGACAGGTTACCCAAGAGTCATATCAGAGTTTGTGGATGTATTTCCTGATGATCTTCCAGGTTTACCGCCTGATCGGGAAATAAAATTCACAATAGACTTAACTCCAGGAGCAGAGCCTATCACTTCATCAGTATATCGGCTAGCACCTAAGGAGTTAGTGGAGTTGAAAGAGCAGGTTAATGACCTTCTGGAGAAGGGTTTCATTCGGCCCAGTGTCTCACCTTGGGGAGCACCCATATTATTTGTGCCGAAGAAGGATGGAACAGTACGATTGTGCATTGACTACAGGGCGCTAAATGCTGTGACCATCAAGAACAGGTATCCCTTACCACGCATTGATGATCTATTCGATCAGTTGAGTGGCGCAAGGGTATTTTCGAAGATTGACCTTCGATCCGGCTATCATCAGATCAAAGTAAGGAAGGAAGACATCCCGAAGACAGCTTTCAGGACCAAGTATGGACATTATGAGTTCTTGGTGATGCCGTTTGGTTTAACCAACGCGCAAGCAGTGTTTATGAGCTTAATGAACAGAGTCTTTCATCAGTTCTTGGATAAATTCGTGGTGGTATTCATTGACGACATCCTCATATATTCGAAGAGCCATGAAGAGCACAAGGAACATCTCAGAATCGTGTTAGAGACCTTGAGACAGGAGAAGTTATATGCCAAACTCAGTAAGTGTGAGTTTTGTATGGACAAAGTGCCTTTCTTGGGACACATCATATCAGGAGAAGGACTTTCAGTGGATCCAGAGAAAGTTGCGGCAATAGAGACTTGGCCTACACCCACATCAGTTACAGAAGTGAGAAGTTTTCTCGGACTTGCGAGATATTACCAAAGGTTTGTAGAGAATTTCTCGAGGATTGCAGAACCGATGACAAAGCTGACACGAAAGGACCAGGAGTTTATATGGACAGAGGACTGCCAGAAGGCTTTTGAAGAACTAAAAAGAAGATTAACAACAGTACCTGTCTTGACTCTTCCTTCAGGGTCAGGAGGTTTTGTTGTTTACAGTAATGCATCAGGCAGTGGACTAGGGTGTGTCTTGATGCAACATGGCAAAGTCATTGCTTATGCGTCAAGACAGTTGAAGGTCCACGAGAAGAACTACCCAACACATGATCTGGAGCTAGCAGCCGTGATATTTGCATTGAAGATATGGAGACACTACCTTTATGGAGAGAGGGTAGAAATCTTTACTGATCACAAGAGTCTAAAGTATGTGTATACTCAGAAGGAGCTTAACATGAGGCAGAGACGTTGGCTTGAACTGATGGTAGATTTTGACATAGATCTGCAATATCATCCGGGAAAGGCGAATGTTGTTGCAGATGCGCTCAGCAGAAAGCCTACGACTTATTTCTTGACGATGCAGCCCGAGTTGTTGAAGGATTTACAGGAGCTTCAGATAGAGGTCGTCTTACCAGGACCGAATGGCTTGATGGCTAATCTTGAGATTCAGTCATCACTCATGGAGAAGATTAAGGAGACATTGCCCACCGATGCTAGATTCTGAAGACTCAAAGAAAGGACAGAAGCCGGCATGCAGACAGGACTTCGCATCCACGAAGACGGGACCTTGAGGTTTGGAAACCGCCTGTATGTTCCAAATGGAGAATTAAGACAGGAGTTAATGACTGAAGCACATAGCTCTATGTACTCTGTTCACCCAGGAGGAACCAAGATGTACCGAGACTTGAGACAGTATTACTGGTGGCACGGAATGAAAAGGGAGATTGCAAGATTGGTGGCCAAATGCTTAGTCTGCCAGCAAGTGAAGGCCGAACATCAGAGAACTGCAGGCATGTTACAGCCGCTCCCGATACCGGAATGGAAATGGGAGCATATCACGATGGATTTTGTTACAGGATTTCCAAAGAGCCCCAGCGGAAGAGATGCAGTTTGGGTGATAGTAGATCGACTCACTAAATCGGCACACTTCTTGCCATTTAGAGTTGGACAGTCCACAGAGGTACTAGCCGACATGTATATGCGACAAATAGTCAAATTACATGGAGTACCTGTTAGTATTGTATCGGATCGAGATTCGAGATTTACATCTCATTTTTGGAGAAGCATGCAAGAGAGTCTGGGCACCAGACTCAAGTTCAGCACGGCATACCACCCGCAGACAGATGGCCAATCGGAGCGCACCATTCAGATATTGGAGGACATGTTGAGATCATGTATGCTAGACTTTGGAGGATCTTGGGAAGATCATTTGCACTTAGTAGAGTTCTCCTATAATAACAGTTATCAGGCTAGCATCTAAATGGCACCATTTGAAGCTTTATACGGAAGGAAGTGCAGGTCACCTATATGCTGGAGTGACGTCGGTGAACGTCAAATACTGGGTCCAGAATTGGTAACGCAGACCGTGGAGAAGGTGAAACAGATTCAGAATCACCTACGAGCAGCTCAGGACAGACAGAAGCATTGGGCAGATACACACAGGCGTCCCCTAGAGTTCAAAGAAGGAGATCACGTATTCTTGAGGATTTCGCCCACTCGTGGTACTATCAGATTCGGGAGCAGAGGCAAGCTGAGCCCAAGGTATATTGGGCCATTTGACATTCTAGAGCGCGTTGGTGAGGTGGCCTATCGTCTTGTATTACCTCCATCCTTAGAGGGAGTGCATGACGTATTCCACGTCTCCCAGCTGCGAAGGTACGTGACCGACCCAAGTCACGTAGTCGATCACTCAGAGATTGCAGTGGGCCCAAGCTTGAGATATGAAGAACAACTAGTTGGCATCCTCGACGTCAGTGAGAAGACATTACGGGGACAGACAATCAGACTGGTTCGAGTAGCTTGGAAGCATCATTCACCAGGCGAATCGACTTGGGAACGAGAAGATAATATGCGCCAGCGTTATCCCCACTTGTTCGAGGAGGCAGTTGTAAACTAGGCCACCTTGTATTTCATAATTCTTTCTGTAGTAGCTTATTCTTTGATTGCGAGGACGCAATCCTTTTAAGGAGGGAAGATTGTAAACACCCTGAATTTTTGAGTATAATTTTGAAACAAGTTATTACGAATTTTAAGTATTTTCTGGAGTTTAAGGCGAAGATGATTGTGATTCAAAGAATTTACAGTAGGGCCAAATGGTGATAAATTATTCTGGAAATAATATAATAAGATGCACAATGGAAATCCGGACAGGTGGTATTTTTTGGGGAATTATTTGGACTTCAAAGACGCGTTTAAAGCCATAAAACGTTTTGTTTTTAAACCAAACCAAACCAGATTGAGGACCCGACCCGTTGGCAAAACCCTACCCGCATGAATACTGTAGCAACTATATAGGTTGACCTAGGGATCCGTGCCGTCACCCCTCTCATCCATCATCACCGTCAACCCCGGTGCCCGACCGCTGCCGTCGACCCCAGTGCTTGACCCGCCATCGCCGGTTCAGCCGAGCTCCACCGCTCGACTCTCCGCACAGCCGTGAACCCATTGACCCCCCCCCCCCCGCCGATGAGCCGAGCATAACCCCGACTCTCTTCCTCCGCCGCCAACCTACCTCTTCTTCCCATCTCAGCCGACCCCCCGACCTCTCGACCGGCCGCCCTCGTGAAGCGTACCCCGACTAGCAGAACCCCACCGACTCCCTGCTCGAATCCTCGCCACCGAGATTTTCCCGACCCGACTCCGGCGCTGCAGCGTACCCTGACTCGACCGACAGCAGCCCAGCATCGACAGCCACCCCGCATCCCTCTTATCTCATCGCCGCCTCCGCTTATCCCTCTTCCAAAGCCGTGGAGCACAGCAGCCCCGACCCCAGCTTTGCCTCGCTAAGCCCTCGGCCGGCCGCCCGTCAACCTAGCTTCGACTCAGCGGACACGGCCACCCTCTGGACCAGGACACAGTAGACACCGGACACACCGCGAGGACACGACCAGGACTCGGCTCGCGTCAATTTGGATTCGGACACTCAGAATTCAGAACTCACGGAGCCCTGTTCAGGTACCATTTTCTCCCTCATCGCAACTCCGATTTCATTTCTGTCAGTTGCTATGCGTAGACTGTATAACCCTCTCGGTGCCCGTACAACTCGCTCGGTGCATCGCGTCCTGTGGTGATCGCACACCGCGATCCAAAAACAGAAAAAACAATGCCCCGATTCACCCCAGAACTGGGTACGCCCCGCCAAACGGGACCACTTGGTCGCACGCGGTCTTTACCAAACCGTGCGCGTCGTTGATACGGTCGTGTGGGATTTCGCAGAAGTCGATTCGGAGGTGCGTGCACCCCGGAATCAACGCGTATCCGCCGACGACACCCTGTATCCGACCTTTCTGGAACATGCTGTAACTTTGTGTACACACGTCGGATCGAGACGAAACTTGCGCCATCGGATCCGTAGCAATACGTTGGTCCTGTAACCCAAGTTTGGTTCGATTCCGAGAACGTTGACAAAATGACGTATCGTGGGCCCCACAGGCTCCACTTGACAGGTGATTTTGTGATCGGCTCATCGGAATCTAATTCTGGAAGTTCCATTGGGTTCGTATCATCATTCCTGACTTGTAGACACTGAGTTTATAGAATTTGGAGACCTTTGACCCTGACACGCTTTTCGGTGCAAAGTGGCCCACATGTGGACCCCGCTTTAATCCGAAAATGACCTTTTTGCCCCTGTGTCCAATTGGACGTAAGGACAGGCATTTCTAGCAGTTTGACATCTTCTGAGACTATTGGTGATGTTTATTACAGCTTTTGGAGGAGTACCCACCGGATCCACTGATCTAGGGACAATTGTTGATATACAAACACCAGACAAGTGTACCTTGCCAAACTCTGCAGTATTATTACTTATATTCCTTGCTTTACTTTAGTGCTGTGCATGCTCAACCTAGGACCGTGTGACGTACTTAGCGTCCGATTATCAGTCGGGTGTCGACACTGTACGCAGTATTGGGTACTGTCATCTAGAGATGGACATTCGTGACACTTTATTGTCGTACTTGTCTTATCGAGTACCTATGGCCCAGGATACTTGACACTATTCATGAGACAGGATCTTCCCGAGATATTCGTGATGATTCTGTATAGGATACAGGACATGGACATTATATTCTTAGATACTTTATGACTTGTTGCATTTAGCTATGATCGCGCTTGACATGGGCATGAGACGTTATGGTCATGATATGCGTGGTTACATTGGGTGGGAAGAGACACACAGGCTACAGGCTGTTTACATATATATATCTCTTCTATTATTGAGAGGTCGTAGACTCTCGGAGCAGAGCTAGACCCACTACCGGTTATTACCGCCACCGGCTCCCCGACACAGAGCTTGTAGTGGCTCAGCCTGAGACTCGTGCTGCTCTCACTTGCATTTCACTTAGATTGGTTACTTATTTACCCTATTGCTTCATTTAGTTATTTATTTGCTGCACTGTTTATTTACTCATTTTGGCATGAGCTTTCTTGTACCTTGCTATGTCCCCTGAGGACTTGGATCCGAATTTTGTCCCCAGATTTTGCAAACGAGGGTTATCCCAAGGTTTACGGGATCGGAGCAGGAGCTGATCCAGGAGCTGTACCACCATCCGAGGTCTTAGCTGAAGACTTCTCTTGAGCATCCATATTCATGCTCAGCTTTATTTATTTATTTCAGTCATTTATTTATGGTCTGTTGAACCATGTATCAGATATTTATCGGATTGTTCCCCTAAGCACTTTGTTGAGACTTGCTGATGATTTACATTCCTTATTTATTCTGTGGATCATATTTTATATCTTGTGTGGATGAGATTAGTTGTGCCATGATTGTCGTAGACTTTGTTTTACAGCTTAAGTATGCCCTGATGGATCCATTAAATTGGGTTTGTCCATCGGTGCGTACTGCTGGCCATTGACACGCGTCCAGTCCCTCGGTATTTTGGGACTGGGGCGTGACACGAAGCACCATCTTCGGAATGTCTTCTCTCTGTTCCTTGATCTGATGATAGCCTGATCTGAGATCGATCTTCGAGAATACATATGCGCCACTTAGCTGATTCAACTGTACTATCCCGTCTTTCTTCGGCACAATTAAGATGGGTTTTCCCCCATGGAGAAACACTAGCCCGACTGAAACTCTTGTCCAAGTGATCCTCTACTATGGACCTTCAACTCAACCAACTCTTTCGGTGCTAGTCTGAAGACGGAAAAATAATTGGCTCCGCTCTTGGAGTCAACTCTATAGCAAATTCTATCTCTCTGTCAGGTGGCAGGCCGGAAAGATTATCTAGAATCACACCCTCAAACTCTGATATAACATGGTGATGCACTGGTTCACCTCCTGCATTGTATACCCCTAAGGTAGATGGGGACCATACTCTTGGGCTTTCTGAACTCAACTCAGGGTAACCTGGTGGCCTAAAAATATAAATATAACTACGTCGACAATCTAGTGTCGCGTGGTATTGGCTCAATCAACTCATGCTAGGACGGTGTCATCTTCCAGACTTAACCTCAAAATAAATCCTCCTGTTCTGTTTACCACACTAATCCTTTTAAAAGAAAATTTTCTCCCCTGCCTAAAGTATAATTTCTCTTCTCCTCAAATTTTCCCTAAAAATTTTATTCCTCAAGTTTTCTTCTTTTCATTATTTATCTCTCCAAGTCATAATTATAATTATAATAATGATGTCACCCAAGCACATACTAAAATTTTTGGTATTAGATCATCATCTTCCAAGTGAGAGCTTGAAATTTTTTTTTTCTCCTCTAGTCCATAATGTCATTCCTGGTATTGCTATCATATACAACCACTAGTTTCCATCATCAGGCTATGCATTTCCCTAAATTATTCTAGGTCATGATCAACAATCCTTCCAGCTCTTAGTACTTCCAAGATCACTGCTACCTCAAGCACGGGTAGGGTACTACTGGGTCCAACTCTCTTGCCAACCTTCCATACTAGTTCTAGAATCCAAAGAACCCATCAATCTATCCTGATAAGGTAACAATCTTCTCCGAGAAAGGTATACAAATTCTGTCTCCTGTCGTCTGGTCTTCGATCTTCTTCTGGAGGGAAGTCATCAGTCACAAGCATTCGTCTCCCCGAATAATAGGGGACGAGAAACAAGGATAGCGATATTGACGAAGATTGAACGAATGCAAAGTGGAAGTCCAAGGGCGATAATCACATACAAGGAGTTTTAAAATCGATTATGGATTGAGATCCTATTCAAAAATCATAACATCTATTCCTAATTTGCAGGCTCGCTTGGCACAGTCAGGTGACAAAGACGATTTAAATCGGACCTGCATGGGCCACCACAAAAATATGTCACGCCCCAGTCCCAAAATACGTAGGACCAGGAATACGTGACACACCAGCTACGCATTCGACCAGACTCTGGTCTAACTCGAATACGTATAAGCTGTAATATAAAGGGCACTATCTAGATATTCCATAAATGTAAACCTCTGTGTCTCAATCCACAATATACATCAGTATACAAGAAAGAGCTATATGTGCTAAGGTCGGCCGCCCAATAATACACTAACTCGAATAGACTCGAGAAGAAGTATGAGTCTACAAAACTAGGCTACAACAGCAGATGAATAATCAATGTAAAATAACCATAATGCCGGTGGATATAATGTGAGTACCTGGTACCATGCTCGCAAGATATGCCACTCCATCAGTATCTCCAAGTGCTCCGTAATCGTCTATGCTGTAAAACTGGCAGGGAACCAGGTCCTCAGAGGGACGTAACAAGGTACAAAAATATAGTATGCCAAGTAAACAGAAAGTACAAGTGTACGATAGGGTACTCTATCATAACCAAAAAAGTGTGACACAGTTTAAAGACAATGTTCGACGCGTGGGCTTTCTAAAATAAAACCGTAGCTCCGGACACGGAAACACACGGTACGGACCGCAGCTTCGGGCAAAGAGTCACACGGGTGAAACAGCTACACTAGATACAGGTATCACTACAAAATACTATATATATATATATAAGCGCGTGCAGAGTAGCCCAAACGTCTAGTAATTGTCTTCCCCTTCCCAAGTGGTCAACGATTATGCGTTGAACCTGAACCTCTAACTAAAGTCTCGACACACAGAATTAACTCAACAGACGCGACCCTAAGGTCATCCCAGTCTCTGGTCATGATGTCAGTATCAGGATACAGGAATCTGGCATGATCACAGTGTATGAGTGTGTCCTGGGGTGTCGATATACTCAGGTACGCATATTGGGATGCTACGAAACATCCAACAATCCTACTAAGGCGTTACGACATACGTCTTCACCCGGTTGTGAACCGGACGCGAAATATCGAACGTCAACTTAAATACGTGCACAATATACATAAAGAAACAATAAATAACTGTAATTTGAAATACAGGGTGGCAAGGTACACTTGCCTGCGTGCGGCTGTTGATGACGGGGATCTGGTACCGCGTCCAAGTCCTCAGGTCCCGCAGTACCTAGAGATGAGATACAAACCATAATCAATAATCTATTCTACGACAGACAGGGATGCGACGCACATCTACAACTAAACTCAAGCTCAGCTACGACTCTCAGGGATAAGACACTAGAGGGGGTTTGACCACAGTTGACTATCGGTACGATAGTCAAAACATCTAATCTTCAGCACTACAACATCAAGCCATCCTCAAAACATAATTAATGATTATTAACCCTGCGTTTCATTCACGAAGTACTACTCTAATTTAACCCATCATTAATTTTCAGCAATACTTTTCAACAGCTAAATCAACAATAACCCACATGCGTATATATTCTATGTCCTCAAACAACTTCCAGTATTTACCCAAGAATCAATATCTCTCTACCATTTATCAATTAATCTGCTCATTGGTATTAGTCACTGTGTTAATATCACCATCCTTCCTCAAACGTTTAAAGGTATGCACAACATCAATGTATATAATTCATAACTTAAATCCTTGAATATTTCAAGCATTCATAAACCTAAAATTCCTTGCTTATCTTTTAAATTCTAGTTTACTACTTATGAAGAATAAACCCTAAACCTACATTAAAATCTAAAACACCCATCATTAATCGCAAGATCAATACTACACTACCTCTACACAAAACCTGTTATCAATATAATCCCTAATCTCTTATCATCAACACATGCTCAGTTTATACTACTCTACATCATCCCGACCATTATTTAAACACAAACTTAGCTAATGCACACAACACCATATATGTATCAATAACCCTAACTAAACACATTACAAAATATATCAATATAGAGAGGGGGGAGGGTGGTATACCTCGACGAGTTATTGCTGGAGGCGGTGGTGGAACGGATGGGCTATGGTGGATGCGCCAGACTGGAGGGTGCAGAGGTCCACCGGAGGAAGCTCGAGAGAGGTGGCTGGCCGGATTTGGTAGTATAATGGTGGTGGTGATGATGGTGGTAGTGGTGGTGATGGTGGTAGTGGTGTAATCGGATGAGGAGGAGGCTGGACGGGGGTGCACGGCAGGGCCGGAGTCATGGGAAGAACCGCACAGTTGGCCGCTGCGGGGTGGAGATAAAGTCAGCCGGAGTCGAGGAGCCGTCGTGGAGGGTGTCTGCACAGAGTCGTCGGAGTCTGGGGCTGCACTGACCGGACTGCACAGTGGAGGTTGCTCGATCTGCACATTTCGACGGAGTCTGTCGATGGAGCACAGGCCAGTCAGTGCTGTGGAGGCGCCGTGGTCGACGGTGGAGCTGCACAGCAGGCGGCGGGTTGAAGTTGGTCAGTTTGGTCGGGGAGTGAAGCTGGAGCTGCCGTGGGGTGGGGTCGGCTGGCGGGACGGGAGCGGAGCACCGGAGTGAGCCGCACAGTGGGTCGGCGGGAGCTGGCCGGCCGGAGCAAGGTCAGACGTCGGACGGGGTTGAGTTCTTCAGGAAGAAGAAATGATGGAGAAGAATAAAGGAAGAAGAAGAAGTAGTTATGAAGGAGAAGAAGAAAGTAATTATACGGTTGAGGTGTGTGGGTTTGTGTAGTGAAGAGGGAGGAGAGAGAGAGAGAGGGGGGGGTGTTTTCAATGCATTGGGATTATGGCCGGTTTGGGGAGTGGTGAGGGTGATGTGATGGTTTTATAGGGAGTGGTCAAATGATGGAGGGTGGAGATAATGGCATTCAAAATGGAGGGTTGAGATTTATCATGAAGAGAAGTGGGTTTCTTCATGAAGGGGGTGAGTGGATGGTGAGAATAGGACCCTATTTTGGGACCTCTCCATAGTTCAAAACCAATAGGGTGATGACAAAAAAATTCAATAATTGAAACTTAGCCCCTTAAATTTGAGAAATTGCATGAACACATAAAATGACACAAAAATTATGTAGAAAATTGTGTTTAGCAATTTTCATGGTAAGAGGGTGTTGTGCATTAGACACGGGTTTAATTAGAAAGGCATTGGGATTAATTTAGGATAAAAAATAGGATTTACAAAGTTGGTATCCCCGATTTAAATAGAAATAAAGTGTCCCGCAAATTTAATTTAATTAGGGACACTTGGGGTCAAAATCCGGAAATGACGCAAAGGCCAAAAATGGTGGGGGGCTTGGAGTCAGTCTTGGACCCTTTAGTTGGTCCGGCTCAACGGGTTAAGTTGGTACCTCAAAATTTAGAGTAACGACACAAGTGTCCGACACGAAATTAAATATGGGTTACGATTTTCGGAATGTTGCGCAATTAATTTAGAGAACAATAAAACTGATTTCAAAAGACGGAAAAGTCCAGTGCCTAATTTGGCTAGTCAAGTCGAAAGTATAATAGCCCGATGGAATTTATGGGCTGATATTGGGCTCCGATTAAATTAGGAATGACAGGGCGCACAAAGGGTTTTAATTAATTGAATTAAATACCAGATAAACTTATCTCTACTCTAAACCTCGACACCTGCTACAAAAACCAAAATTTTCTAAATCCACCCTAACTATCTACAGAATAAAATGAGGGGGTTTACATGTGTATATATTTACGTATGGTAGCATGGGTTTTAGAGGGTATAGGCGGGGCGTATAGCGTAGGGTGAGGTATCGGATACCGAGGGTATCCCGGTATCTCAAGGAGGCGAGTTTGAGGGTTTATTAGCTTAATGACCTAGTTTTGACCTAAAATTTTAGGGGCACCCTAGTTTGACCTACAGTTGACCGTAGTTGACTCGGTTGACCGCCAAAGTCAACTTTTGATCTAGATTTGACCCAGAGTTGACTTTTTGGACCTAGAGTTCACTTTTTGACCCAGATTTCATCGGTTTGACCCGTTTGACCTAGAATGACCCAAGAAGCCTATTTTTAGTTATTTTATATCTGTTTAACTCATTAGAAACCTATTTAATCTTGCTTTTCGCAATAGGTCCTTGCGACACCAGTTCGGATCGCCAGTTGCTCAGGACGTCAGGCGAGTACATTCTCTGATAGTTTTTATTATCTGATAATTATTATGATTCAGCTTCTAGTATAGTATTATCTTATTTTTCTGGCACAACACGGGACACGGACTAGTATTTCTGGATTCATTTACTTGCGACACGTATTTTTCATGTTTCTGGCCTCTATTTTGGAATCACTACTGGCATCACCTACAGGCATCACTACAGGCATCACTCATATTTCAGGCTGGACTCATACTTGATTTACGTGTCGGGTCTTGGATTCACTTGTATTAGTCGGGGCGGGGAAATACTCGAGTAGACATGTAAACATTCACATCTGGAATCATCAGGAATCACTCCCTCTGGTATAATCTGGAATGATAGCAGTCGCTCACCCAGTGCGCGGTAAGCCGTACTTACCCCTAGCCGTTTACATGTCGAAACAAGTATTTCAAAGCCACCGAGTTCATTCTTTCTAGTCTGGACTCTCTTGCATTTCTTGCTGGTCTCACTTACATATTTCTGGACTTGACTCATTACATGTACCCTTGCTACGATGGACTTGTCTTTGCTTAGCCAGCACACTTAAAATTTGGATGATACATGCTAGTCACTAGGTGAATCACCCCTACATGCTAATAAGAATATAACGCACCTAGCTAAGGGAATAATCCTAACTTGTATTGCTTCTGTTAGAACATAAAAATAAAACTTTGCTTATAATTGGACTCTTGCATGCTACCTTTGCCTTGTGCAACTAGACCCTGCTATGCCTCGAGTAGAACGATATACATATACTTTGTAGTGCACTGTTTACTTGCTACACTACATGACACTAGATTATATCGCTCGGTAATTCCCTTTATGGTTTCTCTCCTCAACTTACCCTTGGGCCCGAGCCAACGTAAATGCTTAAGTTTTCGTATGAATGCAATGCTTGCCTGCTTATATGTTAAATTGTACCGGTTGCCTCAATTCAATGCTTGTCACATAATTGCATGCCAATATCAAGTGAATGCTATCTTGCCTTGCTTTCATCCAAACCACCAGAAGACTATCTAATAGTCGTTCGGAGCTAAGTATAGAACATTGAAAGTATTCGGGACCGTTAGCTCACCAAGGCATTTCCCGAGCTAGGGAACTGCAACAATGAATAATTAAGCAAGATAACAACACCTCAGAGAAATTGATACTCGTCTTGTACTCAATCTAACAGCTCAGGAAGACTATCCAAAGACAGATCATGCTATGTGATTGTCTCATGCTCGTATTGCCTTAGATTGCTTTAAGTCAAGTGAACACTGAATAAGAATTATGTCATGTAAAGCAAGAAATCATAGCTCATGGAGCATACTTGTCCTGAACAAAATCGAGTTATCCTGTGAACCTGAAACCCAAGACTTGTATGTCACAGACAACTTGTGCACAAAGGGGATTACAACATCCCATTCCGTGGACGATCTCGGGGAACTGGGACCGATCTGGTCTAGACGGACTCCACGTTGTTCTCTCCTTGTTTATGGGGACGGTACGTAATGCCCATGTTATTTTACGGTTTCCACCATTCATAACCCCATACTCATTGAGAGGTATCTCTATCAGTTCGGCGGAATGGCTTGTAATGCCCTGTTCAAAGTATTTCAAACATCCTGCTAGTGAGACATCATCCATTATGGCTATGCTAGTGATCATGTTCATATAGATAAGTCATCCTTGCTTAGCGGCAATCCGAGTACGAGTCATTGCATCATAGTCAATAAACTAAAACACTTGAACATCCTCTGCAACACTTCTGGATAACCTGTATGCTCGTGCACCCGAAATATAATCTCTAACTGAAACACTTGTTTTTGCATATGCTATTGCCCTTGGATTCATTATAAATATGCTCGTGCTTGTATTAACTTGATTTGCCTTGGACAGGGAAAGACAAATGGTAAGTTGGTAAGTCTTGTCGTATTTCCTCTTATATCGCAGGACGCACTACCATACGAGTTAGGCTATTCATCATTGCCATAAAACTGATCCTAAGGCAAAACTAGAAAGATAACTTAATAGATGGTGCACGGAACCTATTAAATGTATTTGGATTTATCGAGCGGGTGAGTAGCCTCCCCACCAGTGCATTCATGTACTGATAACCCACCAGATTGCTTGTAGGGTACGGAAGAACCTCGTTCGGTGCGGATGCCTCCTTCGTGCGTGCTAAGGCGTAGAGTTCACTTTGGAGCCTTGGAGCGTTGCATCCAGAACTGAAGCACATATACAAGACATAATGTTGGAACATCGCCTATACATCATTCCACCAATATAGTTACTTGGCATACTTTTCCTATTTCAGAGAAAGAGGCTTGAGCGACTTATAATCTCGGCCAAGCGCCGCTTGTAACACTTGTTCAATATCAATAAAAAAATTTTTTTACCTCAATACTTGTGTTATTCCATGCTTTCGCTACTGACGACTCTGTGAACTTGTTACCAATCGTCTATGCGTTTATTATTCCGCTATACTCGGATAATCTGTGCAACTTTGTGGCTTAGATCTCTTATCGCCAGCATGAACCACGGTCTTGCATGGGCGCCGCTTACGCTCATGCGGCATCACGCCCAGATGGGTCAAGCGATTATCCCGTGGGAGCGCTGGCATGGTGATTCTCGCCTAGCGGGGACGGCCGATTAGCTTGCAAAATATTAGGGCATGATGGATTGGTATCATAGCATGGCTTTACGCCTTTGGACTTTGCTTCGATTTTCTCAGTTTCGAAAGCTCGTTCGTGGGTTATGTGTATACGCTCTCTCTCGTTGACCCAATGGCATATTCCAAACAATGAGTCTAAATACTTTCAAAAAGTGTATGTGAATGATGTGTTTGCTTGTATATAATTATAATACGAAGGCCTTTGTGCTGACCTGTGTTAGGCTTGGTTGGAATAGACTCGTTCTAGAATTTGCATGTTATATGCAAACCCAAATATCTATATGTGATTACCCAACTGGTTAGTATGCAAATAGAATATCGTTCGAACGGTTAGCTTTGCACACAGTCTTTCATCTAAATTGTGTAGAGTATCACGCGCCAAGACCCTTTGGTACAAGCTAGATGCAAACGAGATTGGGATATCGTTCAGAAAAAGGATCAGTTAGACTTAGAATGGCAACCGATAGAAACGTTATCGAATTTGTCGCTTAGGCGAACATAGGAAATCATGCTTGGATTTGGGAAATAGCTCGAACGGTATTTTGTGCTCGGAAGATACAAATCGAATATGGATTTAATTGGGCGACTCAATTTTGAGTGGTGTATGGATCATTTAAAAATGCCCAAACGGATTCATAGGTCTCGTACGATGGTCGGATTGAACAAATTGAGAATATCTTGAATAAGAAATATCGCTTGAATAAAAGTTAGCCCGAGAAGAAATATTGTGGTTCGATGAAAGAGATAAGCAATAACGAATTTGACTTAGAGTTTGGAAGAATGATCTTGAATTTAGTTCGAAAAGATAACCTTCGAAATCAGTCCCAACGGAAACGATTATCCTAAAGGAGCACCGGCGTGTGATTTCACGTATGGCGGGGGTGATCGAACTCACGGGAACATGTTCGACGATTATTCCAAAAGAACTCGATGAATAGAACGTATCAAAAGATGGAATAGACTTGGGCTTGAATATTTGAACTTAGTTGCTTATGGAATGATAGAAGTAGACTGTGGATTTACCGAACAAAAATATTGAAGTTGGATAATTTTACTAGACGAATTATAATCACTGCATGAACGAACATGACTTGATGGATTTTATACATAACTTGGATGGAGCAAGGTAAAATATTAAGGTGTCTTGATCATTTTAAAGATAACCATAACATTCAAACGTTCTTGTCTTGTGCGAGCGTAACTCTATGCTCGTACATGCGTTACGTCCGATTTAGGACGATTATCCAGCGGGAGCGTTGGCGTGGTGATCTCACGTCCAACGAGGGTGATCGAACTTACGGGAGACCGGGGCATGATAACTGATGGATCATCTTGACTTTTGGTTCGACACGATAAGATGAGTTTGGGAATGCATATAAATCAAAAGTATTTGATGGATAAGTTAGCCTAGAACCTGAAATAAATCACATTTAATGGTTTCGTGAATGGATACATGAATCAGGTTGGAGGAATTAGATTATAAACAAAAGGTTTAGAATTGAATCTTGGCTTGGTGGTCTAGACTTGGAATGGATAGGGATTTTATCAAAACATGCTTGAGGAGATAGACTATGCAAATCACTAGGCTTGTCCTGTAACTTGGATATATCGTGGGTTTTACTGAACGGACTCGAACTCCTGTACAAACGAACGTGTTATTGTGTGCAGGATGATCTATGCTCGATTTCTTAGAAATCTGAGTGAAATAAGTTTGGGTAGAATACCCCGTATAAATGAATAATGGTTTGACCCTAGGAATTGGGGCAAGCATCGTGCAACGAATTTGCACGATAAATTGTGTGCTTGAACTTGTACCTATGACCTTGTGAGCTAACCTAGCAATTAGGCAGACGACCCTATGCCAAGTGAATGGACCTGTATAACCGACTTTAGCATATTGCTTGAATAAGCTATAGAACTGGGGCAGCAAGACTTAGAATTAGAATGAGAATGATAACTTGTGCTATGTTTGGCCCGATCGAATGGACGCTAGTCGATTAATCGGGTAGATCGTGCTTAACGGTAGTACAAATACTTGGTTTGGTTGGAATGGAAATGACTTAGAATTTGATTGACCCTGTCAGAAGTATCCTTGTGATTTATAAGACGAAAACCCTTAAGATTTTTGCAAGTAGCTTGTCCGATTTTACTATCTCTAAGTCTGGTTGAATGCATATATTTGAGGGACGCCTTGAACGTGTG
The DNA here is from genome assembly GCA_036927795.1 of Iris macrosiphon. Classification (NCBI taxonomy): domain Eukaryota; kingdom Viridiplantae; phylum Streptophyta; class Magnoliopsida; order Asparagales; family Iridaceae; genus Iris; species Iris macrosiphon. The sequence continues at coordinate 197,965,211 of JAYESA010000007.1, forward strand.
CATGATCCAAGACTTAATAATATGTGAAACTCGAGTGCTAAGACTTCATTATCGCTAAGTTGGTTGACATGCATATGTTTGAAGGATGCTTTGAATATGTGCACGATCCAGACTTACGATATGCTAATGCAAGTGAATATCCACATGGACAAGTATAACGACTTGTATAAGTTTGCCTCAGCTTTAGATTATTATTCATGATAGATTGTGACGTACCCCACATTAAGCAATATGCTCCATGCTAAGGCGCAATAGAAATCGAGTCAGAACTTGGATTGAATGAAAGAGTCAATCAATGAGACTGACCCAGCATATACACGACATGGCGTAAGGAACGAGTAGGAGATTGTGTTCAAATGGATCTAGTGGTACCTATTGCTACGCTTAGAATATATTCGATAGTGCGATATACGACTTGCGCTCAGGAAGTCTCGAGGACGAGACTTTTTCTGAGTGGTGTATAATATAACAACCCATTCCGCTCAAGCGGACAACCAATTCAAATGGCAAAAGCGAATGACCCAAACCGCTTTGCTCAGTGAGGATACTCATTGTGGTAGAGGATTCCCAGAATTTGGCCCTTCAGGAGTTCCGATTTAGGCTTTCAGAGGCTTGCTCGAAGTATCGCTCGACCGAGGCGAATCATCGCTAAGGTAGGTGGCTACGATGAACTTGTCTTTGCTTAGCCAGCACACATAAAATATGGATGATATATGCTAGTCGCTAAATGAATCACCCCTGCATACTAATAAGAATACAATACACCTAGCTAAGGGAATAATCCTAACTTGTATTGCTTGTGTAAGAACATAGAAATAAAACTTTGCTTATAATTGGACCCTTGTATGCTACCTTTGCCTTGTGCAACTAGACCCCGCTATGCCTCGAGTAGAATGATATACGTATACTTTGTAGTGCACTGTTCACTTGCTATACTGTACGACCCTAGATTATGTCGCTCGATAAGTCCCTTTATGGTTTTACTCCTCGGCTTATCCTTGGGCCCGAGCCAACGTAAATGCTTAAGTTTTCGTATGAATGGAATGCTTGCCTGCTTATATGTTAACTTGTACTCGTTGTCTCAATTCAATGCTTGTCACATAATTGCATGCCAATATCAAGTGAATGATATCTTGCCTTGCTTTCATCCAAACCACCGGAAGACTATCTAATAGTCGTTCGAAGCCAAGTATAGAACAATAAAAGTATTCGGGACCGTTAGGTCGCCAAGGCATTTCCCGAACTAGAAAACTACATCAATAGACAGTTAAGCAAGATAATAATGCCTCAAAAAAATTAATACTCGTCTTGTACTCAATCTAACGGCTCAGGGAGACTATCCAAAGATAGATTATGCTATGTGATTGTCTCATACTCGTATTGCCTTAGATTGCTTTAAGTCAAGTGAACATTGAACAAGAATCATGTCATGTAAAGCAAGAAATCACTGCTCATGGAGCATAGTTGTCCTGAACAAAATTGAGTTATCCTGTGAACTAGAAACCCAAGACTTGCATGTCACGGACAACTTGTGCACAAAGGGGATTACAATATCCCATTCCACGGACGGTCTCGGGGCACTAGGACCGATCCGGTCTAGACGGACTCCATGTTGTTCTCTCCTTGTTTATGGGGACGGTGCGTAATGTCCATGTTATTTACCGTTAGCACCATTCATAACCCCATACTCATTGAGAGGCGTCTCTATCAGTTCGGTGAAATGGCCTGCAATGCCCGGTTTAAAGTGTTTCAAACATTTCGCTAGTGAGACATCGTCCATTATGGCTATGCCAGTGACCCTGTTCATATAGATAAGTCATCTTCGCTTAGCGGTAATCCGCGTGCGAGTTATTGCATCGCAGTCAATAAAATAAAATACTTAAACATCCTCTACAATACTTCTGGATAACCTGTATGCTCGTGCACCCGAAATATAATCTCGTACTGAAACACTTGTGTTTGCATATGTTATTCCCCCTGGATTCATTATAAATATGCTCGTGCTTGTATTAACTTGATTTGCCTTGGATAGGGAAGGACAAATGGTAAGTTGGTAAGTCTCGCCGTATTTTCTCTTATATCGCACGGCGCATTGCCTCTCGAGTTAGGCTATTCATCATTGTCATAAAACTGATTCTAAGGCAAAACTAGAAAGATAACTTAATAGGGTGCACGAAACCTATTGAACGTGTTTGAATTTGTCGAACGGGCAAGTAGCCTTCCCACCAGTTCATTCATGTACTAATAACCCACCAGATTGCTTATAGGGTACGGAAGAATCTCGTTCGGTGTGGATGTCTCCTTCGTGCGTGCTAAGGCATGGAGTTCACTTTGGAGCCTTAGAGCATTGGGTCCGGAACTGAAGCACATATACAAGACATAATATTGGAACATCGCCTATACATCATTCTACCAATATAGCCACTTGGCACTTTTTTCTGTTTCAGAGAGAGAGGCTTGAGCGACTTGTAATCTCGGCCAAGCGCCGCTTATGACACTTATTCAATATCAATAAAGAGTTTGCTTTACTTCAATACTTGTGTTATTCAATGCTTTTGCTACTGACGACTCTGTGAACTTGCTACCAATTATCTATGCGTTTATTATTCTGTTGTACTCGCACAATCTGTGCGACTCTGTAGCTTAGACCTCTTACCGCCAGCATGAACCACGGACTTGCACGGGCGCAGCTTATGCTCGTGCGATATCACGCCCAGATGGGTCAAGCGATCGTCCAGCGGGAGCGCTGGCACAGTGATTCTCGCCTAGCGGGGACGGCCGATTAGCCTACGGGAGATCAGGGTGTGACACAAAGTGGCACTTTGTTGGCGCACTTTGCACATAGCACGTCGACATCATCGTATGGCGCTCGTGCAATCCTTTATGCACGAGTTACATGCACGGTTGCTTGCTCGAGCACATGCTTTATGGAGCCATGCTGCCTGGAGCGCATGCGGTCAGGTTCCCATACGGACATGTGCCCATGCAGCCAGGGGCCATATGGACAGGTGCCCATGTGGATAGGTGCCGAAGAGGCCAGGGCGATGCGGTTAGGTGCCTATGCGGCCAGGTACGCATATGTCCCAATGCCCAAGAGGCCAGAAGCGTATGCGGCCAGATGCGCATACAGCCCGGTGCCCATACAGCCAGGAGCACATGCGGTCAGGGGCGCATTCGGCCATGTGCCCATACAGCTCAATACACATGCGGCCAGGAGCCCATGCGACTAGGGGCCTTGTGGCCTGGAGCTATACGGCTAGCAAGTTAGCTTGAGCGAGTCAAGTGTAAAGGAGACAGGGACTGGTGTTGGCGGCTCAGTTTGACGCTGTCTGTACTGTGCAGTACAATGCGCAGGCGGTGCAGGCGGCTGCAACTTTCGATGCTTGACGGTACTGTCTTCTCTGTGTAGTACACCGGTCCAGGTGGCACATACAATCTAGTTTTTTCCTTATACCACATTTAAGTTGAAATATTTTTTAAATAGAGGCTCTCATCTTTTATTTAGATTGTTGGAAAAATTGAGAGAGAGAGAGAGAGAGAGAAAAAATAGAGAGCACCAGCAGGACCTGCGACAGCAGTTAGCATCCTTCCAAAGAAATCTTTCGAGTGATCCGAAGGTGACCAATCACTTTTCAGAAGTTCTTGTGTGAACTTGCTGGATCCTGGGGGCAGATCATTGTATAGCGCAAATCTTGCCTTGAGCTATGGTGATTTTGATTACCCCAGCAGGAGTTCGCTTCTTTGTATTTATGTTCTTGTTCCCGTTCTTCTCATTGTAACATTTGTGAATGTAAAGAGAAGAATAATTTTTTGATTCTTATTGTATTTGTATTTTCTTTGGGTTGTCAGTTTGTAACATGTTCCTTGTTTAGTGCTTCTGTGGGGTTGTGTGTCAGTGTAGAGGAACTCTTGTGTGAATCTCAGTGCACCAACTTCTCTTCTGGAGTTTGTAGAGATGAACTCTTGTGTGAGTCTATACTTTGTGGCTACCACTTCTTCTTTAATCTTACTTCGGGATTAAAACATACCTCAATACTAAGAAAAGCTATATATGAGATACTCACTTAGAGTTGTAGCCAATGTGGGACTATTATCACTAGTTGAGAACATGGCACTACGAGTTATAGAAGCACCAACGAATAACCCACGAGTATATATAACACATAGAACATACTTGGTATAAAGAAGCCGGAGGGAGGAATGAGGAGAGATGAAAAAGACCATGATAAAATGAAAAATAAATTTTGATATAGTTAACAATTTTTTTTGTTATGAGTTTGTTTGCCATTTAAATCAAAAAGAAGAACTAAGAGGAGTTGATTTTGATTAACAAACTTGAGAGTACAGAGTAGATTCCTAAGAGACAATCTAAGTACAAATTTGTTTTGATCTGGGGGGTAATTATGGAGGGTTAGGAGTGTAGCAACTCTCTTTACTCCGTGGATGATCCGGACACAAAAACTTCTCTACTTAGTTCTAGTGTGAATCTGTATATAGCCAGCCTCCTTCTTGTATAGGGGTAGTACCCTGCTATTTATAGTCGTGTTATGAATGTCGCAGATCCCCGTGCTTGGTGGCCGCATGAGGATCCTTCAGCTGGATGCGGCTGTAACAGTAGTCGCATGGTATGGGCAGGTCGCCACGTGGGGTCGGTTAGGATTTTCTATTTGAAGAGATCTCGGGGCTATTGTGCCCATAACTAGGTCAATTGGACGCTCGGTCTCCCCTAATTGTGTGAGAAATCATCTCTTGTTGTAACAGAAAATCTTATGAGACGAGAGCCACATACTGTTGTAGTCGTATAGAAGCTCTCATTGGTCTTAGTCGGAATGACCCTCTGATCGTATGTGGACGAGGCCGCATGGGTCTTGAAGCCGTATGCGTCCTCTTGTTTGGCCTTGGTCAGGTGGACGCTCTGGCCGTATGATATCGAGGCCACATGGGTCTTTGAAGCCACATACTTAGGATACGTGGCATGGTCCGTCTGTCTAGGCAATTAATGTACTAACGTGACTTGTTGTCTTTTCCTGGGTCATCGTCTACACGGATTTCAAAATATCTTAGGGTGACGGGTGGGGTGTCAGACCTTCTGACAGACATCGAAGTCTGTGTCAGGGGGTTTTATGTGACCGCCCTGCTCTGTGGTCGTTCAGGCCGCATATGTGAATTGCGTGGAGTCGAAGCTGCATGGAGTCAAAAACTGCATAGAGCCAGAGACGCATGGGGTACATGGAGTCTGGGACGCATTAGGCCAGAGACGCATGGAGTATGGGACGCATTGGACCAGAGACGCATGTATCTTTTATCATTTTCTGCTTTCATAGCATTTGAACAACTGTATACTGTCAAAAGTAATTATGACGCAGCTGTCAGCACGGATTCCAATCAGCGGTACAGGATTTGAGGCGTTCAAAATAACTGTCTATTTTGTCAGAGTCATAAATACTTTGATGTGACTGTAGGGACGATGCATCACAGGATGGTATGGGTCACGACCTATCCGAGGGCATCATGCGTCTGTTGCTGTTATGTACCCACCGCAGTTATACGTACCTTACTTATTTGTTGACTGTAAGCTGGAGCACATGGGGGATTTTTATGCTTCTACAAGACCCCCTTCAAAGTTTTCAGACTTGGCTAAGTCTGGAATACTTTGAATAAGAAGCATGAATTCAACACGCATTAACTGTCTATTTTCGTCATGTTGACGCATGCAGAGGTTGTCGCACGGAGGGCTCTGCCTTGTTGTCAAATTTGCATTAAATAGCAAAATTTAATTCTATCTTCGAGTCAGTCCGTTGGGATCCTGGGCCATCTGATAACACGGAGCCCGAGGCATCGGATGACGGCGAATCAAAAAAATCAATCCCCTCACTTATCCAAGTCTGCCACATGGGCTGGGAGTCACGTTCTTCGAGGCCTCCCTGCCTATAAAATGAGGAATATTCAGAGAGAGAAGGGCTTTTGATTTTTCTTCTATTCTCTATTTTTGCTGCTGTTGGTTCTGTTCCTTCCATGTCGATCGTCATCTCTTCCCGAGTTCCTTCGTCCTCCGCCACTGCCAAGGGTAAGGGCCCCATGTCTGAGGGCATTGCGCCTAAGAAGAAGGGTACGAAAAAGGGGAAGGCTACTACTGACGAGGTTTTTCCCCTTAAGTTTCCTTCAGACGTTCAGGGGCCCGTCATAGGTAAGGACTCTGTCACGCCCCAGTCCCAAAATACACGGGACCAGGCCACGTGGCATTGGCCAGCTGACACGTCTCCGAGGATATCCCAATTTAATGGATCCTAGCAAAGCGTGCTACGCTGTCCTAAATCTAACAAGTCTAATACTATCATACAATAGGCAGAGTCTAATCTCATCCACAATACAACAAGAAGTACTGAAATAAATATTGGAAAATAAGAGCAGAGTCGAAATGTCATAATACAAGCCAAATATGTCCGGTGGAAACAAATCCACTATAAATGATAAAATAGAGTACTGAAGACAGAAATAAAGAGTGCGACTAGAGCAACTGCTATCTAGATAAGAAGCTCCAGTCCTAGGCGGAAGGCCTACTAAGTAATCAAGGAAACTCCGACGGTAGCACCTCTAGCTCCTCCTCGAGAGCGTACCTCATCTCCAGTCCAGGTCCGTACACAGTGGGGTAATACGCCTCGTCCAAATCTGGAAGGGAACCAGGTCCTCAGAGGGACGTAACAAGATACAAAAATGCATGCCATATATAGTACTGAATAAAATAAAGGGGTGTGCTAACCATCTAAGTGAATGCAATTTGAGGATAGCTTAGTGCGTATGGGTAGGCGTAGGCATAACGTCCAACATCTTCTAGAGTGTGGTATCTGTAACGTCCATCATTCCGAAGAATGAGGTATCTGTATATGTATAATGTCCAACACTCTAAGGGACGTGGTATCTGCAATAATATATACATCCGTACCACTCCGAAGAGTGCGGTATCTGAATAAAGGAAGTCATCGGATCCGTGGCTCCTCTGGATACTACGGAGTCCAATGTGTGTATCCCATACGCCTAACAGTTATCCTCCCCACCCAATGCGGATACACAAGTCGAATACACGATGTGAATATCCCGTAAGTATATGCCAAGTCTCATATAACTAGATCACTCTAAATTGCATGCTAAATTATGATGCAGGTTGTATGCACCGATAGCGAGTCGGGTACGCGGCCCCGCATCCCAATATAAATTTACCGTCGTGATGCGTGTACAAGTATCACGGTCTAGGAAGATATCAGAATATCCTTGTCACGCCCCAGTCCTAAAATACATGGGACCAGGCCACGTGGCAATAGCCAGCTGACACGTCTCCGAGGATATCCCAATTTAATGGATCCACGAAGAGTGCTACGCTGTCCTATAATACTAACATGTTCAATATCAGTCAATAACAGGTAACTAATCTCATCCACAATATAAAGAGCAAGAAGTACTAAATAAACTGCTGGAAGATAAATACCAATCTCAAGATATCATGGTACATCCAATAATGTCAGATGGGAACAAACCCACTACTATGACGAAATAAAGTACTGAAATGAGATATAAAAGACAATGACTAGGGCATCGGCTGACTGGATAATGATGCACCCAATCTAGGCGGAAGGCCTACCAACTGATTACGAAAACTCTGACGGTAGAACCTTTAGCTCTTCTGCGGTAGCGAATCTCGTCTCCTGTCCGGGGCCGTACATTGTGGGGTAGAAAGCCTCGTCCAAATCTGGAAGGGAACCAGGTCCTTAGAGTGACGTAACAAGATACAGAGAGACAAGCCATATATAAATACTGAATAAAATAAATGCAATAAATGTGTGCTAACAATCTAAGTGAATGCAATGTGAGGACAACTGTGAGTATATGGGAAGGTGTAGGCTAGACATATTCTAACGTAATTCACCAGTCGTGACAACCGGCTAGTATATGCCACACATGCCCCCTATAACACGGGCGCATGAATACAATAACGTCCAACGTTCTATAGAGTGTGGTATCTGCAATGTCATCAAGTAACGTCCAACACTCTATAGAACGTGGTATCAGAAATATATATATAAACGTTCGTATCACTCCGTCGAGTGCGGTATCACTGTAAAGGAATGGGGTGTCCCATATGCCTACCAGTCGTCCTCCCCTCCCAATGTAGATATACCAGTCAAATAATCAACGCGCATATCCCTTATCTAAATGCCAAGTCTCTATACTGAGATAGTCCTAGATTGCTTGCTAACCGTGATGCACGTCACATGCGGCGATAGCTAGTCGATCACGCGAACTCGTATCCCAACATGAGATTTGTCACTATGAATGCATGTAAAAGTGTCAGGTCTTGGAAGATAACAGGATATCATCCAATGAGGTAAGCCTGCTAATGACTAAGTCAATGTATACTAATCTTCGACGTGTCCGTCGAAATACACTCGAGACAATCTCGGACGCGCACAGTTTTATAAAGCAAAACAACAAGCATACAATACAACAAGTGCATAATTTAAATTAGACAGTAAATATGGCAAGGTATCTTGCCTGGGTCCTGAAGCTGTGAATGCCAGAAGCTGGTTCTTGCAGTGTCCTCCGGCTGATCAACAGGTCCTAAACACAAATATAATATACAATCTAATATCAGATGCTAACATTAATTTCACACGACTACAACGTGTTGCTTGAATATTATCGCAAGTTCACGACTGTTTGGATACCGCGTCACATGTGCGCTTAGCTAAGGTGCACACGCATTTAGTACTCAAACATCCTGAGCCTTGAGACAATAATTTCAAGTTATGGTCTGACCACGATCGTTGTTCTGTGCGAACACGCTCCTTGGTTACTATGTTTATTATATGTGGTCTATGTACAGGTTTTTGGGTGGAGATGCAAGTCCTTAGTGTTATGCCTCAAGATTTAGGATTTGCTAGTAAATACACAGATTCCAACCCTTAATATTCATTGATCCAAACTTGCACATATTTAGGGTGGGGTCGGATATTAGCAATTTCAGACACGTCGATACGATGCTACGATATTTACATGAAGAAGCGGGGTTTAATGTGGTTACCTCTTCGTGGCTTTGCTTGGACAAAGTCTGCTCTCGTCGTGGCGCACTCCGGCGAGACTGTAGCAACGGCGGCGAGACTGTAGCAAGTGCGGCAGCGGCAGCAATGCACGGGGTCGGGTTGGCCGGCTGAAGGGCAGCGGTCGGGCGTGTATATGGCAGCGGTCGGGGGGTATATAGCAGCGGTCGAGGTGTATATGGGGCAGCGGTCGGCTGAAGTATGGGAGCAATGGTGGCTGAAGTATGGGGGCAGCGGTCGGGGTGTATATGGGGCAGCGGTCGGGGTATATATGGGGCAGCGATGGCTGAAGTATGGGGGCAGCAGCGGCTGAAGTATGGGGCAGCGGTGGCTGAAGTATGGGGTGTAAGGTGGCGCCGATGGGGGTGATGGATTGGTTGTGAGTCGGAGAAGAGGAGGGGTGGTGCTAGCAAGGGTTCGGCTAGGGTTGGAGAGGGTGGTGATGGATTTCTTAGGGTTTCAAGGGAAGGAACTTCATATATATATATATATATATATATATATATATATATATATATATATATGTAGGGAATTTGTGGCTGGCCTCGGCTTGGGCCTGTCTGGTCTCATTGAGATGGGCTGGTCTAATATGAGAGAGTATAGGTGGGCTCGGTTAAGTGTTGCTTGAGGTGAAATTAGCCTTAATTTAAAAGGTTTAAATGCAGTGTACCTGACGATCTTTTTACTCGGATAACGTGTAGCTAGGGAGTGACGGAGGGACGAGCATCTAAGATTACACAATGGTCAGGGGGTACCTATAATTGTCTCACGTAAATTCTAATGAAATCAAATAAATCCTAGTCTCTTGATTTACTTCAGATTAAACCCTAAATTGGTCGAGGGGGTTTACAATCCTCACATTAGTAGGTGAGTCTGCTAGCAGCTAGGTCAAGTACACTACTCATCGACGCATTCGTCGACTGCACCCGAGTCAATCTCGGATGCGCACAGTTATATGTATATTGCAACAGATATCATACAACAGTTATGATTTCATTTAAACAGTAATCCAGCAAGGTATACTTGCCTGAGTCCTCTAGCTGCGAATGCCAATATCCTGCTCCTGAAGTCTCGCCTGTACGGTCCAGCGATCCTATATATAATATAATATTACCAACATCAGTCACTACAATAGTACGATCACGACACACTACTTGCAGTAATAAACTGATGCAAGGTCTTGACTATCCATCTAGTTGGACCACGTAGTACATATATTTATATATAACACATATACATATATGTACACAAATACATATTTAACATAATAAAATACGTATGTTTAATAGTACCTATTTAAAATAGCATATATATATATATATTACTTAATAATACACCAATTAATATGTACATATACACATATTAATTAAATACATTTACATATATATGTAAATAATATTTAAATACATAATACCTCCTATATAATTTAATACATATACATATATATATATATATACATATATTTAAATAACCATTTATATACATAAGTACACATTCACAACATATATATATATAGTACATATATATTTATATGTATAAATATACAAAATGGAAAAATGTACCCATATATAATATATACTAATATATACTATATTAATACACACAAAGTATATATATATATATTTATATATATATACATATATTTATTTAATACACTAATATACTAAATACATAAAGTATATATATATATATATATATATATATATATATATATATATATATATATATATATATATATATATACATATATCTATTTATTATACACAATATACTATACACAAAGTATATATATTTATTATATATATACATATATAATTTATCGAATACACAAAATATATATTTATATATATACCCAATATATTAAATATATAATATACCAAATACACTATATATATATATATATATATATATATATATATATATATATATATATATATATATATATATATATATATATATATATATATATATATAATATATATATACATACATAATAGATATTAATACATACAAAGTATTTAATACAAGTATATAATATATACTAGGTATATACATACAACATAATACGAAATACTTATATATATATATATATAATATATATATAATATATATATATATATATATATATATATATATATATATATATATATATATATATATATATATATATATATATATATATTATATACCAAATACACAAATACATAATATAATATTTACATAGAAGTATATACATAAAATACCAAAACAGAATACATATACTAGTATATGGACAATGCTAACCAAATATACTATGTATAATACTGTATACGTATATTAAATACGTACCTAGGTGTCCAGGGGGTCGAGGTGGATCCGCCGGGCGCGTCGTCACCGGCGTGGGTGGCCGGGCGGAGCTCCGGCAGCTCGGGGGGGGGGGTCGTCAACAGCAGTGTTATTCAGCAGCGGTTGGTGAGGACGTGGGTGATGGCGGTGGATGTAGGCGGAGAAGGGGCTGATAGCGGTGGCTGGAGGTGGGGGAGTGGATGCTGGTCGGAGGGGGGACCGTCGCGGTGGTAGCCGGACGCGGTGGTGGCTGGGAGGAGGCTGCGGGAATGGTCGGGTGGAAGGCTGCGGGTTGGTGAGGGTTTTAGGATTTTAGGGTTTTTACTATAAGTTTGGGTTTTTGTGTAGTTTTAGGTGATGTAGCATGTAATATTTGCAGAAGAGAGAGAGGGGGGTGCCTTAGGATTAGGGCCGGCTGGATAGTTTTCTAGGGTTGTGTGAGGCCTCCACATGTTGCACATGTGGCTAGGATTTAAGGTGTTTGAATTGTGGGGTTAGGATATGTCCTCCAAAAGTGATGTAGAGTACATGAAAATAGGGGGAAATATTTGTGGACCGGTCAAAGGAAGGGGGTTCTCTTCTTCATATGGTTGGGCCAATGAGAGGGGGGGCACCTCATTGCTTAATTGCATAAAAGCCCCTAAACAATTAGGAAATTGCACAAAAACTAGAATTAACCTCCTTAGAGCATTCTACCCTCCTTCATATGGTTGGGCCAATGAGAGGGGGGGCACCTCATGCTATCTAAGCTAATTAAACCCAAATTTTGGTCGAGGGGGTTTACAATCTACCCTCCTTAGAGCATTTTGTCCTCAAAATTAAAACAGACATATGGAAAAACTATTGATTGAAATGAAATGCTATCACATACCTAGGCCTTCGAAGAGATGGGAAAAATGCTGCTGAATATCGTCCTCTCATTCCCAGGTTGATTTGTCTGGTGCATGATGCCTCCATGCGACACGAACTAGAGGATAGTCTGGCCTCGCAGTACCTTCTCGCTTCTGTCCAGGATCTCTACTGGCTCCTCCTGGTATGACAAACTCGGCCCGACGGTAATCTCTGAATGGTCAAGTACATGACTCGGATCTGGTATGTACCTCCTCAGCTGAGATACATAGAAGACGTCATGAACTCCTTCCAATGTCTGTGACAAGGCTAACCTGTAAGCAACTTCTTCGACGTGCTCTAACACATCGAATGGTCCGATGTACCTCAGACTCAGCTTCCCTCTACCTCCAAATCTGATGGTTCCTCGGGTAGGTGAGATCTTCAGGAACACATAATCTCCAACCTGAAACTCTAGGGGTCGTCGATGCACATTAGCCCAATGCTTCTGCCTGTCCTGTGCTGCTCGCAGATGCCCTTGGATCTTCTTTACCTTCTCCACTGTATGGACGACCAACTCTGGCCCTAGAATCTGCCTCTCACCTATATCGCTCCAACATACTGGGGAACGACACTTCCTGCCATACAATGCCTCATAGGGAGCCATCTGAATGCTCGCTTGATAGCTATTATTGTAGGAAAATTTGACCAAATGCAAATGGTCCTCCCATGAACCGCTGAAGTCAAGCATGTACGCCCTCAACATGTCCTCTAATGTCTGAATGGTGTGCTCGAATGGGCCATCTGTCTGCGGGTGATACGATGTACTGAACTTTAGGCGGGTACCAAGACTCTCTTGCATACTCCGCCAAAAGTACGATGTGAACCTCGTATCCCTGTCAGATACTATACTGACTCGCACTCCATGTAGTCGCACGATCTCCCTCATATACATGTCTGCCAAGACTTCCATAGATTGCCCGACTCTGAAGGATAAAAAGTGGGTGGACTTGGTGAGTCGATCTACGATTACCCATACCATATTGCGACTACTAGGACTCCTCGAAAAACCCATAACAAAGTCCATGGTGATGTGCTCCCATTTCCACCCAGGTATCGGGAGCGGTTGAAGTAATCCGGCAGACCTCTGATGCTCAGCCTTCACTTGCTGACACACCAGACACTTTGCCACAAAGCGGGCTATCTCCCTCTTCATCCCATGCCACCAATAGTACTGTCTCAGGTCTCTGTACATCTTCGTGCCTCCTGGATGGATAGAGTAGGTTTAACTGTACACCTTCGTCATCAGCTCCTGACGAAGCTCTCCATTCGGAATATAGAGACGATCTCCATATCTCAAAGTCCCGTCCTCATGTATACGCAGTCCTGTCTGTATTCTAGCCTCTGTCCTCTGTCGAAGCCTCTGAAATCTGGCGTCTGTTGGCAAAGCAGCCTTGATCCTCTCCACTAATGTCGATTGCAACTGGAAACTCGACATTTGGCCGTCTACTCCGGGCATAATAACCTCTATACCCAACTGTTCTATATCTCTCAATAGATATTGGTGGGCAGTCAGGAAAAATGCTATGGGCCTCCTGCTTAAAGCATCTAATACCACATTTGCCTTTCCCGGATGGTACTGTAGCTCGATCTCGAAGTCCGTCATCACTTTGAGCCAACGTCTTTGCCTCTGGTTCAGGTCCTTCTGGGTGTAGACGTACTTCAGGCTCTTGTGATCGGTGAATATCTCCATGTGCTCTCCGTATAGGTAGTGCCCTCCAAAGCTTTAAAGCAAAGATCACTGCGGCAAGCTCCAAGTGTCGGTAGGGTAGTTCTTCTTATGGGTCCTTAGCTGCCTAGAGGCATAGGCCACAACCTTCCCATGCTGCATCAAGACGCATCCTAATCCTTTCCCGGATGCATCGCTATAGATCACGAATCCTCCGGGTCCAGAAGTTATGGTCAAGATGGGTGATGTAGTCAGACGCTTCTTCAGCTCATCGAACGTCGTCTGACACTCCTCTGTCCAGGTGAACTCCTGCTCCTTGCGGGTCAAGTGGGTCATCGGCTCTGCGATCCTTGCGAAGTTCTCTATAAACCTCCGGTAATATCCGACAAGTCCTAGGAAACTCCTCACCTCCGAGACGTTGGTAGGGGTCGGCCACGTCTCTACTGACAAAATCTTTGCGGGATCTACCGAAATGCCTTCTCCTGAGATAATATGTCCAAGAAAAGTGACACAATCTAGGAGAAACTCGTACTTGCTTAGCTTGGCATAAAGCCTCTCATGCCTCAGCGTCTCTAGCACTAGCCTCAAGTATTCTCCGTGCTCCTCGTGGCTCTTTGAATACACCAAGATGTCGTCGATGAAGACTACCATGAACTGGTCCAGATACTGGTGGAAGACTCTATTCATCAGGTTCATAAATATAGCAGGCACATTTGTCAATCCAAAAGGCATCACTAAGAACTCGTAGTGACCATAACGAGTCCCTGAATGCTGTCTTTGGAATGTCTTTCCTCCGCACCTTTACCTGATGATAGCACGATCTCAAGTCGATCTTCGTGAACACCACTACTCCTGTCAGCTGGTCGAATAGATCATCAATCCGTGGTAGAGGGTACTTGTTCTTGATAGTCAAAGCATTAAGGGCTCTGTAATCAATGCACATCCGGAATGTCCCATCCTTCTTTGGTACAACAATACTGGTGCTCCCCAGGGTGATGCACTAGGACGGACAAATCCCTTGATCTGTAACTCCTCTAACTGTAGCTTCAGCTCATCTAGCTCCTTCTTCGCCAACCGGTACACATTTGAAGATATCGGCGCTGCTCTGGGCACTAACTCAATAGTGAACTCCACCTCTCTATCAGGCGGTAGGCCTGGCAACTCCTCTAGAAAAACATCTTCGAACTCTGCAATAATTTCTGGGGGTGCCGTCTCCATAGCCATGTAAGCTCTAACTGTTTGTCCTACTCCTCGCTCGATGGTGCCCCGCATGTACTCGAACTCCGGGTGACCTGGCGGTCTAAAAGTGACGCTACCCTTCCGGTAATCCAGTACGGCATTGTACTGACTTAATCAGTCCATGCCTAATACAACGTCGAAAGTTGGTATTGGGAGTACCAAAAATCTCACTCTCATCTCTCTACCACATACTACTACCGAGCACGTTCTAATAGTGCTGGTAACCGGTACGATGCCTCCTCACGGTAAGAATCTTCCAACTCTTAGGTAAGGGGGAAGTAGCTACTCTATGCATGGCTACGAAGCTACTAGATATGAAAGATAGTGTAGCTCCAGAATCAAACAATACAGTTGCAGGTAATGACGCAACTAAAATGGTACCTGTGATAGCTTTCCCTTCTGGTTCCTCCTCGATAGTTGCTAAAGCAAAGGCCTGCCCGTGCCTCTGCCCTCCAGCCTGCTGTCTGGCCTGGTTGAACTGTGCCTCCTATGGGACCAAGGGTGGTCCTCTCTGAAATCCTCCGGTAGCTGGTAGAACGCTGACCTCCTGTCGGGGGTAGTATCCTCAAGGGTAGTGCTGCTCCCCTCTGTCCGGTCTGTGGTGCTGCATCTCTGCGCTGTGGGCAGTCTCTGGCAAGGTGCTGACTCGCTCCACATATCATACATAGCCCGAGCTTCTTCCGGCAATCTCTGACAATGTGTTCCCCTCTTGCCACAATGGTGACAAGTCGGAAGCTCCTTGTGCTGGTAAGGCACTGTCCTCTGCTGCGCTTGCGCTCCTGGACGACGGACCGGTCCTCCTGCTCCGTACTAGACTCTGGCTGGTACATTCGTGCTGGAACATCTCGCTCCTCCGCCTATGGCCTCCTGGATCCTCGCCTTTGATAGAACCTCTTCATAAGAGATCCTCGCCTGAGTAGTGGTATACCTCTGCAGCTCGAAGGAAAGGCCGTGATGGAATCTCTTGGCCTTCTCCAGGTCGTTGGGTATCAGGGCGGCACCGAATTGGCTGAGTCAACTAAACTCTGCGTCGTAGGCGTCCATGATCAAGTTCCCTTGCTCCAGGTGCAGGAACTGGGAGTATAGGGCATTCTGACCGCAGCGGGGAAATACTTCGCATTGAAGTACTCCAGAAACTCCTTCCACGTTTGTGTCTTGTCGATGCTGCGCTCCATGGAATCCCACCAGTTATGGGCATTGCCCTTGAGTTGGGCTCTCACTGCGGTCATCCAGAGGTCTGGATGTAGCTGTGAACCCTCCAGTAGCATCTCCGTGTTGGAGACCCAATCCGAGATCTCCTCTGCAGTCTCCTTGCCCGAAAAGGTTCTCGGGCCCATCTGGCAAAAACCTCGTACAGTG
Organism: Iris macrosiphon; assembly: GCA_036927795.1. Taxonomy (NCBI): domain Eukaryota; kingdom Viridiplantae; phylum Streptophyta; class Magnoliopsida; order Asparagales; family Iridaceae; genus Iris; species Iris macrosiphon. The sequence goes on from JAYESA010000007.1 coordinate 197,981,783, forward strand.
CCTACTGGCTGGACAGGTGTAGGTACTGGTGCGGGTGCTGGGGCAGGTGTCCTCTCTAGTACCTCCATCGGGCTCTGTCTCAGGGTCTCAGTCTGGTGCCACTGCGCCTGCATCATCGCCTAGAAAAACTGGAACATCTGGGGATGTCCCTCCGATGGTGGCATCTGGGGTGGAAATAGCGGAGGTGGTGGTAGTGGTACCTCCGGCTGCATCATCGGCGTCTCCTCGGATGCCGGCCTCTCGAACTACGGCATCGGCGTAGCCCTCGATGTATGTCCCTCGAAGTACTGCATCGGGACAGTCTGAGAAGTCTGGCCCTCTGGCTGCTGCGTCGGGTCATCAGAAGAAGTATGGTGCCAATGTATCATCGGGGCCTGGGGGATCACCGGTGCCTATGGCTGAGGCTGCTCTTCGGGTGGTCCCTGGGATGTCTCCTCCCTTGGTGCGGCGGCGGATGGTACTAACGGCAACCGTATGCCTCATGGTCGATACGCAAGTTCATCTCGCTGTAAGAGATGGAACTTCATTAAAAGAGTACGGAATCAAACAGGATGGAGATATTTTAAAATACGGAAGAGGTTCAAAGGCGTAATCAAGTGGATGAGACATAGTAATTTCTATCTCCTATTGCAGGCTCGCTGGACACGTTACCATACCACAAGCGATAAATATTTGACGAGACCTGTATGGGCCACCACTAAAACCATGTCACGTCCCAGTCCCAAAATATACGGGACCAGGCCACGTGGCATTGGCCAGCTGACACGTCTCCGGGGATATCCCAATTTAATGGATCCTAGCGAAGCGTGCTACGCTACCCTAAATCTAACAAGTCTAATACTATCATACAATATGCAGAGTCTAATCTCATCCACAATACAACAAGAAGTACTAAATAAATACTGGAAAATAAGAGCAGAGTCAAAATGTCATAATACAAGCCAATTATGTCCGGTGGGAACAAACCTACTACAAATGATGAAATAGAGTACTGAAGACAGAAATAAAGAGTGCGACTAGAGCAAATGCTATCTAGATAAGAAGCTCCAGTCCTAGGCGGAAGGCCTACCAAGTAATCAAGGAAACTCCGACGGTAGCACCTCTAGCTCCTCCTCGAGAGCATACCTCGTCTCCAGTCCAGGTCCGTACACAGTGGGGTAATACGCCTCGTCCAAATCTGGAAGGGAACCAGGTCCTCAGAGGGACGTAACAAGATACAAAAATGCATGCCATATATAGTACTGAATAAAATAAAAGGGTGTACTAACCATCTAAGTAAATACAATTTGAGGACAGCTTAGTGCGTATGGGTAGGCGGAGGCATAACGTCCAACGTCCTCTAGAGTGTGGTATCTGTAACGTCCATCATTCCGAAGAATGAGGTATCTGTATATGTATAATGTCCAACACTCTAAGGGACGTGGTATCTGCAATAATATATACATCCGTACCACTCCGAAGAGTGCGGTATCTGAATAAAGAAAGTCATCAGATCCATGGCTTCTCTGGATACTACGGAGTCCAATGTGTGTATCGCATACACCTATCAGTTATCCTCCCCGCCCAATGCGGATACACAAGTCGAATACACAATGTGATATCCCGTAAGTATATGCCAAGTCTCATCTAACTAGATCACTCTAAATTGTGTGCTAAATCGTGATGCATGTCATACGCACCGATTGCGAGTCGGGTACGCGGACCCGCATCCCAACATGAATTTACCATCATGATGCGTGTACAAGTGTCACGGTCTAGGAAGATATCAGAATATCCTCACAGTAGTAGGTGAGTCTGCTAGCAGCTAGGTTAAGTACACTACTCATCGACGCATTCGTCGACTGCACCCGAGTCAATCTCGGACGTGCACAGTTATATGTATATTGCAACAGATATCATACAACAGTTATGATTTCATTTAAACAGTAATCCAGCAAGGTATACTTGCCTGAGTCATCTATCTACAAAATATCCTGCTCCTGAAGTCTCTCCTGTATGGTCCAGCGATCCTATATATAATATAATAATACCAACATCAGTTCACTACAATAGTATGATCACGACACACTACTTGCAGTAATAAACTGACGCAGGGTCTTGACTGTCCATCTAGTTGGACCACGTAGTACATATATTTATATATAACACATATACATATATGTACACAAATACATATTTAACATAATAAAATAGGTATGTTTAATAGTACCTATTTAAAATAGCATCTATATATATATTACTTAATAATACACCAATTAATATGTACATATACACATATTAATTAAATACATTTTACATATATATGTAAATAATATTTAAATACATAATACCCGTCCTATATAATTTAATACATATACATATATATATACATATACTTAAATAACCATTTATATACATAAGTACACATTCACAACATATATATATATATAGTACATATATATTTATATGTATAAATATACAAAATGGAAAATATACCCATATAAATATATACTAATATATACTATATTAATACACACAAAGTATATATATATTTATATATATATACATATATTTATTTAATACACTAATATACTAAATACATAAAGTATATATATATTTATATATATTTATATATATATATATATATATATATATATATATATATATATTTATATATATATATATATATATATATATATATATATATCTCTATTTATTATACACAATATACTATACACAAAGTATATATATTTATTATATATATACATATACATATATAATTTACCGAATACACAAAATATATATTTATATATATACCCAATATATTAAATATATAATTTACCAAATACACTACATATATATATATATATATATATATATATATATATTATATATATATATATATATATATATATATATATATATATATACATATATATATATATATATATATATATATATATATATATATATATATATATATATATATATATATATATATATATATATATATATATACATAATAGATATTAATACATACAAAGTATTTAATACAATTATATAATATATACTAGGTATATACATACATAATAGACATTAATACATACAAAGTATTTAATACAAGTATATAATATATACAAGGTATATACATACAGCATAATACGAAATACTTATATATATATATATATATATATATATATATATATATATATATATATATATATATATATATATATACCAAATACACAAATACATAATACAGTATTTACATAGAAGTATATACATAAAATACCAAAACAGAATACATATACTAGTATATGGACAATGCTAACCAAATATACTATGTATAATACTGTATACGTATATTAAATACGTACCTAGGTGTCCAGGGGGTCGAGGTGGGTCCGTCGGACGCATCGTTGCCGGCGAGGGTGGCCGGACGGAGCTCCTGCATTGCGGGGGGGAGGGGGGGTGGTCAACAGCAGTGTTATTCAGCAGCGGTTGGCGCTGCGGGGGCTGTGTCGGCCGGCTGCGGGGACTACCGGGGCCGAGCTATGGCGGGGACAGAGATGAGGGCCTGGTCGGGTTGTCGATGGAGTACGGTGGCCGACCGAGCTGTGGTGGCGAGACGGGGGACGGTAGGGTGTTCGGCTTGGCTGTGGGGGGGGTGATAGCTGTTGGTGAGGACGGGGGTGATGGCGGTGGCTGTAGGCGGAGCAGGGGCCGGTGGCGGTGGCTGGAGGTGGGGGAGTGGGTGCTGGTCGGAGGGGGGACCGTCGCGGTGGTGGACGGATGTGGTGGTGGCCGGGAGGAGGCTGCGGGAATGGTCGGGTGGAAGGCTGCGGGTTGGTGAGGGTTTTGGGATTTTAGGGTTTTTACTAAAAGTTTGGGTTTTTGTGTAGTTTTAGGTGCTGTAGCATGTAATATTTGTAGAAGAGAGAGAGGGGGGTGAAAACCCATACTTTTAGTAAAAGAGTCTGTAAACCAGCCGGCTGGGTAGTTTTCTAGGGTTGTGTGAGGCCTCCACATATTGCACATGTGGCTAGGATTTAAGGTGTTTGAAATGTGGGGTTAGGATGTGTCCTACAAAAGTGATGTAGAGTACATGAAAATGGGGGAAAATATTTGTGGACCGGTCAAAGGAAGGGGGTTCTCTTCTTCATGTGGTTGGGCTAATGAGAGGGGGGCACCTCATTGCTTAATTGCATAAAAGTCCCTGAACAATTAGGAAATTGCACAAAAATTAAAATTTAGGATTTGATGTGACAAAATACCATGTTTGGTGTTTTGTAGTGGACTAGAATGGTGTATGGTGTTTAGTATGAGACTTGAGGGTGTGTGTGTGGGTTTGGGTTGGAGTTGGGTCTAATTTGAGTGAGGTTGGATCACTACATTAATTTAATTATAATTAATGCACCGGGTGTTCCTAAATTAATTTAAAAATACATGGAGTCTAAATTGGGTGGGCACAAGCGTCATGGGCGTGGTAGGCTTAGAGTATAATAATGTCATAATCGGGGTTGGTCAAAATGGGTTGAGGTTGGGTCTCAATTTTGATTGGAACGGACATAGAACGTAAATATGCAATTAATTGAATTTACGTACGGACGTTTGTAACGACTTCTGTGCGACTAAAATCAGGCACAAAAATGAGTATCTGTGAGTTACACGAAGGGCATTATGGTAGGTTGGTATGTCTAGGCAAAGTGTATGGAATTTGTTTGAGGGTAATAGCTAGTATAGTGTCCTAAATATCGAAGCAACGGTAAGGTGTCCTAGGTAATATAAACATTGCATAAATAATTAAAACTCTGAGTAATAAATTCTAATAGCATATAATTAACCCTAATCATGCTATCTAAGCTAATTAAACCCAAATTTTGGTCGAGGGGGTTTACAGACTCTCTTACGGGTGGAGATATACAATAACACAGAGACACGATTTGTATGATTTGTTGCATGGATGTAGAGACATGCACGACCTCTTGACTTTGTATATGCGCAAGCTATGAATGTGCAGCCTCAGAACTAGAAGTATGCTATGGGCAGCCTTACATATGCACAAGTTGTGATTCATCGCATGGGCACATGTCGTCGTACACGCCGTCGTGCGTGAAAGTGTCATGTGCCTATCATTCTTCTTTGTATGTTAATTTTATGCAGATCCCTCTTTGCTAATACGCCTGTCTTTTCTATATTGTGTAGTGAAGTTACCGATCACCCCTTCAGGGGAGTTGGTGCTCAACCCTGGGCGAGTTCCATTGAATGCAAATTTTGAGGATCTAGCCGCTGCCATTCAATGCCAGATGGATGCAATTTTTCCGTCCGATAGGCAAAAAAAGATGGCTGACCAGGGCGAGTTTTTTCTTCTGAGTCAAATGACTTCGGGGACGGCCGCTACTGGGAAGGGTCATACCTCCAAGAAGCCCTACTTTCTGTTTTGTGATGCTCTAACCTCGTTCGCCCCCAAATTAGGGAGGTTCAGGAAGGATTGGAGTTTTACCCACGTGGGACGAAGATGTCCGTACCGTATTTTTAACGTCATATGCCTTTATTTAATTTTCACATAGTGATGGGCAGGAGGTCGATGGCTTGGAATTTGACTCCTGAGCTGCGAGGGGCTCTTACTGGCGGGTCGGGGGGCATCAAGGCAAGGGGCTTTCTCGTGTTGAAAGGAGTCTCCCTCTTATTCTTGCACTGGGTTAGCACCCGCCATCGTTAGGAGTAACTTGGGGCCGAACCTTGATGTGTATGCCATGGATACCTTCCTTCATGTGGTCGCAAAGAAGGGTGCGTATCCATCGGGGTAGTTGTGAACCCTTGGTTGGGCCCATTACACTCCTTCTTGGTATCAGTTGACCAAGTGGGTGTTGAAGTGCTACGAGCGAGAACTCCGTGTCGCTGTTATTTTCTTTGTTGTAAGGGGACCTTGTTACTGCCAGTCTATGAACCGTTGTCTCTTTCTCACGCTGATGGAGATGTATAACTATCATACGAGGACTTTTTTACCCTGGCGGGGAGATAGGGTTGGCCTTACACGAGATGCATTCAGTCTCGAGGCTTCCCTGGGATGAGGTACCCTATGAGGAATATACTTCGAGCAATGACAAGCTGGAGGAGTTTGAGATGGAGAGTCCTAGAGAGAGTACAAGGAAGATAAGGCTTCTAAGGGTCCTATCCTACATACTACTGTCTGGACGCATTATCTTTTTCAGTAGGCGCCTGGGTCGGACGAGGTTTATATACGGGTGCCGCGATCCGACAGTATCAAGAGAAGTCGGTTGACGGCGATAAATTAAGCTTTTTTCTCATGGACACTCATGAGTTGTCCAACCAAGCGTTGCTGGCGGGGTACTTGATGGTCTGGCTGCACAACTGCGTGTTTGCGGGGGGGTTAGGCTCGATTGAAAGAATCAGCCACAATCTCATCCTCCCGGCTTTAGGACTAGCTTTTGGCCATCCACTCGTGTTACTTCCCGCGATGGTTGGTGGCACCCATCGGGACCTTCGGTGATTTACAGAAAAGGTAAAATGCCACAAGGGAGTTGGCGAATTCAACAGGGTAGAGTTACCCTATCATTACCTGATGGGTTGGTTTTTGTTACACCATCAGTCTCTGATGCGTCTCGGTACCGAGAAAGGGATGTTAGAGGGAGACACCTTTATCTGTCATTTTCGGAGGATGAAATGACATCACGAGGATATACCCTCGTGTAGGAGGGAGCTCGTCCATCTGAATGGATGGACATTTTACACGACGATTCCAGAATTCACTAAGGAGGAGAGGAGCATCATCCACCGGGATAGTAATGTTATCGGTCGTCAATTACCAGTGACCCTCTATCGCTGGCTCCTCACCATCCGTACCTCTTACTTGGTATATCAAAATCGGGTAAAGGTCTCCCTGGAGCCCTTTCATCCCAGCCGGTTTGCTCGTCAATTCGGATGTCGCCAACATCTACTGGAGACTCCCAGTACCTCGTTGGGGATAATTGGTGGTCTTCTCGATGGTGCTCGAGCATGACATTATTATACCACTATTGGTACATAGGTATAGTTCGGATTGCCATCCGCTGATGTGATGCCGACCCTACTGTATGTAGTGAGACTTTTTTACTGTACAGCCAATACGCCACCAGCAGACTATATCCCGGACACGGCATACTTTTCCAGTACCGTCTTTGCTCCCCCGTTGGTGAAAGGTCGAAGGACGCCTAAGAAGGGCTAGAGTGTAGCTCGGCCTCTACTAGTTGACTCGGATCCAACGTACGAAGAGGGAACCTCCTGACGGTCTTCCCTCTCCTAAGCGCAAGTCCGCGGTGGCTCGCCACCCTGGTCATCCCAAGAAGGCGTGAGTCGAAGTGACCTCAAGGGCGGGATCCATTGGAGAGTCGGACCCTGGTGGAGAGAGCTCTGTAAGGGAGGAGGTATGACCCCTTGTATTGGTGGTGTGGGAGGGAGACTTTAATTTGGATGCTATGGCATAATCCGTAAATCCTCTTAGTTTAATTCTACCTGGTCCTTCATATGAATACCTTGGTTTTGGTATTTTTGATAATTTGTAGACACAAGGGAGGAAGGGCCGCCCTCAGCGATCGACGGCTGCTAGGGTCTCTTACGCAGAACCAGAGGAGGGGACGACCTTTCACAAGTCCGACGCTGCCCTTGAAGAGCTCGTCTTTAGGATCCGTGTGATTGTATCCCTGGAGAGCTGTCAATGGAACTCGCCGCTCTCCAAGTCTTGGGAGGTAACTTGAGTGTTTTGGAGGTGCCTCCAACTATGGCGAGTGAGCCTTCAATCATGTTATCTTCTTCAGGTACGCTATTTTTCCGCTTTACCAGAGATAAGATTTTCTGGCTTGAGTTTTCAATTCTTCGGGTAATCCTGCCCATGAGTAGCTGTGATCCTGCAGGCGGCGGCTCCCTTCTGCGAATAGCAGACGTAACTGCCAAGGAGGATATAGAGGAAGGATGGGGCACTGGACTCATTTGAGGAGGTCTATGCCTCTTTCCCTTCTGGCTAGGAATGAAGAACCCCCTGTTGGGTCTACTGCTGAGACTGGTACAGAGGGGACTTCGGCTGTCGGGGATGAGGTGCCTGCCCCCTCATCTGTTGTTGTAGGACCGGGTGACACTGGCATATCTTCCGATGTCACTCTTACGGCGGTTGATATTACTCGACTACCTAGTGCCCAGTCGCTATTTTCAACTGGGAGGCAGTTTGCAAAAGCCAAAGCTTGATGTTCTATAATTGTCGCTCTGCTACCGGAATCTTCTAGTGTTTCTATGCCTCCTCTGCGACCGACTGTAGTCCCTACCGTCATGACTCCTTTGACTCCTTCCATATTTGCTGATGTGGAAGATGCCTCTAAGGTCACTATTCAGAGCTTCTACATGCACCTGAAGCAGGGGGTGCATGCCGTCCTGGGGCGAGGCAAGGATTTTACTTGGGCTAAGCACTGTGCCCAGAAACAGGCTAAGCTTTTGAGGACCCTTCCTGGTTATGAGGAACTGGCTGACCTTTTGAGCCAGAAGTTGGTTGAGGTGGAACAGCGCCTGAATGAACTATAGCAGGCACGACAGACCGACCTGGTCATCACAGTGGAAGAGGAGCATAAGTTCCTTCTGACGTCCATGGAGCAGGTGAAAACTTCTTACGTGCGGAACAAGAAGGCCCTGGAACAGGACCTCCAAAAGTTGGGCCTCAGGCATTACGAGTTGAATGATCGAGGGGAGGTCTCTCTTGCTCAGGAGGACTCCGCGGCCCATGCAATAGCTACGATCAACGAATAAATTGTGCAACTTCAAGCCAAGCTGGCGGTCATGGAGGACGACTTCCAGGCATCTCGTCAAGAGAGGGAGGCCATCTGCGAGAAGACTAGCAAGGTGGCCCAGTCTTCTACTGCCATGGAGGATACATTGAAGAGGCTGGAGGACAAACACCAGGCGTATGCCCACCTTGATGATCCTGAGGCTCTGGTTCAGGAATTCGAGCGTAGGGTCCGAGCGAAGATTGATTCTGCCATTACTCGGCTCCAAGTGCGAATAGAGGAGTTGTGCACCGCTGAGGAGTAGCAGTAGTTCGGGTTTTATTTTTCAATACTGCCTTTTGCTCCGAAAAAGAATTTTGTTTGGGAGATGGAGACTCCCCTTTTGTTTCTTTTTGTCATAAGCATGTTTTACTTTTGTGGTCGGGACGTGGTACCCAAATATAGTTTGTTCCTGATATCTCTATGAAATAAAAGTTTTTTCTGCTGTGATTGTCTTGCTGACTCGATTTGTGTCCTGGAAGAAAAAAATGACTACTTCCCATACTTAATGTACTGAGGTGTGCTTGATGTGTTCATACCACTGTATCTGTCTAGGTCTCCGAGGGGGGTCACTCTAAATCTCAACAATCACATATTGGGTCGTGTAGAGATGAAAAAGTTCTGGAGACATCTTACTCAGAGGTATGGTGGACGTGGCAAGATATGACTCTGTGGGGATAGTGGAGAGACGTAGTTCAAAGGAAATATGGACTTGAAATAACTTTTTCTCTGCCGGGGAAAAGAGTGTGGATTCGTTTCCATAGCGGGTATTCCGCTGGGGATTTTTTTTTGGACCAATCACTTCTTGTGCACGAAGGTACAAGCAATAAGTTCGAGATAAGCCCTGCCAGAGATGATATGGACGTGACAGTTTTTGTGGACTTAATACTGGTGTACCTTGGTGAGTACGGATGATAAGTTTAGGCGGTGATCGATATCAGAGGTCTTGTGGACGCAATGATCGATAACCAACCCGACATGTTTGCTCAGAGGTACGAAGGACATGGCGAACCCTACTGGGGAATTTTTGGGCGGACTTATTATTTGTTGCACACGTTGAGTGCAAATAATAAATTTAAAAAATAAGGTAATATGGACATGATAGGTTTTGTGGACCCATTATTTTTTGTGCATGTTAGTGCAAGTAATAGGTTCGAGACAAGCCCTACCAGAGGTAATATGGACGTGGCAGTTTTTGTGGACTTAGCACCGTTGTCGTACCTTGGTGAGTATGGATGGTAAGTAAAAATGACAACCGATATCAGAGGTAATATGGGCGTGATGATCGATAGCCAAGATCCAGGATATTTGCTAAGAGGTAATATGGACGTAACAAACTCCATCGGAGTAGTATATTAGAGCAGTAGTCTAGAGGTCCTGTAGACATGAACCAGCGCCTAGAAATATACGATATAGTTTGGTGATAGAGAAGTACCAGTCTGATTTAGACGTAGTACTTTTTGAGGAACTTGTCGTTGATGGGCATCATGAGCAAGTCGCCGTTGGGTCTCGCCAACCGGTAAGCATCGTTAGAAAATACAATTTTTGTGATAAATGGGCCATCCCATTTAGGTTAGAATTTGCTTGCTGTCTTGTGGGTCATAACCATAGGTCTTCTTACTATTAAGACGAGGTCACCCACTTAGAATGTCCTTTGTTTTACCTATTTTTTGAAGGCTCCAGATAGACGTGCTTGATACAACTCTATGCGTTATTGAGCTAAGAGTCATGTTTCATCGAGTGCTTCTAATTTCTGTAGCCATCGGCGATGATTGTCGTTGATGGTTAGCTGGTGGGAGAGGGCCACTCGAAGTGAAGGGATCTAGATCTCGAGAGCAAGGATCGCTTCGCTCCCATAGACCAGAGAGAAGGGTGTACTGCCAGTAGCTACCCGAACTGTTATACGGTAGGCCAATAGACATTCCTCGAGTTTCTCGTTCCAGTCGTGCTTGTTGGATGCCATAAACTTTCTAAGAAGCTTGATGATGGTTTTGTTGAACGCCATGGCCAATCCATTAGTTGTTAGGTTGTAGGCGGTTGATGCCATGTTCTGGATGCAATTTTTATCGTAAAACTGGTAAAAAGCATGATTTGCAAACTGCAGACCATTATCATGGATGATCCTCCATGGCAAGCTGAAGCGATAGATAACGTGATGCTTGACAAAGCTAATAACGTTCGATGTTTTAACTTCGATGAGGGGAACTACTTTCTCCCACTTGGAGAAGTAATCTGTGATGACCAGAATAAGCCGATATCCCTTAGACGAAGGTGGACTTATCGATCCGATGATGTCCATTTCCCATGCTTCGAACAGTCAGGATGCTACCGTTGGGTGTAGGAACTCGGAGGACTGATGGATAAAATCTGTGCAGATTTAGCATGCTTGGCACTTTCTTGCATAGTCAATAGCCTCTGCCACCATCGTTTGCCAATAGTAGCCCATTCTTCGAAGACGGTCTTGTAACTTTGGACTAGGCTGATGTGCCCCGTATACAACGTAATGAGCTTCACGAAGGGCTTATCTTGCTTCTGCATCCGATAAGCATCTTAACAGAAGACCGTCGTAGGATTGACGATATAATATTTTGGTAGTTGTATCAAAATAGAACCTGAGGGAACATCGTCTGATCAAAGTAGCTTCCTTTGGATTCTAGGAAAGAATTCCATAGACTGCGTAGTCGATGAATGTAATCCTACAATCTCGAGTGTCGACGTCGACCCTTGTGCGTACCTGAGACACAAGCTTAGGTTGCTTTTGGGGTAGACCAGCTTTTGGCCGACTACATCGATTTGAAGGTGAGTGTTGTTTTGTATTTCTAAGGAAGCAGCGAGGCCGACCAAAGAGCTTGCCTTAATAATTTGCAACCGAAGGACATACTCAATAAAGAATATCTTGATGGTTGTGATGATGTTAAGTGCAGCCTGGTGGTAGGGGATCAAGTCCTTATTTCAGACTATATACTCACCCCAGACCTGTTTGACTATTAGATAAGAATCATCGTAGGCCTCAAGGTATTCTATTTTGACTTGCTTGCCGAGATGGAGCCCGATGATTAAGGCGTTATACTCTGGCACATTGTTGGAACATGGTCTGTGAGAGGGTAGGCACGATTAATGACGAGACCGTCTAGGGAGATTAACACTATCCCGAACCCAGCGATGATGTTGCCTTTGGATCCTTTCCTTGAAGCACCATCAAAGAACAATAGCCAAACTGCTTCGTGTGAGGTGACGTTGGCGTCTACTACTTCGTCTGGAATCTCTTCATAGAGATTTGAGATTTTTGGCCCGGGTAGACTGCCAGAAAGTTGGCCAAAGCCTGATCCTTGACGGCCTTTTGTGGGACGAATACCATATCATATAGAGATAATAATATTGCCTAGGTAGCCAAGCGAGAACTGTGTCATGACCCACAGCCGATGTAAGGGCACGAGTAATGAACAACGCCCAGCCTACGCCGTAGCATCGGCGGTAGAACGCTTTTTGGGTAAACTATCTATCTAACAACCAAGATATAAATATGCCACCAATGTACTATGAATACTCAATCACAGATCTATAAGATAAAACAAATCACACGAATATGATAAAAGGACAGAAGAGTCACAAATACAGTTCACAAGACAAATAATATCCAATGACTCAAAGAAATAATAATAACAAAATGCTGGAGACAAAATACCGGGTCATCTGTCTCAGTCGGAATGAGACCCTCCTGAGCCAAGGTATCTAGCTCTCAGCCAAAAATATCCTGAGGCCCGTAATGAGTGGGGTACCACTCCTCAGTGTCATCTGAAAAAAAATATCCAGTCAGGAAAGGAGCAAAGTACATCTCTAACAGCAGTTCTAATAAATGATATAAACCATGTAACTGTAAATAGGGTGAATATACAAGATACAATATAAAGGTACAAGAGATATGCAATAAAGGAATACTAAAAATAAATACCAGAATGACCATCATAGGAATGAACAAGAAATACTAATACTAAGTGAGTGAGTACCAGCTTTAACATGTGACCGGCTTGGGAACTTGCACAAGGATAATGGCCTGGTTAATCATACGTACAGTGTATGATCAACACTCATAAGAAACAAGACATGCACAAGGAGGGTATGATCATATATCTACACTACATACTCCCCGCCCCTAACTGGTATAGTGGATCCAACCATAGTACGTTATGACACAAGATTCTCTGGGTAGGTAGCAAGTCTCCCCAAGAATCAATGTCTGTACCTGTACAAGAAGAACAAGAAACAAGGCCTGCACAAGATACACCGTAAATACCAAGGAATAACATCTCATGATAAGATCCGGATATACCAATCTGTGTAACCATTGTCAAGAAATCAAGGATATCTACGATAAATATAAGAGACATAGAGGATATCATAAATGAGAAACTATCAGAGAATATATTTGCTTGAAATCCGGTGAACAATATCAAAGATGTTCTGTACGGTGCCTCGAAGACCTAAATGTGAAATATTACATCAATACAAGGTTTTAGAATAAAAATAAGTTAAACTAGTCAACTTCTAGGTCATAAAGCCATTTCTAAGTCAAAACAGTCAAACTAGGTCAACTCTAGGTCAAATTGGTCCAACTTGGTCAAACTAGCTATTTCTTGGTTGTATGAGTCAATCTCTAGGATATTTGGTCCATACAGTCACCCTTACTTTTTCAATTAAGGGTAGTTTGGTAATTGACACAGGTATTTTTATTTTAGGAGTTATTATATTAAATATTGTGCATGTGTATTAATTATTTGTTGTATTATTTATTTATTGCTAGAGTTAGATTTATTTTGGACTTGTGTAGTGGACCTAACTAGTTTAGTTAGATGCATGAACCCAACATTTGTATTAGTTTAGATTGAGCACAAGATTTAGACACATTCATCAGGAGGATGAATTAATTAGTGAAACCATTAGACTAGAACCTTCTCTCCTTAATTAATTTCTTCATGAGAGGCCTCAAGGGGCAAATTAGACATTCTAAATTACTTGAGGAAGAGGGTTAGGGCCGGCCACATTAGGAGGGAGGGGGGGGGAGAGTGTCTTCTCATTTCACATTTCATATAGATCTAGATTTTTTCCCCTTTTCTAATTTATTTATTCCTTCACCATTCCCTCATAAATTTCTACCCAAATTCCTTTCCTATACTTCAATTGAGGCTACTATAACAAGGATCTATAAGAAGGAAGCAAGGAGCAACAAGGAGGAGGCCAAAATCTATAAGGAGGAGGTTATTTTCTACATTTGGGGATTTTTATTGGAAATCTATTTTTTAATAGTTATATTTCAGTTTTTCCTCTTGTAATAGATTCTAAATATGAGATTTAACCATGAGAAACCAACCCACATGCATAGGCTACCCATAAAAATTGGTTTTAGGTTCATAAGAGACCTATGGTGGAAGTTATGTGTGTTTTGGTGTCAATTTTAGGGAAATTTCGAGATTGGCACATGTAGTGTTTGTCAATTGGTCTAATAGATCAAATTGACATATGTATGTTTGTTTGTGACTAGTGTCGTGTCCACAATTGGGTACGTGTAGGCCGTATCTCGTCAATTTAACAAAACGGATTAATTTTGGAGGTTTTTCTTCGACACGGGGATTTTTGTACATCAATTTTTGACACAGACACGTAGTTGATCTAATTATTATACGTATTGTGTATAATTAGTATTCTAGACTTGCTCGTGTCCTCCGGGATGCGTTTGGTTGTGTGGTGGAGCCTTATCGCAAGCATATCATAGAATAAGTGTGATACGGGTGCGGTGCTCTCCACGTGTTTGTTTCATTGTCCTTATTCTTTGTGGCTTTATATATATATATATATATATATATATATATATATATATATATATATATATATATATATATATATATTAGTATGAGTTATTATATATGATATGTATATGTATTGTGTGTGTATCTATAGTATATTGTATCTATGAGTATTAGTAGCTATGTGTCTAGGTGTTAAGTGTATATGGTTATATATATATATATATATATATATATATATATATATATATATATATATATATATATATATATATATATATATTGATATGTGTATAGGTGTGTGCATATGGTTATATGTGTGTGTAGTGTTATGTGTTTATGAGTGTGTGTGTGAGGAGGAGTAGGTGCAGTTCAGAGGATGGAGCAGTGCATTGATGCACTGAGTTGTGCAGCAGTATATACTAGTTCAGCAAAGAGGGGAGCACAGAAATGTGCAGTACACTAGCAGTAGAGCAACTCAGCAAGGAGAGAAGGAAGTTTTAGCTAGTATCAGCTAGTGCACAGCATCGAGTCAACTGCAATAGAGGATGAAGGAGCCTGCAAGCAGTGTGCACAGCCATGGGAGAGTAAGAAGGTTTCAGCAGCAACTCGAGTCACACTATTCAGTACAGTGCATAGTATCATCAAACAACAAGAAGGAGATAATGTGCAGTGGCCAACTGCACAGTTCATGTATCAGTACTGTGCAGTATCAGTGAAGCCAGCTGCTGTTTCAGTAAGAGGGAGTGCATAATGCAGTGTCAACATTCAAGAGCAGCAACATAGCAGCTTACCTTCACCATTGAAGAGCAGTGGCAGCTACAAGTACACTGCAACAGGGAGCTTCAATGGTAGGTGCAACATGCTCGGGACAGAGAAGGTGCAGCAGAAATTTAGAGTGGCACTCAGATAGCAAGCAGTACCAGCAAGAAACTATGCAGCAAGCATTGAGCATGTACATCAGTTTCAGCATGCAGCAGATTTTATCGAGTGTACCCAGCCAGTGCAAACAAGTTAGCTATACTGTGCAGCAATGTAATACACTGCGGAGGAGAAAATATAGTGAACCAGTGCAGGAAGCATTCAACAAGTTATGCAAGGAGCAGTGTGTGCAGCCAAGCTGCAGTGAGATAGTGTGTAGTCTGCACCATCAATAGCTGAGCAGTGAGTAGTGTACATCAAAGCCAAGGTAAATGCTCGTGCATAGCAAGAACCCAATAATGTGCAGTGTGCAGCCAACTGAGGGGAAACCAGTGCTCGTACAGAGGGGTCAGCATGCTCGTGCAAAGGAGGGAGCTACAACCGGGAACAAGCAAAGCACAACAATGTGCAGGTAATATATTCAGCAAATGTAGTATCAGTTCAGTACAGCCAGTGCACTGAACACAGCAAGTTTCAGCATAGATTCAGAGTATCATCAGAGGTGCATATTCGTGCACAGAAACTACAGTACCTCGAGGCAGTATGATTCAGCAGTAAGTTAGTTTGTGCAGGCAACAATGCACAGCCATTCATAGCAAGCAACAGTCAGTTAAGTACAGTTTTCCTTAATACATAGCAAGGTGTATCAGCTCGTGCACAGTAGTTTGCTGCACAGAGCCTTCAGGTGCAGCACGAGCCTACAGCAGTGTGGCCAAGGCAGTAACAGTAATGAGAGACACTGTGTGCACAATAGGAGCATTGGCAACTCTACACTACAGCATAGTATCAGCAGGTAGTTATCTGCAGTATTAGTTTAGCAGAAATGCACTGAGCAGCTAGACAGTGAACCATCAGCAACTGGAGACAGTGCATTCACTACAGTAGCATCACATCAAGGAGAGTGCATCAATGCACAGCACAAGAAGCATTCAGGTTCAGCTAGAAGGTATTTCAGGCAGCTAGTCAGGGAGTTTCAGGTATCGGCTAAGTAATGGTTCAGTTAGGTATTGGTTAGTAGATTAGTTAGTTATCAGTGTCAGTTATATGGGTAGTTAGCTTATAGTTGGTTTAGTTATTTAGGTGTTGGTGTAGTAGTTAATTGTTAGTTTAATAGTTAGATATGCATACTAATATATATGGATAGTTAATAGTTAGTAGATATGTGTATTTATTAGCTTAGTACTATATGTAGTTAGTAAGTTTTGAATTGTTAAGATAGTAGGTATATGTACAGTATTGATATATATTTCATACTAAGTATATGTTAGCATATAATTAGTATTGGGGGGTTTTATATATATTAGCTATATGTATGAGGACTTGAATTACCTTGGGATACCAAGGTAATGTCAAGGTATTGGGTTTGAGTATCGGGATATGTATGAGGTAGTGCGATACGCATTGGTGCAAGACCAAGGTATCCTAAATTCATTGATTAGTTGAGATACTATATTTATTGACTTGTATATATATCTAAACTATTATTTTCATATATTAAAACTTGCGTATCTTAGGATACGACATTTTGTGTGGTTCTTAGTATCCTAGATTAGCTAGTGTAGTTTAGTTTCATTGTGTATTGACTTAGTATCCTAGTGTTGGACTCTTACAACCTAGAATTAGTCGGTTTGACTTAGAAATTGTTTCATAACCTAGATGTTGACTAGTTCAACTTAATCTCATTTTGCTTCATCTTTAATGCTTCATACTCTTGTGTTAGACGACTTATTTTTGATTCCTTCACTTGGGAGGTTCCTTCATGAGTGATCTCAAGAAGTTTCCATACTTCGTGCGAAGTTCCGCAAGTGGAGACCCTATTAAATTTAATTCTGTCTACATCACAATATATAGCGTTAATAGCTTTAGTATCAAGACTAGCTTATTTTTTCGGTATCTGTGTACTTATCATGAGGTTTCTCTACAAGGTTACCATCTATGACTATTCTAGGTGGCTTCTTGTATCCTTCTACTACTACAGCTCAAAGGTCAAAATCAAGTGACTTTAGATAGAAGCTCATACGTGTCTTCCAGTACGTATAGTTAGTATCATAAAATAAGGGTGGCCTATTTGTGGACTGGCCTTCACCATTGTTTGTGTGGATATATATAACAGTTGTCATAAGTCTCTTAGGATGTTAAGCCAAATATCAAGAGAGCTAGCTCTGATACCAATTGAAGGACCATGAGGCAACTCTAGAGGGGGTGAATAGAGTGCATCGAAATAATCTACCCAATTTTAAATTATCAGAATGAAGGCAATTGTTAACTAATAGTGTATATAAAGACAGTAAAGTAAAGCAGTAAAGTAGAGAGAGAAAGAAAACGCAAACACCAAGATGTATACTGGTTTTCCTCTGAGAGGACTAGTCCAGTCCCGAGAACTCAAGCTCAGAGTTTTATCTACTATAATCACCAATAGAGAATCACAAGCTTTGATCGGAAGGCTTTCCACTTCTTTACACCACAAGATTTGATCCGAAGTCTCGTAACTTCACAACTTAGAGAGAGAGTAACTGATGGAACAAATCTCTTTATAACTCAGAAGACTTCTAGACCGATATTGCACTTGGCACTAGGAAGGCTAGGGAGTTGCTCTTTGAGATGGGAAAGTTTAGGCTTAGGGGTTTGCTCACAATAGGATAAAAGGCTTAAGAATGGTTGAGTGAGTAAGAATAAAGAATTCCAATCCTATTTATAGAGTGTAGGCAAACAAAATTCGACCAGAATTTGGATGGGGTTTAATTCAAATTTCCAACCGTTGGGTCAAGAAATTAGGAGCTTATTGAACTGGTTGATTTTATACCAAAAGGGTAACCGAGTTCGGTACGAATTTGGCATGAGTTTGGCCCGAGTTCGATCTCTTAGTATGGTAGACTTTGTAAATGAATGTGGCCTGATTTGGTGGATAGGTTCTTTGGTTCATTTGATTGGACTAGGTATCTGGGTATAGGTATTTAAGATTTGTCAGTGCGACTCAGCTTACATCAGTACTAGACTCAAATAAATGAAAGATTACATTTGAATAGACAAAATATAGACGACATATAAAAGCAGTATTAAGGCTTCATATCGCGATATATCAATGCATGGTTTAGTTAACTATCAAAATCAAGTTGACTGAGACCGGATGGGCCAATACGTCTGACACAAAAACTGCTCGTCACCCAGACTATGGCAGAGGAAAATACTATGATGCCAGACATTCTAGGGCTGCGACAGCTTTTATGCGGTCAAGAAGGAAGCTGCATATGACTAACCATGCGATACCAGCTCACAGGCGCAGGCAGACGGTCGCATGAGGCCCCAACAGCAACAGAATATCTATTTTCGACAGTATCTCATGCAGCACAAATCCCATGCGACTCACAGAGAATGGCAAAAACCTAAACCTGGACTCTTTTTACTACGCGCCTGCAGGTGC
This sequence comes from Iris macrosiphon, assembly GCA_036927795.1. Taxonomy (NCBI): domain Eukaryota; kingdom Viridiplantae; phylum Streptophyta; class Magnoliopsida; order Asparagales; family Iridaceae; genus Iris; species Iris macrosiphon. The sequence continues at coordinate 198,000,715 of JAYESA010000007.1, forward strand.
TAAATCAAAGAGGCCTAGGGCAGTGCGAGCTCATCAAGCTCAAACAACTGTCCAGTTAGTTGACCGTCAACAGGCACCGTTAATAATTTCACAGGCCCCGGATGGAAATCTATACAAGATCGTCTCATGCGTCCAGTCCGCAGTGGAAAATAGACAGCGTCGGTCTCAAAAGTCTCCCGCTGTCGATCCGAGGGAAGTTCTTGTATGAACCCCGGATCAGGGAGCAAATACAAAACCGACGCACATATGTGCTCGATACTTTCGGGCCTACAAAAAGGGTACAAAGGTGGAACAACCCTTGCTTGACTTGCGTAATATGATTAATCATAAGCGCAAGGTGAGAAAAACAACTATGGCCAGTAAAATATCATCTCCAGAGCATCATCTTCCAGTGACTGCACCAGACAGCACCCATCCGGCAATAACCCGGAGATCAGGTGCAAGTACCAGAGGAGGAAGAGCTGCCCTCTGCCTCATGCTACTCGACTCAAAATCTTCCCACCACCAAGGGAGAAAAGAATTCAAGTACCTCCAGTCCATCACTCTCTGTCAGTGCGTTGCGAAGGCGACTATCAGAAGGGCTAACAACGGGACCTGTAAAAGGTGTTTTCCAGGGTACCCGCTCCAGAAAGAAACTGTCAGCTACTGGGAGTATTTCTTCCTCAGAACCCCTGGGGTGGCCTAAGCTGAGGGTAGCATTCCCCTCGACTAACGCAACAATCCAACATTCCAATGAGACAGTGATTCCCAAAGAACGGACTCCGAGATCCCTGGGGGTAGCTCCCCTCGCCAGGTTGATGTAGCCTCCTACTTTGGGAGTATTATTCCTTCCGAGTCCGAGGAGGAGATAGCGATGCCGGCTTTCCCTGATGACTACTTTCACCAGGGGTCTGAGATAGAAAGTGTAGCATCCACTGTCCCATCTATCTCTCCCCACGTGAGAATGGTATACATGGCTGGGGACGACCATGAAGGTCCCAGCGACCGCCAGCGCCTCGAAACCCTCGAGGCCATGATACAGATGATGGGTGCATCAGTACAAGTCTTAACCCAGACAATGTTGGAATCAAAGCAAATATGGATTCTCAGCCAACAAGAACCCCTGGACAAGCAAACTTGGACCCAGGGACCAACGAGGATTCAAACACAATGCCCCACTTGCGGGTAGTAATCCTCACCTGCCTGGCCCGTCTGCACCCTCCGCAGGAGATGAGGCTAAGGAAGCAATAAAGGAGGTCCGGAAACTCTGGGCTCGCAATCGGGAATTACTCTGCGATCTCGGGGTGCAGCAACCATACCTGATAGAATGGAGGGACGTACCGTATCTACCCAGATACAAGCCCTTCAACATAAACACATTTGACAGCAAGTCTTCCCCTTGTCTGTTCATTAGTTACTTTGAGATTACAATAGGACACCTACCCCGCAGTGATGCTATCCATACCAGACTCTTCGTCGGGGCATTAGCGGGGGTAGCTTTCGACTGGTTCTGCAGTCTCGAAGATAATTGTATCTCATCATTCGATGACCTCAAGCGTATGTTCCTTAACAGATTATTTGAGGCAAGAAATGATATGGCGATGTCCTCTCTGATGGATGTCGCCCAGGAAGAAAGGGAACTAATGCAAAATTACATCGAGCGGTTTCGACAAATGGCACTAAGGTTGCCCCTGGCAATCCTGAGGCCACACTAATGGAGATGTGCCAAAAAAATATGCTTCCGACGGTCAGCCACTGGATGCGCAATAGCCAGTTCAAAGACTGAACGGGGTTCATTATAAGTGTTGTCAAGGCTAAAAAGAAGCTCAAGGACGTCCAACACTTGGGAATCCATATCCCTACTACTGAGGACAAGGGCAAGTGTCCCAGCAATAGCGGTAACAGAAACCGCGATACGAAAGGAAAGCAAGCCATGGTAGCTAATGTGACCAAGAAGCCTAAGCAAAAGCAGACAGAGGCTCCAAAATCAACGAAGACCTATTCTTTTGAAGACAGTGATGTCAAGCCCATCTTCGACATAATGACGCAGAGAGGTAAAATTTGCCTCCCCGATGTCAAATGTCAGCCTGAAGCGAAGGAGATGAACAACCCAAAGTACTGTCATTTCTATCGGTAAGTTCACCACCCGACGTAGGAGTGCTACACCTTGAAGCAGTACATCTAACGACCAATCGATACCAAGGCTCTCTCCTTGGATTTTGATGATATAACGGTTGCCACTAACATTGTGTCCCTCCAGTTCGGCAACTTCCCACCAACGGAAGCCCAGGATGAGTCACCCCGATCCCAAGGGCAACAATAGAGGTAGTCAATCTTCCTCCAGCTCGTGACCAAGCAGCCGGGTTGACACCTCTTACTACCCCTTGGGGCGAGATCATGTTGGTGTCACGCCCCAGTCCCAAAATACGTAGGACTAGGTCACGTAACCATGCCAGCTGGCCCGTATATATGGCAACTCCAATATATGGAAATCATATATACGTGCGTACGCTGTATAATGAACAATAATTCATAAGTGGTAAAACTAACTCCAAGTCACAGAGTAATATCTAAATCTTATCCACAGAAATCACATAAACATCAATAACCAATAACCAGGTAACTAGATCTCAATAAATAAGTATCTAAAGAATGACAGTCGGATGGAATCAAATCTACTGCCGAAATAGAATATAAAAAGGAACCAGATACATACCATATAAGAACAACATCTGACAATCACGAGGCTCGAAGAGAAGATCTCCTCGGAATATAAGTAGCATGTCCGGATCTGTGCTCCTGCGAATACTCAAGAACATATATACCTGGCAGGGAACCAGGTCCTCAGAGGGACATAGCAAGATACATAAAAATAATATGCCATAATGTAAATACTGAATAAATAAGGGGGTGTGCTAACCATCTAAGTGAATGCAATTTGAAGACCTAGTAGTACGCATGGGAATGTGTAGGCTTGACATATGCTGACGTAATTTACCAATCGTCATGACCGGCTAGTATATGTGTCATATGCCCCCGGACACACGGGTAGCTCTGCAATCGACCATCTCCGAGGAGCATGGTACGAAGGATAAAACATCATGGAGGGGGTGTCCCATACGCCTACTAGTAATCTTTCCCGCCCAATGTAGAAGTACAAATCGTGAAAACGACGTGGACATCTCATACATTGATGCAAGTCTCTATGAAATAAACAACTGAGCTAAATACCGCTACACGTGTTGCTCACACTGATGGCCAGTCGCGCATGAGGCACGCGTCCCTACATGTACTCACTCTGTGACGTGTAATGATACGTGTTAAGGCCTGAAAAGTTATATCAATAACTTCACAACTTTAGGTGGGTCTACTAGACACTAGGTCAGACACAAGTCCTAACGTCAACGCCATCGTTGACTGCACCCGAGTTTTCTCGGATGCACATATTTATACAATAAATAAACATGTAACTAGCAATAACTAAATTTAAACAGTACAACAAGGCAAGGTATACTTGCCTGGCAAGAGAGCTGTAAATGTAATATCCAGATGTCAAATACCAAGTGTCAGAAACTATGTCCTCAGGATAAATATCTCCGGATGGTGAAATAAACATCACTAACAGTCTCAAAAAATATCAAATAGCTAGAAACGCCTGTCCTTAAGTCCAATTTGGACACAGGAACAAAAATAACAGTTTCCGGTCAAAGCGGGGTCCATATGTGGGCCACTTTGCACCGAAAAACGTGTCAGGGTCAAAGGTCTTCAAATTTGCCAAACTTAGTGTCAATAAGTCAGGAACGATGATACGAACCCAACGGAACTTCCAGAATTGGATTCCGATGAGCCGGTCACAAAATCGCCCGTCAAGTGGAGCTTGTGGGGCCCACGATACGGGATTTTGCCAACGTTCTCAGAATCGAATCAAACTTGGCTCACAGGACCAGCGTATTGCTACGAGTCCGATGGCGCAAGTTTCGTCTTGATCCGACGTGTGTACACAAAGTTGCAGCGTGTTCCAGAACTGACGGATACGGGGCGGTGTCGGCGGATACGCGTTGATTCGGTGTGCACGCACATCCAAATCAACTTCTGCGAAATCCCACACGTCCGTATCAATGTCGCGCACGTTTCGGTAAAGACCGCATGCGACCAAGTCGTCCCGTTTGGCGGGACGTACTCAGTTCCGGGGTAAATTGGGTCGTTATTTTTCCTGTTTTTGGATCGCGCTTTGCGATCGCCACAGGACGCGATGCTCCGAGCGGGTTGCACGGGCACTGAGGTGGTTACACAGTCTACACGACGCAACTGACGGAATCAAAAACAGAGCTACGAGGTGAGAGGAAAATATACCTGAACAGGGCTCCGGAAACCAAACTTCTCCGTGTCCGACACGTGTCCGACACGTGTCAGGGTCAGGGACGGCTGTGTCCGTGTCCTCCCTAGGGCATCTGAACGCTGCCGGAGTCCACTGGCCTCGATGGTCGAGCTGCTCGGCTGAGTCGGCCGTAGAGGAGGGTTCGCCGGGGAAGACGGCGCTGTGGGCGAAGAACTGGGAGCGGCTCGGGGCGGCGCGAGGGGGAGAGAGGGGGCAGCGGGGAAGAAGAAGGGGGAGCAGCCGGCTGGGAGAGGGCGGAGCCAGCGGGAGGGGAGAGGGGACGGCGCCGGCGAGGCGGTGCGGGGTCGACGAGGGGGTGCAGAGCCGCTCTGGCGGCCCACGGGGACGCACAGGCGGGGTGGAGGAGGAGATCGTGAAGGAGAAGAGGAGGAGGAGGTCTGACGGGGCAGCGGGGAGGCGGAGGTCGGGTGGTCGGCGAGGGCGGCTTGCCGCGGTGGCGCAGGCGGAGGCCGGAGGCGGCTGGAACGGGGAGAGGGAGCCGGAGGAGAAGGAGAGGAGGGGAGAGAGAGTCGGCCAGCGGGGGGGAGAGGGTGACTCGCCGAGGGGGTCGGCTCCGGCAAGGCTCGCCGCCGGCGGGGGCTCGCCTCTCCGGCCATGGGGGGGTCGGCTGCGGCTGGGTCAGGGGCTGGGTAGATTTAGGATTTTTTTCTTTTATTTTATTTTTCTTTTCTTTTTCTTTTATTTTATAGAAAACTTTATTAATTTAATAAGTAAAATATCTATGAATATTTGTGGGATATTTTGGGATATTTTCGGGATCTTTCCTGGATCTTTTCGGGTGGGTCTCGTCTCCAAATGGACGGCACAGGTTCACCGGCCAATGAGGGGGTGACACCTTGCACTAAAATTTGCAGGAGAGTCCCTGTAATTTCATAAATTGCGTAATAGTCCTATTTTGGAAAATTGTGCAATTTACGAAATTGTCTGGAAAAATACCCGATTCCTGAAAGTGCTAAAATTCACAGAATTGAAAGAAAAAGTTGTGTGAGGGTCCTGGGGGAATGGGGGTGAGTCTGGGCAAGGGTTGGACCTGGTTTCTGGGTGATACGGGCCACCGTATTTATTAATTACTAAATACTGCGCACGGTGTTCTCTAATTATTTAGAGGCATGTAGGGTCGTAATTTTTCTACGGTGTCAATACACTAAATATAGTATACTCAGTGTAGAAAATTAACGTATTTTTTTTTGGGCAAAATGGTTGCATGTTGGGCCTCAAATCCCTAGGGGTACAGAGATAGGTATAGAGCAGGAAATTAAATAGGGAATAAATACGGACGATTGTAACGATATTTGTGCGTCTCATACGAGGCTCAAAACTGAGTGTCTGGGAGTTGCACAAAGTGCAGGATAGTAGACTGGCATGTCTAGGAGAGATATGTGAACTTCGTTCGGGGATAATAGTCAGTGTAAGGCTCCAAATAATTAGGTGATGGACAGGTGCACAAGTCAATAGGATATGTAAGCAAAATTAATTAAAATATTGCCATAAATCCTAAATTGTTAAAATAATCCTAAAAATACTGAAATCTGGTCGAGGGGGTTTACAGTTGGTCCACTCGGATTTGGTCCTAGACTTGATGCAGCAAGCAGCGTCTTCCACCGTCAAGCCTAAAACATAAAAAATCAAGTCATGCCGTATGGTTTCTTCCACCACTGAGGAGGCCTGGGCAGAGATAACCAGGTCGGGCCTTGCTTACCAGCAAGATTACGAAGCTCCTGACATCATCACTCCTCCAACTACTACACCTATTGCGTCTTATCCGGGTTCATCTCAACCTCCACCAGCGAAAATGTCCAAACAAAAAGAGGGATGCTTCGACAAGCCGTTGCGTAAGGAAATGGCTCCGAGATTGGAAAAGCCCTACAACTTTGACATCTTGGCTCAACCCACCAATATCCCGACAAAGTTGTCATCATTTGAGCTTCTATGGCTCTCCAGAGACACTCGGGCTGCTCTTAACGAGGCATTACAAAAAATGATATCTACCTGGCATAGGTCAAACTACCCGTTGAATATCCGACTGCTTGCCCCTACTGCAATAATATCATAAAGGCTCAACATCACATTCTCGCAATAGGATATGTTGCTAAAGAACAACTGACATGATCGTCCCCTGTATTATAAAGGGTACACCGTCGCTATTAAATTGGACCAGATGCACATCCATCCCGGTTTATCAATCAGCATCATCCCGTAGAATCTGCTTCAGACCTTGGACATTCCGATGCATCATCTAGCAGCAACTAATACTGCCATTAGTGGCTTCAACGCAGGAAGAAGCTACCCTCTAGGCAAGATTCGCCTGAAGTTCCAGATCGACGACGTGAAAATAGAGATCACTTTCTATGTTATTGACGTAGATGTATTCTACAACGTCTTGCTCGGACGCCCCTGAATACACCAGTATATGATCGTACCATCAACCCTGCACCAATACTTAAAGTACGTCGACGATCATGGTATTATTAGAACGGAGTTCGCAGACATTGACTCATTCAAGGGATTCGAGACATACTACTCTTACGCCATCCTCTACAAGAAAATCCACCAAGACAATGGTGGCAATGAGGCCGACGATGAGGCCAAGGTTACAACAACACCGGAGGAGCCCATGAGAACCTGTCTCAAGACTTGCACTCCCGATGCAGCCACTCCCCTCGTCGCCAAGTTGCATAGAAAGGCACCTGAATCTCTGGAACCTTCCACAACGTCCGAACCTCTGGTCATTCGCCTTCGTAGGCCAAATCGACCGTAGAGGAAGGATCTCGCACCATCTTCTCCTTTCGAACCTCTAGTCATTTGCCTTCATAGGCCAAATCGACCGTAGAGGAAGGATCCCATACCTTTTGCTCCTTCAGAACCTATGGTCGTTCATCTTTGCAGACCGCCAAAAGAAGACCCGGCCACGGTTGCAGCCTCCGAGCCTCTGGTGGTAAAATTGCACAGGAAGCCACCAACACCTTTAACTGTGATGGGGGTAGCCCATGAGGATAATGGACTAAAAAAATATGTGGTCGCTCAGGCCAACGTCCCTTCCCTCGATGATGTGATTCCTCTGAAAGAGATACCTTATTTTATCAATAAAGGGTTATCTTTGAACTATTCTGAGCATACACATATCAAAATATTGTACTCTATGGAGCACGTCCTAGGCTTACACATGCAAACACATGTGACTACCACCTACGCGGTAAACCGGATCCTTCCTAGTCAAGTTTCCTACTTCACGATTCTAGCAAGGAGGAGGGGAGACAAACCTATCATCTTCAGCATGGTTGAATGCCCCCGGTCCTTTACCCTGGAGGAACAAGAGCCAGAACCCGACACCGACAAAATATAATTTTACCGGTTCAACGGTCAAGCTAAACATATCATCCAGAATATGGGTTATGACCTTAAAAATAACCGAGATTTAAACTACAGCAAGGGCCGACAGTCCGTAGGCAAGTTCGATTACTACTACCATAAGACCAAGCATAGTTTAGGGTACGTAATGCCTCCTACAACCCCTAAATATTCATATGAAGAAGATGAGGTTCACTCCCACTCTTCATAAACTTTCGCTTGGGACTCCGACGTCAATATCAGGGAGATACTCAAGCAAACATTATCTGCCAAGATGGTGTCAGCTGACCTTGAGAAAGACGACGAAGATCCACAGGAACTCCTTGAAGTAGAACCATGGTCCCAATGCCTAGACGCACAGTGGAAGATACGGTTCGAACAACGAGAACCTCATACCGAGGAGAAAGTCGTACAAGTCAATATGGGCGACGAATCCTCCCCTAAACCTATCTTCATCAGCAAAAGTCTGTCCAAAGAAGATCGAGAATCCCTGCTACAACTCGTTAGGGAATATATTGATGTCTTTGCTTAGAGTTATGAAGATATGCCTGGGCTAGATCCTCAAATTGTGGTCCACAAACTCAATATTTTGCCGAAGGTCAAACCAGTCAAGCAATAGGAATGACGGTTTCGGCCGGACAAAATGAATTTTATCGAATTTGAAGTCAACAAGCTGATAGCTAGTGGCTTCATCCGTGAGGAATAATATCCCGACAGGGTAGCCAACATAGTGCCTATTATCAAGAAGAATGGAAAGATTCGAATTTGTATCGACTATCGTGATCTAAATACGGCATGTCCTAAAGATGAATTCCCCCTCCCGATCACCGACATAATGATCGAAAATACATGTGGCTTCGAGCGCATATCCTTCATGGATGGCTTCTCAGGCTACAACAAAATTAAGATATTTCTCGACGATGATAAGCATACATCATTTCGGACCCCAATAGGCATATACTGCTACCCGGTCATGCCTTTCAGTCTAAAGAACACATATACTATATACCAGCGGGCTATGAGTACCATTTTCCATGAACATCTATCTAAGACGGTGGAATGCTACGTTGATAACATTGCCATCAAGATTCACTCTAAAGATGATCACCTCCAAGACTTGAGAAATGTGTTTAACTTAATGCACGCATACCGCCTCAATATGTACTCTACCAAGTCGTTCCTATGAGTCTCCAACGGCAATGGGTTTCGTCATCACTTTCCGAGGTATTCACATAGATCCCGACAAGACCAACGCCATCCTAGAGATGAGCCTGCCAAAGAATCTTCGGGAAATCTGCGGCCTTCAAGGGAGGTTGGCATACATCAGGAGGTTCATATCAAACCTCTCTGGACGTTGTCGGCCGTTCACCCAGCTCATGAAGAAAGTTGTCTCCTTCGTTTGGGATAAAAAAATGCCAACACGCGTTTAACGACATGAAGGAGTATTTATCAAACCCTCTTGTGCTGGTGGCCCCAGTCATGGGAAAGCCCTTCCTGCTCTACGTACACATGATGGAGCACTCTCTCAGTGCCCTGCTAGACCAGAATAGTGATGCAGGCCATGAGCAAGCCATATATTATCTTAGCCGGATGATGATCGGTACGGAGCATAGGTAAGTTCCGTTGAGAAGGAATGTCTTGCTCTAGTATTCGCTATGCAGAAAACTTGACATTACGTGGCTGGACAGGCAAATCATGTAATCTTGTGAGTCAACCCCTTCATGGTCCTCATGACCAAAATAGGGGCACTCAGTTTCCGCTTAGCTACCTGGGCAATACTATTATCTCCATATGATATGATGTTCGTACCACAAAAGTCTTCAAGGGTCAAGCACTGGCCGACTTTATGGCAGCCCACCTGAGGTCAAAAATCTCGAAGCTCTATGAAGAGATTCCAGATGAGGCGACAGACTCCAATGTCACTTCACACGAAGCTGTGTGGCGAATATTCTTTGATGGCGCTTCAAGAGCAGGGCCCAAAGGCGACATCATCGTTGGGGTCGCGATAGTGTTGATCTCCCCATGTGGCCTCGTCATTAATCGTGCCTACTCTCTCACGGAACTGTGCTCCAACAATGTGGCAGAGTACAACGCCTTGATCATCGAGCTCCAATTTGCTAAACAAGTTGGAGTAGAATACCTGGAGGCTTACGGTGATTCTCAGCTAATAGTCAAACAAGTCCGGGGTGAGTATGAAGTCCAAAACAAAGACTTGATCCCCTACCACCAAGTGGCGCTTAGCATTATGGCAACTTTTGAGATGTTCTTCATAGAGCACGTCCCTTGATTGCAAAATATTGAGGCTGATGCCTTAGCCAGCCTCGCTGCCTCCTAGGCAGTCCCAAGCGACACTTATCAGCTAATCACGGTGATCGATCAAGAGCTGGTATGCCCAAAAATTAATCACTACCTATGTTTGAGCTACGCGGCGGAAGTACACACTGATGTGGAAGACTAGAGGCTTTCATTCATTGACTACGCGGTCTATGGAATTCTTTTCGAGAACCAAAATAAAGACACATCCATCAGGAGACGTTTCCTCCACTTCTACTATGACACGACTACCAAAATGTTGTATCGTCGCTCATACGACAGTCTTCTGTTATGATGCCTATCGAATGCAAAAGCCAAACAGGCGCTTCAGGAAGCCCATAATGGCGTCTATGGTGTCCATCAACCCGGTCTGAAGCTGCAGGACCGCCTCTGACATTTGGGTTACTATTGGCCCACAATGGTAGCGGATGTCGTCGATTATGCAAGGAAGTGCCAAGCATGCCAAATCCATGCATACTTCATCCACTAACCCTCGGAGTTCCTACACCCGATTGTTGCTTCCTGGCCATTCGAAGCCTGGGGTATGGACATCATTGGACCGATTAATCCACCTTCACCCAAGGGACATCGGTTCATCCTCGCCATCACCGACTACTTCTCCAAGTAGGATAAAGTTGTACCACTCATGAAAGTCAAGACGTCCAACGTGATCAGCTTTGTCAAGCATCACATCATATACAGCTTCGGCTTGCCACGAAGGATCATCCATGACAATGGTCCACAATTTGTAAGCCATGCATTCTACCGGTTCGGTGATAAAAACTGAATTCAGAATATAGCATCAACTGCCTACAACCTAGCAGCAAATGGTCTGGCAGAAGCCTTCAACAAGACCATTATAAAGATCCTCAAGAAATTTGTGTCTTCTAGCAAATGCGACTAGAACGAGAAGCTGGGGGAATGTCTCTGGGACTACCATACAACTGTCTGGACTGCTACTGGCAATACGCCTTTCTCTCTGGTATACGAAAGTGAAGCGGTCCTTTTGCTCGAGATCCAAATCCTTTCACTCTGATTAGCACTCGCTAACCAATTAGTCATCATCGACAACCACCGTCGACTGCTACAAGAGTTAGAAGCACTAGTAGAGAAACGTCTCTTAGCTCAACATCGCATTGAGCTATACCAAGCACGTCTCTCTGGAGCCTTCAACAAACGGGTGAAGAAAAGGACCTACCAAGTGGGTGATCTCGTCCTGACCGTAAGGAGGCCGATGGTTATGACCCATAAGACTGCCGACAAATTCTATCCTAAATGGGAGTGTCCATTTATCGTGGATTCCGTATTCTCCAACGGTGCCTACCAGCTAGTGAAACCCAACAACGACTTGCTCGTGATGCCTATCAATGGCAAGTTCCTGAAAAAGTACTATATCTAAACTAGACTTGTACTCCCCTCATCCCCAGCGGGACAACCCAGATGTATCTCTACACTCTTGGTTCTTTATCCCCAATAAGTGCCTATGTGCAACAATTTTCCCTTCTTTACAAATTTTTGTAAAAGCCATCAACTATATCCAGGAGTCCTGGATACGCAACGGATGATGGATCCTCAAAGTCTCCCCAGCGGAGCAGTCCTCAGGTCTACTTGCACACTCCTGTAGTAATCACTGAAAAACCAATCTCGTTAGATGCTAGCCATGTTCATATTGCCTCTGAGCTATCGTCCCACCAATCTTCCCAGCGGAGCAATCCTCGGGTCTATCTTCATGTTCGGATAGACCACACTCAACAAATCACTCCTCAGCGAGTTTCATGGATATTGGTTCACGTCCATATTACCTCTGAACTATCGTCCTAACATCTCTGCCTGACTGAGTTTTCCATGTCCATATTACCTCTGAGCAAACCTCTCGGGTCTTGGCTATCGATTATCACGTCCGTATTGTCTCTGATATCGGTTGTCATCCCTACTTATCACCCGTACTCACCAAGGCGACATTCATGCATCCCCAATCAGCCAAAGCAGCTTGGCCGCAGAAGGACCTAACGTGACATCCCATCAGCAGGATCATCTCTGACACAGAATCCTAACGAAAAGGATTTTCTAATTTTCTCAATAGACGTAAACACACTAAACGACAAAAGTCTTACGTCAGCGCAGAATATCGTTCTCGACGTGGTGAAACACCATGTGGACAGTACAACAAGTGCATCATGCGTTCCAGACTCCATGCGTCTTATGCGTCCCTGGCCCTATGCATCCCAGATCCCATGCGGTCCCATGTGTCTCTGTCCCCATGCGTCCAAAACTCCATGTGTCACATGCATCCCTGGCTTCACGCATCCCAGACTCCATGCGTCTCTAGCCCCATGCGTTCCTAGCTCTATGCGTCCCAGACTCCATGCGTCTCTGGCCCCATGCATCCCAGACCTCATGAAGTCTCGTGTGTCTCTGGCCCCATGCGCCCCAAACCCCATACGGTCCCATGTATTTCTGGTCCCATGCGTCCTAGACTCCATACGGTCCATGCGTCTCTGGCTCCATGCGTCCTAGACTCTATGCGTCTCTGGCCATATGGGTTTCAGACTCCAGGAAGACCAAATCTTGTTGTTACGAGAAGAGTGATTCTCTCCAACCAAGTGCGGACTATATGTCAAGATGAGCAAGTCACACGCACAAAGGACGAGAACCATACAGATCTTCAGCAAAGAAAAATCCCAACGAGCGCCCACATGGCAGCTCGGTCTGCTCATGGTTACAGCTGCACCCTGTCACGAAGGGGCACGTAAAACCCTTCAGCATCCATGCTGCCCAATATATACATGTCCAGGATGACTATAAATAGTAGGGTATCACACCCGAACAAGAGACTGGCTGGCTATCTGTGAATCTACACTCGAGCAAGAGAGAAGAGCTTCCATATCAGATTGTCCTTGGAGTAAAGAGGGTTACTAAACTCCTAACCCTCCATCGTCACCCACCAGAACACAAATTGTACTTAGACTGTCTGTTTAGGACTCCTCTCTGTACTCTCTTTTGTTTGTTAATTAAATCAAGTTCTTTCTTAAAGACTTTCGAATTTAATGGCGAACAGGTCGGAGAAGGTAAAGGCGGCTAGGTCGAAGGAAGAAAAATGGTGTGGTAGCTCGATTCCCATGATGGAACATTTTTATCGTCTGGTATGTATTCTATTGAATATATATTATTTTAATACAAGTAGGATAAGATTTTTAATTTTAATAACAAATAATATAATTTTTAACAGGTACAGAGGGGTAATAATGCCAACATTGTGACAGTCTTCCTAGCCACCTATCGGAAGGGCAAAAAGCTCATCGATGAGAAGGCCAACAGACCTATGTACATTTTATTACCCTGTATTAGTTTTAATGTAACTTAGAAAATATGCAAATAGATATCTATATAGTTAGTAATAAATAATTTAGACGTTAGCAACCACTTTTCTAGGACGAGTATCTTAAACTACGTTAGCAGACAACTGCTAGTGCACCTGCAGAAGGAGGGACTGGCACTTCCTCGCAGTCCTCTACAGCTCCGTTGATGGAAGAGCTCTGGATGACCATCGTTGGTGGTCTTCAGAGGGGTACGTACTACGGTACGGGATCCTACGACGCCTATGTTACGACACAGTCATCCAGGGCCCCCTCTGTCATTGTGCATTCCTCGTAGCCTTCGCAGGCATCGACACGAGCCCAGAAGAGAGTTGACCGTCAGATTGCTGACCTGTGTAACGAGTTGCTATGGAGGATTACGGAGCGGCCACAGTTTGTACCGCAGACAAACGATGCGACGATCACCGCATATTTTGATTCGCTCGAGCATAGCCTTATGTAGCTCAGGACTTTGAGCCATACGACATAGCACAGCCTTATGGAGCTCAGGACTATGGGCCAGACGATAAAGAGCATCTTGGCAACTCTGGCCGCGTCTACGAAGTGCAGACAGACGGAGCTGGAGAGGTCGCATACGGCCATAAGCGACTCAGTTGCGAGGATCCATGTGGCACAGGATTTGTTAAGCCGGTCGATGGCGGAGAACACTTCGAGGGTGGTATCTGCTATGGATTCATACAATGTCCGACTGCTAGCATTGAAGAAAATACGTCCTCCTGGTCCGCCGCCACGACACCGCCTCCATCTGTCATGCCCCAGTCCCAAAAATACGTAGGACTAGGACACGTAAGCATGCCAGCCGCATGGATATGGCAACTCCAATATATAGAAACCAAATCCACATGTACGCTGTAATATGAATATCAAATCTACAAGTGGTATAAATGTAATATAAGTCACAGGGTAAAATCTAAATCTCATCCACCAAAATCATATAGAAATAAATAACCAGTATCTATGAAACTAGATCTCAATAAGAAGTATCTAAGGATGATAGTTGGATGAAAACAAATCCACTACCAACTCGAATGGAAAAAGTAAATACAATATAAGTACAACACAATCAAACAAAATATAAGTATACCAGCTAGCAATCACGGCTCGAAGAGAAGACATCCTCGAATCATATAGAACCATCCAAATCTGCTCTCCTGCAAATACTCAAGAACAGATACACCTGGCAGGGGACCGGGTCCTCAGAGGGACATAACAAGATACTTAAACGCGTGCCAATAAAGTACTGAAATAAATATCTAATTGGTCGCCTAACCGTCTAAAGTGAATGAAGTTAAGAACAACTTTCCCCACAAGTGAGCTATCTGGCCGAAAACCTGGGATTTGGCATGGTCCTCTATTGGAGATCCAGGGGCCTAAAAAGGCACGGCGTCTTTCGAACACCGGAGGTTCGCCTGATAATAATATAATATATAGTGGTCATCACCACCCGTATCTCCAGCGGAGAATCCGGGCGCACAATAGAAAAAGTGTAAAGGAGCTCAAATGCGGTACTTGTTGTTCTCCCCACCCCATGCTCTAAGAATGTCACATCCATGACACGATAATACCTCTATAACTTCCAAGTCTACTAGCATGCAAAGTTTCTAACAGCAGTTATTCCTAACGCACGGCCCATACGTACAGGAGGCCAGACCTGTCACGCAGTCCGTGATCTACATGAGACTCACACTCGTGTAACAACTGTGTCATGGCCAATGAACCTAATGATGCTACATGATAATAGGGTAGTCTCATGAACAAGGTCAATGCAATACATAAATAAAAATACATCGCGACGACACCGTCGCGCGTATTTTATATTACAGTTAAATATATGAGCTAAAGATAGAAAATAAAGATGCATGCAACATATGGAATATGAATAACAGTACAATGGCAAGGTATACTTGCCTGGCAAGGAAGCTGTAATGTACCAATAATCTGCTCCAGAAATCGCGCAGAACAAATCCAATATCCTATGTACACATAAATATAATACAATAGAATCATTAGTCTTTACACTAGCACATACATAACCACATTTACACTGGACTCAGGGGGTATACTAGGGGTAACACTAGTCATTTAACACGGTCAATTATGTGTTGAATTACGCGGGTGTCGTATCTTCAAGTACTGTACGAAATCAGTCAGTCAACTGACAGGTGTCTATGCCAGTACGTTAATGTACGCAAGGCGGACAATTTCACAAGTTCTTAGGGTCAACATGGTCAAGATAAGTATGGGATAGTCCATGGTGTCCTAGGGTCGTACAGTCTGAATATTTAGTCATAATTATCAATTAGCATTTACTTACATATATATTCATATAACTATATAATAATATAACCATCAATTTATTTTAATTTATTTAATTTTGGAATAATTACTCTAAAATCCTATTTTAATCTTATTATTCTAATTTTTATGTTAATTCCTAAAAAAATTTCCAAAGAAACTGAATTTTATCAACTCGAGACTCATGGCACGCAAATCGAGGCGATCTGTTGACAGAAAAGTCAACCGACACAAACTCGACTTTTATGCATGATTTCCTGTAGATTTCAGCATCAAAAATATACTAGAATTTATGGCTCATCCGAATTCAAATTCGTTTGGGAATTATGGCACCTACAAATTTTGTATTGTGCACCGATGGTTAAATTCTAACCTAGAAGTTCTACAGAATTAACAGTATGAAAATATTTAGAATTAAATTCTGAAAAAAATATATGTCGATGATTTCGACATTTGCTTTCCGAAACTTTAAACGGTTCATGATTCTGATTCCTGGTTCTCCCGGAATCGCGAAAACATCGAAACACATCTATTTTCGGACATGCTGTGCTCTACGAATTTTTTAGAATTTAATACTAATAATTTCGTAAAAAAATTTATATAAACAGAAATCTAACCTCAATATCGTTCTAACAAAAAAAACAAGGCCTTATTTGGAGTCCAGAGCTATGCGCAATGGCTTCTGGAAGATGAAGGAACCCTAAATGGCAATTCTGCAAAAATCGGCTCAAAGAAAACCCTAAAAATTAATAACTAAACTAATATATATATAGAGGAGAGAGAGTGCAGCCGCGGCTCGGAGAGCGCCACGTGGCAGCGATCCGTGCAGCCCCACCCAGATCGAACGGTCGCAGTTCGATGCGGCTCGGCTCAGCTGAGTCCGAGTCGAACTCGGTCTCGGCTCGGCTCGAGGTCGGCTTGGCTCGGCTCGCACCCACCCCGCGGTCACTGACAGGCGGGCCCGGCACTGTTCACTGCTGGAGGCTGACAGGTGGGCCCCCTGTTTGTTGACTGGGCAGAATTAATTACTTTTTGGGTTTTCTTTTTCAGAAATTAGTTTTTAATTCAGTTTTTCATAATTAACTCAAAATAAATGCTAAAAATAATCAGAAAATTCCCAAAAAATTCTAGAAAATATATTTTATTATTTAGAACCTAAAATAAAAGTTTGGGATATTTTTAATTAAGTTTGAACATAAAATAAATTCTTCAAAGTCTTAGAAAATTAGTGTTACTAGTTTTTAATTAATTAAAAATTATGGAAAAATCCCAATAATCTAAAATAGCCTAAAAATAATTCTAAATAAATATTTATATAAGTAAATGGACTAAAAAAAATTTATTTTCTAATTAACTAAGAGAATACTCTAAATAAATTCAACATCTATAATAAATATAATAATATAAAATATACACAAAATACCTATTTTGGGTGAGGGAGTTTACAATCTACCCAACTTAAAACAATTTCGTCCTCGAAATTAAAATAAGGCATAATTTATTTTTTAAATCTTTCACATTCGTACATAAGGTACGTCAGTCGCAATCTCTTCCAAAAATTTAAATAACAAAATCTATTCAAATCTATTGCGATCACTTCAAAATTAAGATAATTATTGTTCAAATCAAAATTCAACCTATTGTAATATCTTCTCACTTTTCCAAATCATCAATATCCAAATTTAAATTGAATCCATATAATATCTTCAAGATTTAAATAACCCATATCAAATTTTACCTCACGATCTCCAACTATCATAATCTCCTCTAGAAGTAATTCGAGTCCAATATTATTCCTATTTTCACTTATAAATTTTTATATTCTTCAACTTTTTAAATTCCATTCACATCCTCAATATTTCAAATAGGTAGTCCAACCATCAAATTTTAATTCTTAATTTAAATCATCAAATTGAAAAATAATTTAAATGCAGTCCACCAATGTTCAAGTCTGAAATTATATATTTATCCTTCAAATTCAAATTGATGATTTTACCTTCAATACTCAAAATTTTAAATTATGTACTTAAGGTATAAATATTGGGTCCTCAATATCAAGATTTTTAAAATTTATTAATCCTCATCATCTTAGTCATTCTTGTAAAATTCTCAAAATTAAAATGGCTTGAACCTCTCCCAATCTAATCTTACTCGATCACAATCTAAAAGAAATTTCTCTCGAGTTGCCAATGTACTACTACCCAACTTAGAATTTACCCATCTATCACAGAAGGCTATATACTTTAAGAAAAATATTCCTTAATTTATTTACTCAGGTCATTCAATCCTCAAAACTTTAACGCCGATTATTTCATATATGATATGTCCTTAATTATGAAAGAATAATCCTCAAGTATGTGATCGGCCTATGGGGTATATCTAGTACTCTCTGTGTATCAAATTTATACTAAGCACGAGGTTTCGTCTTTCCGAAATAAGGGAAGACGGAGATCAATAATAAAGAGTTCAAGGGCGAGGTAATAGAATAGAAGTATCGGGATCAAGGCGTTTAAAGAATTTAATAGGAATTGTCAAAGCAGTTATGGATTGCAGTCCTATTTTGGTAATTCCTATTCACATGCTCGTATTAGTACAGTTATGTAACCGATACGATATGTCAGACATGTCTAGAGGACAAGTACATTCGTCTACTAATCACTATATTTCTTAATCCACGTAAAGTAGTTATGCGAAGGGCGAACCAAGTGCACTAAGGTTAGCTAGACCTTAATACACTGATTCTAAAATATATTAATGTATGCATCCATTAATACATATATCATGAACAAGCTCGATAAAGAATAAGCTTGCAAAAACTAGGCTATAATAGCAGCATAATTCGAGGTAGCACATAAAATATAACGCTGGATTATGATGAGAGAAGTTACAAAATAATTCAAGTTTGCAAAAACAAAAACAACATAAGCAATAATAACAAAAGACTCTACAATCTCTAAAGTTATCATACAACCTCCTTGTTTAAGTCGTTAGTCGACCAAATAAGGCAATGACCTCTAAATTCTATTGTCTGAATAAACACTGTCGTCTTTTGCTAATATACAATTAATGTCATTCAGTTACACTACCTCGATGGGTCAAGTGGACTATGTGATACTAGGTTATGATACATACTACCCAACTTAAAAGAATTAAACTAATACGGTGACAGTCTTAAGAGGATCCTACAAAATAATCTTGCACATGTAAATAAAACAGAAACTCTTTATTAGGATATATGAGGAAAGATCTTGGTACTTATTAGGGTCTCCTATTGCATTATATAGGTGAGGGTCACCTTAAGTCTTAATCATAGTGCTCATAGAACAGGTGTCAATCGTAGGGATAGAAGAGTTACTAGCCGTTAAGGGAAAATGGATCTAACTTGTATCGAGGTGGGGGTACAAATTACGTGATTTAAAAACTAAGGGTTAATCATCGGTCACAATCTACAAAACAACTTAAACTTATCAAGTTCTAACTACCAAGCACAAAAATTTTCACATTCAAGGCTACAACTATAATCCTAGCAAACTATGAGCCCTTAACAAAGAATAAAATTACTTGGCCTACTATCCGAAGTGTCAGATGGCACGAGTTGAAAGATGAAGAAGAGAAAGCATGATTAGTCGTCGCACAAGTAGTGAACGTTAAGGTCGCAGAGGAACAACATATGAAATTAAAATAGGGGCTCTAGATAGCATCATGGTTTTCTAAGAATAGGTGGGATGCTACTCTTCTGTGCTCGGGGTATGATTGAGGAAAACATTACATTCACTCCTCTTGGCTTCCTAAGGTGCTGTTTACTAATAACAAGACAATGACCTAAGTTTATAGTTCTCCGATACTATCTAACTATGAAGGTTAGGTTCAGTCATAATATTCAATTTTGGTTTTCTATTGGTTCCTCAATACTAGGGTCAAACATTATGGTAAAACTTTTAACTAACTCTAGTAGTGTCTATACTACTCTCAAGTCCTCTTAATACATCAAGGGTAATGGTAAACCAATTCTAGAGATAAGGAATTCTAGGATTCACTAGATATTCTAAGCTTAGCGGTGTGTCTATATTCTCTTTGTATTCTTAATAGGTGTACTACCCTAATTATCATCCTAATAACAGTGGTTCCTATATCCTAGCAGAAGGCTATACTCAAAGAATTATTTGGGAAGTACAGGAATCAAGCAGGATATAATTGTTCGAATAGAACAGGGAGGAGGAAGATGAATCATAGTCAATTGTGGATGAGATCCTATACTCTAGTCCTAGGTGCAGGCTTGCTCGGTACAGTAACGTAATCGAGACAATATGCTCTCGACCTGCATGGGCCACCACAAAAACATGTCACGCCCCAGTCCCAAAAATACGTAGGACTAGGACACGTAAGCATGCCAGCCGCATGGATATGGCAACTCCAATATATGGAAACCAAATCCACATGTACGCTGTAATATGAATATCAAATCCACAAGTGGTATAAATGTAATACAAGTCAGAGGGTAAAATCTAAATCTCATCCACCAAAATTATATAGAAATAAATAACCAGTATCTATGAAACTAGATCTCAATAAGAAGTATCTAAGGATGATAGTTGGATGGAAACAAATCCACTACCAACTCGAATAGAAAAAGTAAATACAATATAAGTACAACACAATCAAACAAAATATAAGTATACCAGCTAGCAATCATGGCTCGAAGAGAAGACATCCTCGAATCATATAGAACCATCCAAATCTGCGCTCCTGCAAATACTCAAGAACAGATACACCTGGCAGGGGACCAGGTCCTCAGAGGGACATAACAAGATACTTAAACACGTGCCAATAAAGTACTGAAATAAATATCCAATTGGTCGCCTAACCGTCTAAAGTGAATGCAGTTAAGAACAACTTTCCCCACAAGTGAGCTATCTGGCCGAAAACCTGGGATTTGGCATGGTTCTCTATTGGAGATCCAGGGGCCTAAAAAGGCACGGCGTCTTTCGAACACCGGAGGCCCGCCTGATAATAATATAATATATAGTGGTCATCACCACCCGTATCTCCAGCGGAGAATCCGGGCGCACAATAGAAAAAGTGTAAAGGAGCTCAAATGCGGTACTTGTTGTTCTCCCCACCTCATGCTCTAATAATGTCACATCCATGATACGATAATACCTCTAATAACTGCCAAGTCTACTAGCATGCAAAGTTTCTAACAGCAGTTATTCCTAACGCACGGCCCATACGTACAGGAGGCCAGACCTGTCACGCAGTCCGTGATCTACATGAGACTCACACTCGTGTAACAACTGTGTCATGGCCAATGAACCTAATGATGCTACATGATAATAGGGTAGTCTCATGAACAAGGTCAATGCAATACATAAATAAAAATACATCGCGACGACACCGTCGCGCGTATTTTATATTACAGTTAAATATATGAGCTAAAGACAGAAAATAAAGATGCATGCAACATATGGAATATGAATAACAGTACAATGGCAAGGTATACTTGCCTGGCAAGGAAGCTGTAATGTACCAATAATCTGCTCCAGAAATCGCGCAGAACAAATCCAATATCCTATGTACACATAAATATAATACAATAGAATCATTAGTCTTTACACTAGCACATACATAACCACATTTACACTGGACTCAGGGGGTATACTAGGGGTAACACTAGTCATCTAACACGGTCAATTACGTATTGAATTACGCGGGTGTCGTATCTTCAAGTACTGTACGAAATCAGTCAGTCAACTGACAGGTGTCTATGCCAGTACGTTAATGTACGCAAGGCGGACAATTTCACAAGTTCTTAGGGTCAACATGGTCAAGATAAGTATAGGATAGTCCACGGTGTCCTAAGGTCGTACAGTCTGAATATTTAGTCATAATTATCAATTAGCATTTACTTACATATATATTCATATAACTATATAATAATATAACCATCAATTTATTTTAATTTATTTAATTTTGGAATAATTACTCTAAAATCCTATTTTAATCTTATTATTCTGATTTTTATGTTAATTCCTGAATTTTTTTCCAAAGAAACTGAATTTTATCAACTCGAGACTCATGGCACACAAATCGAGGCGATCTGTTGACAGAAAAGTCAACCGACACAAACTCGACTTTTATGCATGATTTCCTGTAGATTTTAGCATCAAAAACATACTGGAATTTATGGCTCGTCCGAATTCAAATTCGTTTGGGAATTATGGCACCTACAAATTTTGTATTGTGCACCGATGGTTAAATTCTAACCCAGAAGTTCTACAGAATTAAAAGTATGTAAATAATTCGAATTAAATTCTGGGAAAAATATATGTCGATGATCTCGACATTAGCTTTCCAAAACTTTAAACGGTTCGTGATTCTGATTCCTGGTTCTCCCGGAATCGCGAAAACATCGAAACACGTCTATTTTCGGACATGCTGTGCTCTACGAATTTTCTAGAATTTAATACTAATAATTTCGTAAAAAAGTTTATATAAACAGAAATCTAACCTCAATATCGTTCTAAAAAAAAAACTAGGCCTTATTTGGAGTCCAGAGCTATGCGCAATGGCTTCTGGAAGATGAAGGAACCCTAGATGGCAATTCTCCAAAAATCGGCTCAAAGAAAACCCTAAAAATTAATAACTAAACTAATATATCTATAGAGGAGAGAGAGTGCAGCCGTGGCTCGGAGAGCGCCACGTGGCAGCGATCCGTGCAGCCCCGCCCAGATCGAACGGTCGCAGTTCGATGCGGCTCGGCTCAGCTGAGTCCGAGTCGAACTCGGTCTCGGCTCGGCTCGAGCTCGGCTCGGCTCGCACCCACCCCGCGGTCACTGACAGGCGGGCCCGGCACTGTTCACTGCTGGAGGCTGACAGGTGGGTCCCCTGTTTGCTGACTGGGCAGAATTAATTACTTTTTGGGTTTTCTTTTTCAGAAATTAGTTTTTAATTCAGTTTTTCATAATTAACTCAAAATAAATGCTAAAATTAATCAGGAAATTCCCAAAAAATTCTAGAAAATATATTTTATTATTTAGAACCTAAAATAAAAGTTTGGGATATTTTTAATTAAGTTTGAATATAAAATAAATTCTTCAAAGTCTTAGAAAATTAGTGTTACTAGTTTTTAATTAATTAAAAATTATGGAAAAATCCCAATAATCTAAAATAGCCTAAAAATAATTCTAAATAAATATTTATATAAGTAAATAGACTAAAAAAAATTTATTTTCTAATTAACTAAGAGAATACTCTAAATAAATTCAATATCTATAATAAATATAATAATATAAAATATACACAAAATACCTATTTTGGGTGAGGGAGTTTACACCATCACTACCTCCTCCATCGGCATCAGTGACGCTTTTACAGGAGCAGTATAAGTTTCTTCTATCCCAGATGCGGGACGGTGCTCCTCCTCATCTGTATTAGTTCTTGTTTGAACAGGTTTTAGTGTGTTTGTGTGTATTGGCCCATTCTTGGATCTTTGATGTATTTATTTTATATATTTTATTACATTCTGAGGCGCATGTGACACTTATTTTAAATTCGTTTATCTACTTCTTGGGATATATTTAGTGTAATATAATTTTGTAGATTTCTTTCTATGTGAGTTTAGTTTTTTATTCATATTAACTGTACACCAAAATTTATTGGTGTTGAGTGTTCCATCGATGGGGTCGGCGAACCCAGGAAATTCAACGGAGGGTTGCTCTGGGTCTATATATATAAACTGTGATTTTATAACTACATGTAGGGTTTTGTTGGAAAATATCTTACAAACTGCATTCTATTTTTTTTTAAATTCAATTTTGTGACTTGTTGCGACGTATTACGACGTTTTGCGACGTATATTTACATCGCTAAAAAATATTATAATGTCGCTATCTGATACCAAGGACGTCACTATTATGTCGCTAAACGTCGTTAACATGCTGACGTGGCAAAACTTGCCAATATGACAAAACTTGCCAATATGGCAAAACTTGCCATGTCAACATTGTTGTAGCAAAATGTCGCTCATAATGTTGCTAATATAGCGATGTGTTACGACCAAAGCTTATGTCGCCAATTTAATGATGACACATCGCTAATCGTCATATATTCTACAACGTCGTGTCGTCATAAATATGCGTCGCTACAGTGACGACTAGCGACATTTTTGTTGTCAACGACCATGTAATACGCGACGACGTAAAAATGTCGCTAATTACGTCGCCAAATTATTTTAGCGACGTCAGTTTACATATTAGCGATGTCCATACGTCGCTAATATGTGTTATTCTGGTAGTGCAAGTATACCTTATCTCTATTTCAGTATTCATGTTTTTAGTTATTTGTTGATTATCACATGTTCAAAGTTGTATAGCTGCTGACATGTCATGTTGCATAGTAGATGGTACAAGATATCTATATCATTCAATTTATGTGTTCTAATCGTGAGAGCGGGGGTGGCATCATCCTAGTCAGTGATATCTGCAGAGACTGGAGAGTTACCTTGGGAGGCCGGGAGTTGAGTGTGTGCCTACTCGTAATGCCACTTCCGAGCTACGATATTGTACTCGGGATGGATTGGTTGAGTATGCACTGTGCTAGTATAGATTGTCATGGAGGCAGAGTGTTATTTAGTCCACCGGGTGAGCCAGAGTTTGAGTTTGCCAGAGGAGCAGCAGAGCAGAGCGAGGGAGTCTTCTGCGGAGCCCTAGTGGTAGAGCCGAGGTTGCCACATCCACTGATAGCGAAGTTCATTGATGTCTTTCCGGAGGAGTTGCCATGGTTACCTCCGGAAAGAGATGTGGAGTTCTCTGTAGACTTGGTGCCAGGCGCGGAGCCGATATCCCAGCACGTCTATAGAGTCAGCAACAATGAGCTGATAGAGTTAAAGAAGTAGGTGGATGAGCTTCAGGACAAGAGATTTATCAGATCTAGTTCTTCTCTATAGGGTGCTCTGGTACTTTTTGTGCCGAAGAAGGATAGGTCGATACGGATGTGTATCGACTACAGGGCTCTGAACAACCTCACAATCAAGAACAAGTATCCGCTGCCGCGTATTGATGATCTCTTTGACCAGTTGAGCAGAATGAGGGTGTTTTCAATGATTGATCTGAGGACAGGCTACCACCAGGTGAAGGTCAGGCGGGAGGATATTCCGAAGACAGCTTTTCGGACTAGGTGTGTCACGCCCCAGTCCCAAAATACCGAGGGACCAGATACGTGGCAATGGCCAACAATACATACTGATAGACAAATCCAATTTAATGGATCCATCAGGGCATACTTAAGCTGTAAAACAAGTCTACGACAACAGGGCACAACTAATCTCATCCACACAAGATATAAAATATAATCCACAGATATAAGAAATATAAATCATCAAATAGTCTCACAAAGTGCTTCAGGGAACAACCCGATAAATATCTAATACAATGGTTCAACAGACCAGAAATATAAATGACAGAATAAAATAAATACTGAGCATGAAATATGGATGCTCAGGAAAAGTCTTCAGCTAACACCTCGTCCTCGGGTGTCGGCACAGCTCTTGTATCTGCTCCTGCTCCGGTCCCGTATACCTCGGGATAGATCTCGTCTGCAAATCCTGGGGACATAATCCGGATCCAGGTCCTCAGGGGACATAGCAAGGTACAGAAAATACAAGCCAAAATAAATGCAGTCCAGATAATAAATAAAATAAATAGGGTAAGTAAGTAACCATCTATGTGAAATGCAAGTGAGAGCATTACGAGTACTCAGGCTGAGCCACTACAAGCTCTGTGTCGGGGAGCCGGTAGCGGTAATAACACGTAATGTGCCTAGCTCTGCTACGAGAGTCTACGACCTCACAATAGTAGTAGATATATATATATATGAAATAGCCTGTAGCCTGTGTGTCTCTATGTCACTACCCAATTCTAGAAAATAGGGTATATTTTTTTTTTTTTGATAAATAGTGTATTGTATTTAATTATTTATATTTATAATTAATTAGTGCTTGTCTTATTTTTATTTTGATTGTTTTAGGGTTTTGGCTAGCCTGGACCCATGTCAGACCCTAGTGGACCCATGTCCGACCCAGCCCACACCCTTGTGAGAATTATTTTGGGGCTTAGAATTATTATTTTATTTTTAGGAGGTTAGTTGGAGAGATTTGGAACTAGTTTGAGTGCATTTGGAGACCCGAAACCCAAAACCGAGTTACGGGAGGGCATTTTGGTCATTTGGACTTAGTGGAACCCCCTTTATTACCCATGGCCGGCCCCTACCTACCCATTTCTGTGAGAACACAGCAGCCCCCACCCGATCACAGCAAGCACAGCCCCCCTCTTCATATTCTTCACTTCTTCTTCTTCTCCACTTCTTCTTCCTTCTTCCTTCTTCTCCAAGGTGAGTTCCCTCTTCCATTTTTCTTCTTTCTTCTTCATTCCTTCTTCCTTAAGCTAACCCTAACCTTACATTTTCTCTAACCTAGGTGTGAGGAGCTTAGATCTAGTGTGAGAGCTAGAATTGGTGGCTTGGAGCTTGAGGAAGGTGAATTCTAGGGATTGTGAGACTTTGGCCTTGCGATTCCAACTCCCAAGAGGTAAAACCTAACTTTCCCCTTCCTAATTATTTTTGTGTAGTGTAATTAGTGTTATAGAACCCTCCTAGACCCTAACCCTACCCGTAGGAGGAAGTTGGAACTAGTTTGGATGAGTTTAGAGACTTTGACATTAGGTTTTGTGTCGAATTCGGGTGGAATCCGAATTTGGCCCAATTTTGGGTGATGCCCTAGGTTAGATGGACCTAGGTAGACGTTGTCGGGTGTCTATAGGGTGAGTGCGTGTCTCCTTTGGACACGGGAAGCCGTGTCGCGGAGAAACGGGCGTTTCGGGCGAAATTGGGGCTTTTCGTCGTCGCCGATTCTAAGTGCGTGTGCGTTTCCACCACGGACCTAGAATCGATGCGGGAGCGCATTTTCTAGGATCTAGACATCGTGTAGAGCGCGTGGGTAAATTTTGGGCCGATTCCGAGTTCGTTTGGTGTGCGTTTCAGGAGGTTTTCCGAGCCGCGCACCACGTGTTCGTCGAAATGACCGAACGGCCATTTCGACTTGGTTTCCTCGTTTCGGCTTTGTGCGCGCGTTGGGTTAGTATCGGAGAGTGTGTGCTAGAGTTTTCGGGCTATATTTTATATATTTTAGGGTATTGGTGAGTGTCGGGGTCGTTGGGCGTGCGAGGGGCGTGTTGTTTGTGTGTTGTGTGCATTGTGTGGTGGTTGTGTATATGTGTCTATATATATATATAAATATATGTATATATTTATATGTATGTTTGTTTACGTATATATATTTATATATATATGAGTGTATTTATATCTATGTGCTTATGTGTGTATATGTCTATGTGTATATATATATGTATATGTGTAAGTGTGCTCGTGTGTATATGTATATATATATTTGAATATGTGTGTGTGTATATATCTTAGAGTGTGTGTGTATTGATATATATATATATATTTGTATATGTGTATATATATATTAATATGTGTGTTTATATATATATTTATAGCTATGTATATATTTGTATGTGTGTGTGTTTTAGTGTGTTTGTGAGTGTGTAGGTGTGTGTGTTAGTGAGTGTGTTAGAATAGATATAAGTGTATATATATATATATCTAGTTATATATATATAGAGATATGTGTATATATATATATATATATAGTGGTATATATATAAGTATATAGGCGTGTGTGTGTGTGTGTGCTTGTGAGAGCGAGGGGGGGGGGAGGCAGCAGCCAGCGTGCGGGGGCAGAACCTGCACAGCAGCAGCAGCGTGCAGTGCGCTGCGCACTGCACTGTGCAGCAGCCCAGCTGCAGCAGCAAGCAGCAATGCCAGCAGCAGCAAGCAGCAATGTAGCAGCAGCAGCAGCAATTCTTCAGCAGCAGCAGCAGCATTTTAAGTAAGCTAGCAGCAGCAGCAATGCCAGGAAGCAAGGGCAGCATGCAGTGAGGTAGTAGGGAGATAGATTGATAGGATGTATATATATATCTAGATAGTTAGATAAATAACTAGATAGATATTAGATAATGAATAAGATTGATAGATAGGTAGTTGGATAAATAGGTAAGATAAGTTATGGATAATTAGATAGATAGATAGATAGATATTGATAGATAGATAGCTAGGTATTTAGATAGATAGATAGATACTAGATAGGTAGATAACTAGATTCTTAGATATACCTATCTAAGAGATATAAATATCTATATGCCTAAGTTATATACATATATAGGTGTATAGGTAAGATATGGGTAATCGGGTAAATGTGTGTGGATACCTATATACATAGGTATATACATACTTAGATATATAAATATAGTAGGTATCTATATTACCTAGCCTAGATTAATAACTAGGTATATAATTAGTAGCTAGATAGCTAGTTAGAGGGCCTTAGGACGAAACTTCAATACCTTGAGATACCGAGGTATCTCGATACCTTGAGATATTCAAGGTATTGAGTTTCGAGCGGGGTATTTGAGCATTAGCCTAGGAAATGCTTGGGAGTGATTTTTATATGTTTATATATATATAATTACGCGTGCTAGCATAGGTTTTAGCGGGTTTAGGCGGGGTGCGTGGCCTAGGGCGAGGTATCGGATACCGAGGGTATCTCGGTATCTCGATTAGGCGAGTTTGAGAGTTTAGTGGCTTAATGAGCTCGGTTTGACCTAGAATTTCAGGGGCACCCTAGTTTGACCTAGCTTTGACCATAATTTTCCCCGTTGACCGTAAAAGTCAACGTTTGACCTAGTTTTGACCTAGAGTTGACTTTTTGGACCCCGGGTTGACTTTTTGACCCGAATTTCACCGGTTTGACCCGTTCGACCTAGAATAGCCCTAGAAGCCTGTTTTTAATTATTTTATATCAGTTTAAATGCTTAGAACCCTGTTTAATCCTTGCTTTTCGCATTAGGTCCTTGCGACACCGGTCCGGACCTCGATCCTCATCAGTTGCTCAGGACATCAGGCGAGTACCTACCTCTGATAGTTTCCATTTCATGATAGCGTTTATATCACCTGTTCTAGAACTGTAATACTTGATTCTGACACTTTATTACACGAGCTGGTACTAGTGGATCCCGTCATGAGGTGCTATCCCCCTTACCGTGTTCAGCGGGTACTCTATCACGTGTATTTCATCATGTGCTTCGGGTATTGATATCATGTGCTATCATGTGCTTCTTGTGCTCTCGCCTTCGTGTGCGCGAGCTATTATCATGTACGTAGCATGTTGTGGTTGGATCCAATGGTATTAGTGGGGGAGGGGAGTAGTGAGTTGGTTATATGATCAAAGCCAAACAGTATTCATGTGTATGTCGGTTATGCAACTCACGCATAACGGAGTTATCGTAGTGACTTTCATGTGCAACCTAAGCCGATCATATAACGAACTTGTGCTCAAGGCACTTAGCTAGTATTCATGTTTCTCACCTGCAGTTACTTTTCTACTACTTGTATTGTTCTCCAGTTTACATTGCAGCTACTTCTTGTGCTCCAGCATATATTTATTTCCTGTGCATCTTGATTACTTTTCTATTGCTCGTCATATACACCTTACCATGTATTTGGAGTTGCTTTCAGAGTTATGTACTTCGCTCCAGTCCTGACTGGGCATATTTTTTCCAGAGGATCCTGAGGACTATTGCCCTACGTTCTACGGGCCTGGTGTTGACGACTGTTGTGACCCCGAGGAGGAGTGCGCCGAGGAGACGCCGATAGCACCCTAGTTAGCTAGGTGGGTTTCCTGGGTTATTTTCAGTGGTTTGTATTTTGGATGACTGTACTTATTCTTTTGATGCTGTGATGTTGTAGCTTTTAGACCTGGACTGTATTATTTTGGATTGCCTTGCTCTCTTGGTTCTGTTTCTTATTTATATCATATCGTGCTTATATTCTTCCTCTAGTTTTGTGATTGAGATTATTGTTATATATATATTGCGTGGTTGCCCTCCTGTTGGAGAGGATTTTATTCACATATATATATTGCGTGGTTTTGCCCTCCTTTTGGAGAGGTCATGCCGGATTTTTCTGTGAGTTATCTAGATAGTTGGTTGACCTAGAACGGACCTTTACAGCGTTCTACCGCCGATTCTGCGGCGTAGGCTGGACGTACCCACGGCTCATGCCCGATTTTTGGGTGCGGGTCAAACGTTTTTGGTGGTGGCCCATGCAGGTCTCTGCTTTTTAGGTTTACCTGCAATAGGATATAGGAGATAGGTTGAGAGAGAGTGTGCTCAATCACAACTAGGACCCTTCCTACTTCCTTTTGCTATCTTAATTTTTCCTGAAATTGTTTTCTTTTGCAATGTTACTGTCCTTCCTTGATGTTATCGTTTCATGCACTATATTGACTTCTTTTGATCTGTGTTCAGGATGCCTCCGAAGACCAGATCTCAGCGCACCGCCCCAGCAGCTGCCACCGAGAGGTCTGCCACCTCTCGACCTGCTCGACTTCCGGCAGCCGCTACCGCTCCACTCGCCACTCCTGCGGTTGAGGGAGCTTCAGTTTCTCTCGGAGATCCTCTTACTCCCATTGATCCGAGAGCCACCCCAGTTGTCCCGGTGGTACCTCCTCCACCACCGCCTGCGCCAGTAGATGCTACACAGCTGTTCGCGTTCTTCCGAGAGATGATGGATGCGCAGCACCGCCAGGCAGATATTATGAGGATGGGCATTGAGAATGCTCATCAGGTGGCTTTGACAGCGGTCGACAGAGTGGCTCAGATCCAGCCACAGCCAGAGCAGGCTCAGTATCCTAGGCCGGGTACTATCATTGATTTTCAGAGGATGCGGCCTAAGGAGTTCCGCGGCACAGAGGGGATCCTGTATGCCGACGACTGGATCGAGCATATAGAGGGCATCTTTCGGCTGGCGATGATCCCAGCCAGCATGCAGATAGAGGCAGCGGGCAGCCAGATGTTCGACCTTGCCCTCACTTGGTTCCGCACGGATACGCGGATAGCAGCTCCGGGATTGACTTGGGAGGCTTTCAAGAAGCTTTTCAAGGAGAAGTTCTTCCCGGACGTGGCTCTCAGTGCCTTAGAGAGTCAGTTCGAGGCGCTCGTCCAGGGGAGTATGCTAGTGGATGAGTATGCAGCGGAGTTCTGCCGTCTGGGCAGATTTGTTGAGGGGTTGTCAGAGGCAGCGAAGGCGCGGAAGTTCCGCAAGGGCTTAGCCATGGCGGTCAAGTCCTTGACTAGGAGCGACCGCGAGGCGACCTTCGAGCAGATTGTCAGCGATGCTCAGAGGGCTGAGGATGATTTGGAGCTGAAGACGAAGAGGGACAGAGACACTTCCGGAGCAGGCAGCAGTGCAGGCCCGGCCAAGAGGCCATTCCAGCAGACCCAGCAGCACCAGGGTCAGGGTCGGGCGCCCTTCCGGCAGGCGCCTCAGCAGCAGAGGCAGGGTCAGCAGCAGGGCCAGAGGCAGCCCATCGTTTGCCCTTTCTGTAAGAAGCCAGGGCACGGATGGGACATATGCAGAAAGAGGCTGGGCAGATGTTTATTGTGTGGTGCCGCAGACCACCAGCTGAAGGATTGTCCTTCAGCGCTTGCCCGTACAGCTCAGGGCGGAGGAGCCGCTCAGAGGGCACCAGCCAGAGCACCTGCAGCACAGCAGAGAGGTCAGCCTTTGCAGACTCAGCAGCAGAGGTTCGCCCAGCACCAGCAGCAGCACCGAGGAGGACAGCAGGGGCGAGCTTTTGCCCTGACAGTGGACGAGGCCGAGCCAGTTGGTGATGTTATCTCAGGTTCTGTTCTCCTTGATTCCATTCCAGCACTTGCTTTATTTGATTCCGGTGCTTCCCATAGCTTTGTGTCTGTATCTTTTGCTGTTAGACACCATCTTGTTGCTGAACCTTTAGCTAGACTCTGCAAGATCACGACCGGGGGTGGTATCATCCTAGTCCGTGATGTCTGCAGAGACCGGAGAGTTACTTTGGGAGGCCGGGAGTTGAGTGTGTGCCTACTCGTAATGCCACTTCCGAGCTACGATATTGTACTCGGGATGGATTGGTTGAGTACGCATTGTGCTAGTATAGATTGTCGTGGAGGCAGAGTTTTGTTCAGTCCGCCGGGTGAGCCAGAGTTTCAGTTTGCCAGAGGAGCAGCGGAGCAGACCGAGGGAGTCTTCTGCGGAGCCCTGGTGGTAGAGCCGAGGTCGCTACATCCACTGATAGAGGAGTATATGGATGTCTTTCCGGAGGAGTTGCCAGGGTTACCTCCGGACAGAGACGTGGAGTTCTCTATAGACTTGGTGCCAGGCGCGGAGCCGATATCCCAGCACGTCTATAGAGTCAGCAACAGTGAGCTGATAGAGTTGAAGAAGCAGGTGGATGAGCTACAGGACAAGGGATTTATCAGATCTAGTTCTTCTCCGTGGGGTGCTCCGGTACTTTTTGTGCCGAAGAAGGATGGGTCGATACGGATGTGTATCGACTACAGGGCTCTGAACAGCCTCACAATCAAGAACAAGTATCCGCTGCCGCGTATTGATGATCTATTTGACCAGTTGAGCGGAGCGAGGGTGTTTTCCAGGATTGATCTGAGGACAGGCTACCACCAGGTGAAGGTCAGGAAGGAGGATATTCCGAAGACAGCTTTTCGGACCAGATATGGACAGTATGAGTTCTTGGTGATGCCGTTTGGGTTGACCAATGCCCCGGCAGTGTTCATGAATCTGATGAACAAGGTGTTCCATCAGCATCTGGACAGGTTTGTGGTGGTATTTATAGATGACATCTTGGTGTATTCGAAGACCCCAGAGGAGCACGAGGAGCATCTGAGGATAGTGCTGGAGACTCTCAGGAAGGAGGAGCTTTATGGAAAGCTCTCGAAGTGTGAGTTCTTCCTTGACAAGGTTGAATTCCTTGGTCATGTGGTGACTGGAGAGGGTATCTCGGTGGATCCGAGAAAGATCGTGGCAGTTGAGGCATGGAGTGCTCCGAGTTCAGTAGCCGAGGTTAGGAGTTTCTTGGGACTGGCAGGCTACTACAGGAGATTTGTTCAGGATTTTTCCCGGATTGCAGAGCCGTTGTCCAGGCTGACCCGGAAGGACGTGGAGTTTGTTTGGTCAGAGGAGTGCCAGATCGCCTTTGATGAGCTGAAGAGGAGGTTGACGACAGCTCCAGTGTTGACGTTGCCATCAGGTTCTGGAGGATTCACTATCTATAGTGATGCATCGGGGAAGGGACTGGGTTGTGTGTTGCAGCAGAATGGGAGGGTGATTGCCTATGCTTCCAGGCAATTACGTCCTCATGAGAAGAACTACCCTACCCACGATTTGGAGTTGGCAGCGGTCATCTTTGCTCTTAAGTTGTGGAAACACTATTTATACGGAGAGCGTGTGGAGATCTTCACAGACCACAAGAGCTTGAAGTATGTGTTTACCCAAAAAGAGCTGAACATGAGGCAGAGGAGATGGTTGGAGTTGATGAAGGACTTCGACATATCATTGCAGTACCATCCAGGGAAGGCGAACGTAGTTGCGGATGCATTGAGCAGGTATCCGGTATCTATGTGCCTGACTACAGATCGTTATCTTCTGGCAGATCTAGAGAGCTTGGGCATTGAGGTGATAGTGCCTGGAGTTGAGATGCAGATGTGGGGACTGCAGATTCAGTCAGAGTTGGTAGACCGGATCAGGGCTACACAGTTTGAGGATGAGTCCCTGAGGAGCATCAGGGAGCAGGTTCAGATGGGTTTAGCAGACGACTTCACCATTGCTGATAATGGTTCCTTGCGGCACGGTACCAGGTTGTGTGTGCCGAGTGGGTCGTTGCGCGAGGAGGTTCTCCAGGAGGCGCATCGATCCCAGTACTCTATGCATCCCGGTGCCAACAAGATGTATAGAGATCTGAGACAGCATGTATGGTGGTACGGGATGAAGCGGGAGGTAGCACGCTTCGTATCCCGATGCTTAGTGTGCCAGCAGGTGAAGGCGGAGAGGCAGAGGCCAGGAGGATTACTCCAGCCGTTACCCATTCCGGAGTGGAAATGGGAGCATGTGACCATGGATTTTGTTTCTGGACTTCCCCGTTCTCCAGGCGGAAAAGATGCGATTTGGGTCATCGTGGACAGGTTGACCAAATCGGCCCACTTTCTACCATTCAAAGTGGGTACGTCTACAGAGAGACTCGCAGAGATGTATGTGCGCCAGATAGTCAGACTGCATGGAGTTCCAGTGAGCATAGTATCAGATCGGGACAGTCGCTTTACCTCGCATTTCTGGAGGAGTCTGCAAGCTAGCTTGGGCACCCAACTCAAGTTTAGTAGTGCGTATCACCCACAGACAGATGGTCAGTCAGAGAGGACCATTCAGACACTTGAGGACATGCTTCGGACCTGTGTTTTGGATTTCAGAGGCTCTTGGGAGGATCACTTGCACTTGGTAGAGTTTGCTTACAATAACAGCTACCAAGCCAGTATCGAGATATCACCTTTTGAGGCGTTGTATGGACGGAGGTGTCGCACTCCGTTGTCATGGGATGATGTAGGTGAGAGAGCTTTGCTTGGCCCGGAGATGGTGGTTGATGCAGCGGAGAAGGTCAAGCTCATTAGAGATAGACTTCGGGTGGCGCAGGACAGGCAGCGGCATTGGGCCGATAGCCACCGGAGACCTTTGGAGTTTGAGGTACAGCTTAGAATCTAGATTTTGTTCTTGTGTTTGCTTGTGATTGCTTGTTTTAGACTAAGTGCAGAGACCTTGTTTGTGCTAGGTTGGAGATCTGGTGTTCCTGAGGATTTCTCCGACGCGGGGCACTATTCGCTTCGGTGGAGGTGGGAAGCTTAGCCCACGTTTCGTCGGACCCTTCCGTGTTCTTGAGAGGGTCGGCGCCGTGGCGTATAGGCTTGAGTTGCCGCCTACGCTGGAGGAAGTTCATGATGTGTTCCACGTGTCGCAGTTGAGACGGTACGTGGCGGATCCCAATCACGTATTGGATCACTCGGAGATCGCAGTGGGCCCTACTCTTAGCTATCCAGAGCAGCCGGTGGAGATTCTGGATCGGCGGGAGAAGGTGTTGAGGAACCAGACTATTCCCTTGGTTCGCGTCGCGTGGAGGCATCACTCTCCAGGGGAGTCGACCTGGGAGAGGGAGGATGAAATGCGCGAGCGATACCCCTATCTCTTCGAGCCCTGAGGTATGGTTCTTTCTTTGCATTCCTGTCCTAGTTTCGTCTTTTAATTTCGAGGACGAAATTATTTTAAGGAGGGTAGACTTGTCACTACCCAATTCTAGAAAATAGGGTATATTTTTTTTATTTTGATAAATAGTGTATTGTATTTAATTATTTATATTTATAATTAATTAGTGCTTGTCTTATTTTTATTTTGATTGTTTTAGGGTTTTGGCTAGCCTGGACCCATGTCAGACCCTAGTGGACCCATGTTCGACCCAGCCCACACCCTTGTGAAAATTATTTTGGGGCTTAGAATTATTATTTTATTTTTAGGAGGTTAGTTGGAGAGATTTGGAACTAGTTTGAGTGCATTTGGAGACCCGAAACCCAAAACCGAGTTACGGGAGGGCATTTTGGTCATTTGGACTTAGTGGAACCCCCTTTATTACCCATGGCCGGCCCCTACCTACCCATTTCTGTGAGAACACAGCAGCCCCCACCCGATCACAGCAAGCACAGCCCCCCTCTTCATATTCTTCACTTCTTCTTCTTCTCCACTTCTTCTTCCTTCTTCCTTCTTCTCCAAGGTGAGTTCCCTCTTCCATTTTTCTTCTTTCTTCTTCATTCCTTCTTCCTTAAGCTAACCCTAACCTTACATTTTCTCTAACCTAGGTGTGAGGAGCTTAGATCTAGTGTGAGAGCTAGAATTGGTGGCTTGGAGCTTGAGGAAGGTGAATTCTAGGGATTGTGAGACTTTGGCCTTGGGATTCCAACTTCCAAGAGGTAAAACCTAACTTTCCCCTTCCTAATTATTTTTGTGTAGTGTAATTAGTGTTGTAGAACCCTCCTAGACCCTAACCCTACCCGTAGGAGGAAGTTGGAACTAGTTTGGGTGAGTTTAGAGACTTTGACATTAGGTTTTGTGTCGAATTCGGGTGGAATCCGAATTTGGCCCAATTTTGGGTGATGCTCTAGGTTAGATGGACCTAGGTAGACGTTGTCGGGTGTCTAGAGGGTGAGTGCGTGTCTCCGTTTGGACACGGGAAGCCGTGTCGCGGAGAAACGGACGTTTCGGGCGAAATTGGGGCTTTTCGTCGTCGCCGATTCTAAGTGCGTGTGCGTTTCCACCACGGACCTAGAATCGATGCGGGAGCACATTTTCTAGGATCTAGACATCGTGTAGAGCGCGTGGGTAAATTTTGGGCCGATTCCGAGTTCGTTTGGTGTGCGTTTCAGGAGGTTTTCCGAGCCGCGCACCACGTGTTCGTCGAAATGACCGAACGGCCATTTCGACTTGGTTTCCTCGTTTCGGCTTTGTGCGCGCGTTGGGTTAGTATCGGGGGGTGTGTGCTAGAGTTTTCGGGCTATATTTTATATATTTTAGGGTATTGGTGAGTGTCGGGGTCGTTGGGCGTGCGAGGGGCGTGTTGTTTGTGTGTTGTGTGCATTGTGTGGTGGTTGTGTATATGTGTCTATATATATATATAAATATATGTATATATTTATATGTATGTTTGTTTACGTATATATATTTATATATATATGAGTGTATTTATATCTATGTGCTTATGTGTGTATATGTCTATGTGTATATATATATGTATATGTGTAAGTGTGCTCGTGTGTATATGTATATATATATTTGAATATGTGTGTGTGTATATATCTTAGAGTGTGTGTGTATTGATATATATATATATATTTGTATGTGTGTATATATATATTAATATGTGTGTTTATATATATATTTATAGCTATGTATATATTTGTATGTGTGTGTGTTTTAGTGTGTTTGTGAGTGTGTAGGTGTGTGTGTTAGTGAGTGTGTTAGAATAGATATAAGTGTATATATATATATATATCTAGTTATATATATATAGAGATATGTGTATATATATATATATAGTGGTATATATATAAGTATATAGGCGTGTGTGTGTGTGTGTGTGCTTGTGAGAGCGAGGGGGGGGGAGGCAGCAGCCAGCGTGCGGGGGCAGAACCTGCACAGCAGCAGCAGCGTGCAGTGCGCTGCGCACTGCACTGTGCAGCAGCCCAGCTGCAGCAGCAAGCAGCAATGCCAGCAGCAGCAAGCAGCAATGTAGCAGCAGCAGCAGCAATTCTTCAGCAGCAGCAGCAGCATTTTAAGTAAGCTAGCAGCAGCAGCAATGCCAGGAAGCAAGGGCAGCATGCAGTGAGGTAGTAGGGAGATAGATTGATAGGATGTATATATATATCTAGATAGTTAGATAAATAACTAGATAGATATTAGATAATGAATAAGATTGATAGATAGGTAGTTGGATAAATAGGTAAGATAAGTTATGGATAATTAGATAGATAGATAGATAGATATTGATAGATAGATAGCTAGGTATTTAGATAGATAGATAGATACTAGATAGGTAGATAACTAGATTCTTAGATATACCTATCTAAGAGATATAAATATCTATATGCCTAAGTTATATACATATATAGGTGTATAGGTAAGATATGGGTAATCGGGTAAATGTGTGTGGATATCTATATACATAGGTATATACATACTTAGATATATAAATATAGTAGGTATCTATATTACCTAGCCTAGATTAATAACTAGGTATATAATTAGTAGCTAGATAGCTAGTTAGAGGGCCTTAGGGCGAAACTTCAATACCTTGAGATACCGAGGTATCTCGATACCTTGAGATATTCAAGGTATTGAGTTTCGAGCGGGGTATTTGAGCATTAGCCTAGGAAATGCTTGGGAGTGATTTTTTATATGTTTATATATATATAATTACGCGTGCTAGCATAGGTTTTAGCGGGTTTAGGCGGGGTGCGAGGCCTAGGGCGAGGTATCGGATACCGAGGGTATCTCGGTATCTCGATTAGGCGAGTTTGAGAGTTTAGTGGCTTAATGAGCTCGGTTTGACCTAGAATTTCAGGGGCACCCTAGTTTGACCTAGCTTTGACCATAATTTTCCCCGTTGACCGTAAAAGTCAACGTTTGACCTAGTTTTGACCTAGAGTTGACTTTTTGGACCCCGGGTTGACTTTTTGACCCGAATTTCACCGGTTTGACCCGTTCGACCTAGAATAGCCCTAGAAGCCTGTTTTTAATTATTTTATATCAGTTTAAATGCTTAGAACCCTGTTTAATCCTTGCTTTTCGCATTAGGTCCTTGCGACACCGGTCCGGACCTCGATTCTCATCAGTTGCTCAGGACATCAGGCGAGTACCTACCTCTGATAGTTTCCATTTCATGATAGCGTTTATATCACCTGTTCTAGAACTGTAATACTTGATTCTGACACTTTATTACACGAGCTGGTACTAGTGGATCCCGTCATGAGGTGCTATCCCCCTTACCGTGTTCAGCGGGTACTCTATCAAGTGTATTTCATCATGTGCTTCGGGTATTGATTATCATGTGCTATCATGTGCTTCTTGTGCTCTCGCCTTCGTGTGCGCGAGCTATTATCATGTACGTAGCATGTCGTGGTTGGATCCAATGGTATTAGTGGGGGAGGGGAGTAGTGAGTTGGTTATATGATCAAAGCCAAACAGTATTCATGTGTATGTCGGTTATGCAACTCACGCATAACGGAGTTATCGTAGTGACTTTCATGTGCAACCTAAGCCGATCATATAACGAACTTGTGCTCAAGGCACTTAGCTAGTATTCATGTTTCTCACCTGCAGTTACTTTTCCACTACTTGTATTGTTCTCCAGTTTACATTGCAGCTACTTCTTGTGCTCCAGCATATATTTATTTCCTGTGCATCTTGATTACTTTTCTATTGCTCGTCATATACACCTTACCATGTATTTGGAGTTGCTTTCAGAGTTATGTACTTCGCTCCAGTCCTGACTGGGCATATTTTTTCCAGAGGATCCTGAGGACTATTGCCCTACGTTCTACGGGCCTGGTGTTGACGACTGTTGTGACCCCGAGGAGGAGTGCGCCGAGGAGACGCCGATAGCACCCTAGTTAGCTAGGTGGGTTTCCTGGGTTATTTTCAGTGGTTTGTATTTTGGATGACTGTACTTATTCTTTTGATGCTGTGATGTTGTAGCTTTTAGACCTGGACTGTATTATTTTGGATTGCCTTGCTCTCTTGGTTCTGTTTCTTGTTTATATCATATCGTGCTTATATTCTTCCTCTAGTTTTGTGATTGAGATTATTGTTATATATATATTGCGTGGTTGCCCTCCTATTGGAGAGGATTTTATTCACATATATATATTGCGTGGTTTTGCCCTCCTTTTGGAGAGGTCATGCCGGATTTTTCTGTGAGTTATCTAGATAGTTGGTTGACCTAGAACGGACCTTTACAGCGTTCTACCGCCGATTCTGCGGCGTAGGCTGGACGTACCCACGGCTCATGCCCGATTTTCGGGTGCGGGTCGTGACACTCTACCCCCCCCCAATGTAACCACGCATATCATGACCATAATGTCTCATGTCCATGTCAAGCGGGATCATAGCTAATGTAACAAGTCATAATGTATCTAAGAATATAGTATCTCTGTCAAGTCCTGTATCCTATACAGAATCACCATGAATATCTCAGGAAGATCCTGTCTCATGAATAGTGTCAAGTGTCCTGGGTCATAGTGTACTCGGTAAGACAAGTACGAGAATATAAAGTGTCACGAATGTCCATCTCCAGATGATAATACACAACGCCGCGTACGGTGTTGGCACCCGAATAATAATCGGACGCTAAGTAAGTCACACGGTCCTGGGTTAAGCATGCACAGCAATATAAATGAAGCAAGGAAAATATGTAACAATACTGCAGAGTTTGGCAAGGTACACTTGCCTGGGGTTTGAATACCAACAGTCGTCCCTGTAGCAGTGGATCCTGTGGGTCTCCAAAAGCTATAATAAACATCACCAACAGTCTCAGAAGATATCAAATAGCTAGAAACGCCTGTCCTTAAGTCCAATTTGGACACAAGGGCAGAAATGACATTTCTGGGCCAAAGCGGGGTCCACATGTGGGCCACTTTGCACCGGAAAGCGTGTCAGGGTCAAAGGTCTTCAAATTCCTCAAACTTAGTGTCTACAAGTCAGGAACGATGATACGAACCCAATGGAACTTCCAGAATTGGATTCCGATGAGCCGATCACAAAATCGCCCGTCAAGTGGAGCTTGTGGGGCCCACGATACGCGATTTTGTCAACGTTCTCAGAATCAAACCAAACTTGGGTCACAGGACCAGCGTATTGCTAGGAGTCCGATGGCGTAAGTTTCGTCTCGATCCGACGTGTGTATACAAAGTAACAGCGTATTCCAGAATAAACGAATACGGGGCATTGTCGGCGGATACGTGTTGATTTCGGTGTGCACGCACATCCGAATCGACTTCTGCAAAATCCCACACGTCCGTATCAATAAAGTGCATATTTCGGTATAGACCGCGTATGACCAAGTCGTCCCGTTTGGCAGGACGCACTCAGTTCCGGGGTAAAACAGGGTATTGTTTTTCCTCGTTTTGGATCGCAATTTGCGATCACCACAGGACGCGATGCACCGAGCGGGTTATACGGGCACCGAGAGGGTTACACAGTCTACGTGTTGCAACTGACGGAATCAAAAACGGAGTTACGAGGTGAGAGAAAACGTTACCTGAACAGGGCTCCGAGAAGTCTGAATTCTCGTGTCTGGTGACTGTTTCGACACAGTACCTGTCCGAACTGCAGCTGTGTCCGTGTCCGGGGTTCTAGGGTTCTGGGTTGATGAACTGGCCTGAGGGGATGGCTGTACCGTGGCCGGCCGGAGGGGAACGCACAGCCGCTATCGGGTGAGCCGCGTAGGAAAGACACGCACGGCCGGAGTCGGTGTCGGTTGAACAGGCCGGAGAAGGAGATTGGGGCTTTGGGGAGGATGAGGTCGGGAGTGCTCGACGGAGCTCTCGGTGGAGGCTCATAACCGGAACGGGTGGAGGGGGAAGGGAGAGAGGGCGGACGCGGGTGGTGTGCCGGAGTCGTAACAGAGGAGGCCGAGGTCGGGTGGCCTGGCGGCGGGTCGAGGGGATGAGGGGGAAGTCGGGAACTGGGGAGAGGAGGTTGTTGCAGCAGGCGGCGGGCTAGGGGCGGCGTCGGAGTCTCGCCGGAGGGGTCAGGGAAAGGGTGGCGGCGCTCGTTTAGGGTTAGGTTTAGGGGATTAGGGATTAGGGATTTTTAGTATTTTCTTTTTTTTCTTCTTTTTGTTTGTGGAGAAAAACTAGAAATTTATGTATTTATACATACAGAAATTTGGACTAGGGTTTGACCTAGGATTTGGGCTGGTTCAACGCTCCTTGGGCTTGGCTTTGGCTCTCATGGGGATGTTGGGCGTTTGGCACGGGTTTAATTCGGTTTAATTCTATATCGGTTTGCAGGGATTTAAAACTGAATTTGGAGTCCAATAAATTCCCCGAAGATTATCCTATGTCCGGTTTTCCATTTTACACCATAAAATATTATTTCCATAATATTTAACACTAATTAAGAGCATATAAAAAATCTTTCCACCATAATTACCTTGGTTCTCCATCCAGAAAAATACCGAAAAGTTGGGGAAAAATTATATTAAAATTATTCTGAAAAATCAGGGTATTTACAATTGATGAGAACATAAAATGTTATATTTTTATTCCTTAATGTATACTCCTTTATGCTCATTTGATGTCTAAAGACACTCATTATTTTTATATTTTGATCTAGGATGCAATTGGAGTCATTAAATGCAAAATGGAGCTAATTATCAATTCTGGACAGTTTTGATACCTTGTAGCAAAATGGTCATAACTTGCTCTTCCGAAGTCCAACTGAGCTGATCCAAATTGATTCGGAAAGCTAAGTGATAGAGTCACAATTTTGCTGTTTTGAGTTTCCCGATATTCTGGCTGCATCATGGACCAAATCACGCTTAAAGATTGAGTCAACTATGTTGTGCACAAAAAGTAGAGCTGAAATAACCATTTCCCAACTTATTCAAATATTTTATTTTATTGTTTGGGTTGTTGTAACTATTAGAGGATTTGTGGGAAGATATTGTGATCTTCAAACACTAATTTAGAGTCTATAAAAGGGATAGAGATCAGGAGAAAATGGAGAACAACACACAACTCTTCTTCCTCTTCTCCAATATTCTTTTGAAGTTTTTTTGAACATGCGGAGCTAAAAGTCTTGTTGGTCGAAGGAAACGGAAGCCTCAAAATGAATAAAAACTTGTGAGATTTAATTTATGTTTATATTTTTGATTTGTGCTTTGAGTATCGAATATTTTCTTATGCATATTTTCATGATTATCTTGTTTAATGACTAGGATGCATACTAGTTTATTATTCCTGACAATCTAATGCTAAATTAGATATCGAATCCGTAATTGTTCGATCCCTCTAATTTGTGAAGCAACCAAGATTTAATGAACTGCTTTGTTTTATTAGATCTTAGGAGAAAACTTTTGACAAAATTAAATACAACCGCTTGTGCTTGTGTTATTTTGCTTCATCGATCTCATCGAGTTTAATACGCTACTAGATTAAACCTTTAGCGCTTGCCTGGGGTTGTTTGGTAGTTAAGGTTAATTAGATCGCTTGTTTTTAATTAATTGTGGCTGAAGGAGATAGGAAAATAATTCCAACGATGAATATTCAAAGTATGAATTAATATATATACTTGTATCAATGATCAGTTTTAAGATTCCAATGGTGGATGTTGACTGAGACCAGCATTTTTTTCCTTTGATAATTTTAATACTTTAATTATTTTTAGCTCTTTTTAATTTGCTTTGATCCAAAACTCTTCCCCCCATCCTATTTCACATAGCATAAAGATTAACTAATTACTCTCCGTGGGAACGATCCTTACTCTCACTACTACATATTATTTCAAGAGTAAAGGTTTTATTTTTGGGTGCCTACGACAGCACGCCAAATTTTGGCGCCGTTGTCGGGGAGTAATTTTAGTTGATTTTTGTGATCTTTATTTCTTTATTGTGATCAAATAATTTTTTGTCTATTGAAAAAAAAAAATCGATAACAGAAAATGGCGGCCAATTCTCAACTATTTGGCACTTGGCTAGATCTTCCATCTAGGCTTGCTGATGAGGTAAATATTTTTTCGCTAGAACAACAAATTTTTTGTTTAACTTCTTTTGTTCGTCAGATGGTTGTAGGTAACATGAAAACAACAAAGGCTTGTAGGATTTGTCTAGTATCAGGGCATCCAACTGATATGTGCCCAACTCTTCAAAATGAGCCCAATGAACAAGTGAATGCGGTATGTGGTTTTCCTGGACTACCACAAATGAAGTATGATCCCTATTCAGACACGTACAACCTAGGATGGAGAGATCATTCCAATTTTACCTATGAGAGTCCACAATTAAATCAGCTCACAACTCAAAATTGCCCAAGTTACCAGCAATACAAGCAACAATACCTACAACCGAGCCAAACTTCTGATTCTGGTATGTCTTTAGAAGATATTATTAAGTCTATTGCCATTAATAACTTACAATTTCAACAGGAGACGAGGGCTAGTATCGAAAGTTTGAACAATCAAATGAGTCAAATGACAACTGCAATTAATAAGCTAGAGGCACAAAGCTTGGAGAACTTACCATCTGAAACGATAGTAAATCCAAAAGAAACTGTAAGTTCAATCATTTTGAGAAGTTGTAAAGAAGTTGAAATTCCAGAAAAAGAAGCACGTGCATCGTCAAAAGAAGAAGAAGAGAAAAATATCGTTGCAGACACGAACATTTCTAATGACGATGTAGTACCTAATGCAAAAGAAGTTTTTAAACTTGATGGAAAAGATGGAGTAAAAATTGTCATTAGTGAGAATTTTGACAAAGAACATGAGTTACCTTTGAGTACTAACTTACATAAAACTGTTGCAGTGTTGAACGAGCTTCCAAAAAGATAACAGTCAGGTAACGTTCCATATATTTTGTTACCAATTTATGACAAGAGGTCTTTACC
This sequence comes from Iris macrosiphon, assembly GCA_036927795.1. Lineage (NCBI taxonomy): Eukaryota > Viridiplantae > Streptophyta > Magnoliopsida > Asparagales > Iridaceae > Iris > Iris macrosiphon. Next base: position 198,044,562 of record JAYESA010000007.1, read on the forward strand.
CTATGTTTTGCAGGCATCTATTATAGACTTAAAATTTCTGCCTAGTTACATCAAGTGTGCATAGAGTCGAGCCAACGACAATATTAAACAAAGGCCCTGCTTGGGAGGCAACCCAAGGGAAGTTTATTTTTATTCTCGTATTTTAGTTTTGGTTATTTTGCCTTTTCTTTGCATTTAACCTTACATTGGGGACAATGTCATTTTTAAGTGTGGGGGAGGGGATTTACTTTATTTTAAACATTTTTAGTTCGCTGTTTTTCTAAAAAAAAAAAATAATAATAATAATAATAATAATAATAATAATAATAGTAATAATAAAAAAAATTTAATAAAAGAATTTTGGTTTTTTGTTTTTAATAATTTTTTGTTGTGTATGTCATGAGTAAGATTCAACTAGATTTGAAAAATTCATAACATGATTGAATAAATAATTTTTTTCAACTTAGAATTAATTAGTCTAGTTATTTTTTATTGAAAATGGTAGTATCTAAATTGGTAGACAAAAGCCAGTGAGGATTTGAACCTTTAGACTGACACATCAGTCTCATTATTCTTTTATGAGAGATATTCTTCCACTGATTTGTTTCTCTGGAACTTGCTTTGATTCTCTTCGAGGTCACATTGACACATGCATACATGAACATGATTAAGGCCATCTTTGTTATGCGTTACATAAGCCAAATAGCCCACCTTATAATTAATTTTCTTTTTGTTGAACCCCTTTGAGCTTTATTGCCTTTTTCTTGGTATACCCACATTACAAGCTTTCAACCAATAATATTTATACCTTTACCCAAGTCGCAAAGCTAGTGGAGCATTGTTGATCATTATGATATGTATGGATGTACGAAAAAATAAGAGTGGGGGTGTCTAAATTTGTGGTTTGGTTACAACCCACAAAATGGAACATATTTTCATCCTCAAATTTTCTAAGTTCCATTATTGTTATAAAAAAATGAAAAAAAAATAAAAAAAAAATGAAAAAAAATGAAAAAAAGGGTGGAAGTTGTTTTACATTGTTTAAATGCTTTAAAAGCCAAATTGAAGATGTTGCAAAATGGAGTGATTGATTTTACATGTTTTATATTGAGATTGAGTTAATTCAATTTTGCTCCACTAGTTTTGATGGCTTTTGAGCTACACTCCCAAATATATCTCACCTTAATCCTAGCCACGTTACAACCCATGAAAAGTCCTTATGATTTATGTTATGCATGTGATCCCAGTGGTGGAGAATGAGAAGATATGCAAGCTTATGGTAGATCATTTCTTTTGGAATGAATTTGAGTGAAATATATACCTTTAAACACATGAGAGTTGAGTATTTATTCCGTGAGGGTCTACCTATTTAGTTTAGTCCATTTTTCAAGTAAAAATATCTACTAAGTAATTAGAAGTTGTTTAAAAATATATGTTCATGATATGTTATGAGTTTTGAAGAGCTTGGTTATTTTTTTATTTATGACATTGCAACCTTGATTTCTTTTTGGAAAAATAAATTAGAGTTTCGCCCGAGGACGAGCAAAGGTTAAGTGTGGGGGTATTTGATGAGAACATAAAATGTTATATTTTTATTCCTTAATGTATACTCCTTTATGCTCATTTGATGTCTAAAGACACTCATTATTTTTATATTTTCATCTAGGATGCAATTGGAGTCATTAAATGCAAAATGGAGCTAATTATCAATTCTTGACAGTTTTGATACCTTGTAGCAAAATGGTCATAACTTGCTCTTCCAAAGTCCAATTGAGCTGATCCAAATTGATTCGGAAAGCTAAGTGATAGAGTCACAATTTTGCTGTTTTGAGTTTCCCGATATTCTGGCTGCATCATGGACCAAATCACGCTTGAAGATTGAGTCAACTATGCTGTACACAAAAAGTGGAGCTGAAATAACCATTTCCCAACTTATTCAAAGATTTTATTTTATTGTTTGGGTTGTTGTAACTATTAGAGGATTTGTGGGAATATATTGTGATCTTCAAACACTAATTTAGAGTCTATAAAAGGGATAGAGATCAGGAGGAAATGGAGAACAACACACAACTCTTCTTCCTCTTCTCCAATATTCTTTTGAAGTTTTCTTGAACATGCGGAGCTAAAAGTCTTATTGGTCAAAGGAAACGGAAGCCTCGGAATGAATAAAAATTTGTGAGATCTAATTTGTGTTTATATTTTTGATTTGTGCTTTGAGTATCGAATATTTTCTTATGCATATTTTCATGATTATCTTGTTTAATGACTAGGATGCATACTAGTTTATTATTCCTGACAATCTAATGCTAAATTAGATATCGAATCCGTAATTGTTCGATCCCTCTAATTTGTGAAGCAACCAAGATTTAATGAACTGCTTTGTTTTATTAGATCTTAGGAGAAAACTTTTGACAAAATTAAATGCAACCGCTTGTGCTTGTGTTATTTTGCTTCATCGGTCTCATCGAGTTTAATACGCTACTAGGTTAAACCTTTAGCGCTTGTCTGGGGTTGTTTAGTAGTTAAGGTTAATTAGATCGCTTGTTTTTAATTAATTGTGGCTGAAGGAGATAGGAAAATAATTCCAACGATGAATATTCAAAGTATGAATTAATATATACTTGTATCGATGATCAGTTTTAAGATTCTAATGGTGGATGTTGACTGAGACCAACGTTTTTTTCCTTTGATAATTTTAATACTTTAATTATTTTTAGCTCTTTTTAATTTGCTTTGATCCAAAACTCTCCCCCCCCATCCTATTTCATATAGCATAAAGATTAACTAATTACTCTCCGCGGGAACGATCCTTACTCTCACTACTACATATTATTTCAAGAGTAAAGGTTTTATTTTTGGGTGCCTACGACAGCACGCCAACAATCTTTCCCCCTTAAGAGGATTGCGTCCTCGCAATCAAAGAATAAGTTACTAAAGAAAGAACTAGGGAATTATAAAATGTTTAGGTTGTAACTGCATCCGCGAATAAGTGAGGATAATGCTGGCGCATACTATCCTCTCGTTCCCAAGTTGATTCGCCAGGAGAATGATGTTTCCAAGCTACCCAGACCAGTCTAATTGTCTGTCCTCGCAATGTATTCTCACTAATGTCGAGTATGCCAACTGGTTGTTCTTCATATCTCAAGCTCGGGCCCACTGCGATCTCTGAATGATCGACTACGTGACTTGGGTCGGTCACGTACCTTCTCAGCTGTGAGACATGGAATACATCATGTACTCCCTCTAAGGATGGAGGTAATGCAAGACGATAAGCTACCTCACCAATGCGCTCTAGAATATCAAATGGTCCAATATACCTTGGGCTCAACTTGCCTCTGCTCCCAAATCTGATAGTACCACGAGTGGGCGAGATCCTCAAGAATACGTGCTCTCCTTCTTTGAACTCTAGGGGACGTCTGTGAGTATCAGCCCAATGCTTCTATCTGTCCTGAGCTGCTCGAAGATAATTCTGAATCTGTTTTACCTTCTCCACTGTCTGCGTTACCAATTCTGGACCCAGTATTTGACGTTCACCAACGTCACTCCAACATATTGGCGATCTACACTTCCTTCCGTATAATGCCTAGAATGGTGCCATCTGAATGCTGGCTTGATAACTGTTGTTGTAGGAGAACTCCACCAAGTGTAAATGATCTTCCTAAGATCCTCCAAAGTCTAGCATACATGATCGCAACATATCCTCCAAGATCTGAATCGTGCGCTCCAATTGACCATTTGTCTGTGAGTGGTAAGCTGTGCTGAATTTGAGTCTAGTGCCCAGACTCTCTTGCATGCTTCGCCAGAAATGAGATGTAAATCGCGAATCTCGATCCGATACAATACTAACTGGCACTCCATGTAATTTGACGATTTGTCGCATATACATGTCGGCTAGTACCTCTGTGGACTGTCCAACTCTAAATGGCAAGAAGTGTGCCGATTTAGTGAGTCGATCCACGATAACCCATACCGTATCTCTTCCGCTGGGGCTCCTTGGAAATCCCGTGACAAAATCCATCGTGATATGTTCCCACTTCCATTCTGATATAGGAAGCGGCTGTAACATACCTGCAGTCCTCTGATGCTCGGCCTTTACTTGCTGACAGACTAAACATTTAGCCACAAATCTTGCAATCTCCCTTTTTATTCCATGCCACCAATAATATTGTCTCAAGTCTCGGTACATCTTGGTTCCTCCTGGGTGAACAGAGTACATAGAGCTATGTGCTTCAGTCATTAACTCATGTCTCAATTCTCCATTTGGAACATACAAGCGATTCCCAAATCTTAATGTCCCGTCTTCATGTATGCGAAATCCTGTCTGCATGCCGGCTTCTGTCCTCTCTTTGAGTCTTCGAAATCTAGCATCGGTGGGCAATGTCTCTTTAATTCTTTCCACAAGTGACGACTTAATTTCAAGATTAGCCAGCAAGCCACTCTGTCCTGGTAAAACAACCTCTATCTGAAGCTCCTGTAGATCTCTCAATAACTCGGGTTGCATCGTCAAGAAATAAGCCGTAGGCTTCCTGCTGAGAGCGTCTGCTACGACATTCGCCTTTCCCGGATGATACTGCAGATCTATATCAAAGTCTACCATCAATTCAAGCCAACTTCTCTGTCTCATGTTGAGCTCCTTCTGAGTATATACATACTTCAGACTCTTGTGATCTGTAAAGATTTCTACCTTCTCCCCATAAAGATAGTGCCTCCAAATCTTCAGTGCAAATATAACTGCTGCTAGCTCCAGATCGTGTGTTGGGTAGTTTTTCTCGTGGACCTTCAACTGTCTAGATGCATAAGCAATAACTTTGCCATGTTGCATCAAAACACATCCTAGTCCACTACCTGATGCATCACTGTAAACAACAAAATCTCCTGACCCTGAAGGAAGAGTCAAGACATGTGTTGTTGTTAATCTTCTCTTCAATTCTTCAAAGGCCTTCTGGCAGTCTTCTGTCCATATAAACTCTGGGTCTTTACGTGTCAGCTTCGTCATAGGTTCTGCAATCCTTGAGAAATTTTCTACAAACCTTCGGTAATATCCCGCAAGTCCGAGAAAACTTCTCACCTCTGCAACTGATGTGGGTGTAGGCCAAGTCTCTATTGCCGCAACTTTCTCTAGATCAACTGAAAGTCCTTCTCCTGAGATGATATGTCCCAAGAAATATACTTTATCCATACAAAATTCACACTTACTGAGTTTGGCATATAACTTCTCCTGTCTCAAGGTCTCTAACACGATTCTGAGATGCTCCTCGTGCTCTTCATGGCTCTTGGAATATATTAGAATGTCATCAATAAACACAACCACAAATTTATCCAAGAACTGATAAAAGACTCTGTTCATCAAACTCATAAACACTGCTGGCGCGTTGGTTAAACCAAACGGCATTACCAAGAACTCATAATGTCCATACTTGGTCCTGAAAGCTGTCTTTGGTATGTCTTCCTTCCTTACTTTGATCTGATGATAGCCGGATCTAAGGTCAATCTTCGAGAATATCCTAGCACCACTCAATTGATCGAATAGATCATCAATGCGTGGTAAGGGATACCTGTTCTTGATGGTCACAGCATTTAGTGCCCTGTAGTCAATGCACAACCGTACTGTTCCATCCTTCTTTGGCACAAATAATATGGGTGCTCCCCAAGGTGAAACACTGGGCCGGATAAAACCCTTCTCCAGAAGATCATCAACCTGTTCCTTCAACTCCACTAACTCCTTAGGTGCTAGCCGATATACTAATGAAGTGATAGGCTCTGCTCCTGGAGTTAAGTCTATTGTGAATTCTATTTCCCGATCAGGTGGTAAACCTGGAAGATCATCAGGAAATACATCCACGAATTCTGATATGACTTTTGGGTAACCTGTCTCCCCTTCTACAGATAGTACCCTAAGAGTAGGCTGAACTCCTTGTTCTACTGCTTCCCGAAGAAACTCAAATTCTGGATGTCCAGGCGGTCTAAATATAACCCGTCCAAGTCGGCAATCAAGAGTCGCATGGTACTGACTTAACCAGTCTATACCAAGTACGACATCATAATCCGGCATGGAAAAGATTAGGAATTGAGCTCGCATCTCTCTTCCACAGACTACTACAGAACATGATCTACAAACGTCACTAACTGAGATAATTCCACCTCCCGTAAGAATTCTCTTCATCTTCGGAAGGGGTGCGGTAGCTACTCTATGGGTGGCTACAAAGCTAGCTGCTATAAATGAATGCGATGCTCCAGAATCAAATAAAACTACAGCTGGTAATGAAGCTACTAAAATAGTACCTGCGATAACCTCTCATGCAGTAGCTTTCTCCTCAACAGCCATTGTGAATGCCTATCCTCGTCCCTGAGCTGGACCTCTCTGCTGCTGAGCCTGCTGAAATAGGGCTGCCTGTGGTGCCAGTGGTGGTCTCTGCTGGTATCCTCCTGTAGCTGGTGGCCTGACTCCTCCAGCTCCTGTCTGCGGTGCTCCCACTGCTGGATAAGCTGGTCGTGGTGCAGGTAAAGCTAGTCTTGGTGCTCCCTCTCTATGTTTAGTGCAGTCTCTGGATAGATGCTGGTCGGATCCGCAAAGCAGGCATAGTCCCAACTTGCGCCTGCATTCTCTCTCAATGTGTCCTACCTTGCCGCAGTAGTGACAAGTAGGAAGAGATATGGCCATGTCTGCTGCTCTATCTGGCATACTCCTCTGGGATCGTTTTGCAGAATTCCCATGTGCTGTCCTGGATGGTGCCGATGTGATTGGCCTTTTCAGATTTGAATCCCTTCTAGCGACGCGCTCCATGCGTCGTGCTGCTGCGAGGACGTCGGTATATGATGTAGGTACGACCGATCCAATCAATCTCTGGAGCTCGAATTTTAGTACGTCAAAGAACTTCTCAGCTTTCTCTTCCTCTGTCGAGATCAAGGTTGGGACGAAGCGACTTAGGCGAATAAATTCTGCGTTGTATTCTTCCAATGTCATATTGCCTTGGATAAGGCGGTTGAACTTGTCTCTGAGCTCTGACCGTGCAACTGCGGGAATATACATCTCTTGAAAGAGTCTGGAGAACTCTTCCCAAGTGACTCGGTCCTGTCCGAGCCTCCTCTCTTCTGCTAACCACCAATGATGTGCATTTTCAGTCAACTGCATCCTCACTGCAGTCATCCATTTCTCCCTTGGAAGTTCAGCTGCTTCCAATTGGTGCTGTATATTCGTGAGCCATTCATGAACTTCTGTTGGCCCCTCTTTACCAGAAAATGTACGAGGCTTGAGCTGACAGAAATCGGTGATAGATCCCGTCGTTGATCGCCTCGCTGGTGGATTTACCTGCTCCAATGCGGATACCAGGCTGGTTCTCAAATACTCTGTCTCCTGGCGATGGGCCTCTTGCTGAATCTGCTGCTGGGCTTGCATCATGGCATATATCATCTGGAACATCTGTTGCCCGTCCATGGCTTGTCCTGGCGGGAAAACTGGCATCTGTAGAGTGAACTGTGGTGGAGGTGGGATGTCATCTCTCCGGAACCTTGGATTAGGCTGGCTGGTTTGATTGCTCTGCGATGTTTATCCTCTGTTCCCTGGTGTCACTCCGTCTATATAAGTAACCACAGCGTCGTATGGCGTATCCAAGGGAATCTCATCTCCGTTCCTGGGATCCATTACTCTGCAACCAAAAGATAAACTATAAGAACGCACAGAGGAATCAACACAGGATGCAAATCAAGTGACAAATTTGAGTTCGATATAGAGTTCAAAAATGGTTCAAACAATGGATGAGATCCTATAACTTATCCTATCCTTAGGGAAGGCTTGTTCAGTCCCTAAGTTGAAACCGAACAATTTAGTCGTAGATCTGCATAGGCCACCACAAAAACCATATCACGCCCCAGTCCCAAAATACCGAGGGACCAGATACGTGGCAATGGCCAGCAGCACACACTGATGGACAAACCCAATTTAATGGATCCATCAAGGCGTACTTAAGCTGTAAAATAAGTCTACGACAATAGGGCACAACTAATCTCATCCACATAAGATATAAAATATGATCCACAGATATAAGAAATGTAAATCATCAAACAGTCTCATAAAGTGCTTCGAGGAACAACCCGATAAATATCTAATACAATGGTTCAACAGACCAGAAATATAAATGACAGAATAAAATAAATACTGAGCATGAAACATGGATGCTCAGGAAAATTCTTCAGCTAACACCTCGTCCTCGAGTGTCGTCACAGCTCTTGTATCTGCTCCTGCTCCGGTCCCGTATACCTCGGGATAGATCTCATCTGCAAATCCTGGGGACATAATCCGGATCCAGGTCCTCAGGGGACATAGCAAGGTACAGAAAATATAAGCCAAAATAAATGCAGTGCAGATAATAAATGAAATAAATAGGGTAAGTAAGTAACCATCTATGTGAAATGCAAGTGAGAGCATCACGAGTACTCAGGCTGAGCCACTACAAGCTCTGTGTCGGGAAGCCGGTAGCGGTAATAACACGTAATGTGCCTAGCTCTGTTACGAGAGTCTACGACCTCACAATAGTAGTAGATATATATATATGAAACATCCTGTAGCCTGTGTGTCTCTCTCCCCCCCAATGTAACCACGCATATCATGACAATAACGTCTCATGTCCATGTCAAGCGGGATCATAGCTAATGCAACAAGTCATAATGTATCTAAGAATATAGTATCTCTGTCAAGTCATGTATCCTATACAGAATCACCATGAATATCTCAGGAAGATTCTATCTCATGAATAGTATCAAGTATCCTGGGTCATAGTGTACTCGGTAAGACAAGTACAAGAATATAAAGTGTCACGAATGTCCATCTCTAGATGATAATACGCAACGTCACGTACGGTGTTGGCACCCGAATAATAATCGGACGCTAATTAAGTCACACGGTCCTAGGTTAAGCATGCACAGCAATATAAATGAAGCAAGGAAAATATGTAACAATACTGCAGAGTTTGGCAAGGTACACTTGCCTGGAATTTGAATACCAACAGTCGTCCCTGTAGCAGTGGATCCTGTGGGTACTCCTCCAAAAGCTGTAATAAACATCACCAACAGTCTCAGAAGATATCAAATAGCTAGAAACGCCTGTCCTTAAGTTCAATTTGGACACAAGGGCAGAAATGACATTTCTAGGCCAAAGCGGGGTCCACATGTGGGCCACTTTGCACCGAAAAGCGTGTCAGGGTCAAAGGTCTCCAAATTCCTCAAACTCAGTGTCTACAAGTCAGGAACGATGATACAAACCCAACGAAACTTCCAGAATTGGATTCCGATGAGCCGATCACAAAATTGCCCGTCAAGTGGAGCTTGTGGGGCCCACGATACGCGATTTTGTCAACATTCTCAGAATCGAACCAAACTTGGGTCACAGGACCAGCGTATTGCTATGAGTCCGATGGCACAAGTTTTGTCTCGATCCGACGTGTGTACACAAAGTTACAGCGTGTTCCAGAATGGACGAATACGGGGCGTTGTCGGCGGATACGCGTTGATTCCGGTGTGCACGCACATCCGAATCGACTTCTGCGAAATCCCACATGTCCGTATCAACGAAACGCACATTTTGGTATAGACTGCATGCGACCAAGTCGTCCCGTTTGGCGGGGCACACTCAGTTCCGGGGTGAAACAGGGCATTATTTTTTTTGGTTTTGGATCGCGGTTTACGATCACCACAGGACGTGATGCACCGAGCGGATTGCACGGGCACTGAGAGGGTTACACAGTCTACGCGTTGCAACTGATGGAATCGAAAATGGAGTTACGAGGTGAGAGGAAACGTTACCTGAACAGGGCTTCGAGAAGTCTAAATTCTCGTGTCCGGTGACTGTTTCGATACAGTACCTGTCCGAACTGCAGCTGTGTCCGTGTCCGGGGTTCTAGGGTTCTGGGTTGATGAACTGGCCGGAGGGGATGGCTGTACCGTGGCCGGCCGGAGGGGAACCCACAACCGCTGTCGGGTGAGCCGCGTAGGAAAGACACGCACGGCCGGAGTCGGCGTCGGTTGAACAGGCCGGAGAAGGAGATTGGGGATTTGGGGAGGATGAGGTCGGGAGTGGTCGGCGGAGCTCTCGACGGAGGCTCACAACGGGAACGGGTGGAGGAGGAAGGGAGAGAGGGCGGACGCGGGTGGTGCGCCGGAGTCGTAGCAGAGGAGGCCGTGGTCGGGTGGCCTGGCGGCAGGTCGAGGGGATGAGAGGGAAGTCGGGAACTGGGGAGAGGAGGTTGTTGCAGCGGGCGGTGGGCTAGGGGCGGCGCCGAAGTCTCGCCGGAGGGGTCAGGGAAGGGGTGGCGGCGCTCGGTTAGGGTTAGGTTTAGGGATTAGGGATTTTTAGTATTTTCTTTTTTTTTCTTCTTTTTGTTTGTGGAAAAAAACTAGGAATTTATGTATTTATACATACAGAAATTTGGACTAGGGTTTGACCTAGGATTTGGGCTGGGTCAACGCTCCTTGGGCTTGGCTTCGGCTCTCATGGGGATGTTGGGCGTTTGGCACGGGTTTAATTCGGTTTAATTCTACATCGGTTTTCAGGGCTTTAAAACTGATTCCGGAGTCCAATAAATTCCCCGAAAATTACCCTATGTCCGATTTTCCATTTTACACCATAAAATATTATTTTTATAATATTTAACACCAATTAAGATCATATAAAAAATCTTTTCACCATAATTACCTTGGTTCTCCATCCAGAAAAATATCGAAAAGTTGGGGAAAAATTATATTAAAATTATTCTATAAAATTAGGGTGTTTACAAGGTGTGGACAGTATGAGTTCATGGTGATGCCGTTTGGGTTGACTAATGCCCCGGCAGTGTTCATGAATCTGATGAACAAGGTGTTCCATCAGCATCTGGACAAGTTTGTGGTGGTGTTTATATATGACATCTTGGTGTATTCGAAGACCCCAGAGGAGCACGAGGAGCATCTGAGGATAGTGCTGAAGACTCTCGGAAAGGAGAAGCTTTATGGAAAGCTTTCGAAGTACTAGTTCTTTCTTGACAAGGTTGAATTCCTTGGTCACTGGGTGACTGGAGAGGGGATCTCAGTAGATACGAGAAAGATCATGGCAGTTGAGGCATGGAGTGCTCCGAGTTCAGTAGCAGAGGTCAGGAGTTTCCTGGGGCTGGCCGGTTACTACAGGAGATTTGTTCAGGATTTTTTCCGGATTGCAGAGCCGTTGTCTAGGCTGACCCGGAAAGACATAGAGTTTGTTTGGTCAGAGGAGTGCCAGATCACCTTTGATGAGCTGAAGAGGAGGTTGACGACAGCTCCAGTGTTGACGTTGCCATCAGGGTCTGGAGGTTTCACTATCTATAGTGACGCATCGGGGAAGGGACTGGGTTGTGTGTTGCAGCAGAATGGGAGGGTGATTGCCTATGCTTCTAGGCAATTACGTCCTCATGAGAAGAACTACTCTACCCACGATTTAGAGTTGGCAGCGGTCATCTTTTCTCTGAAGTTGTGGAAATACTATTTATACGGAGAGCATGTAGAGATATTCTCAGACCACAAGAGCTTAAAGTATGTGTTTACCCAAAAAGAGCTGAACATGAGGCAGAAGATGGTTGGAGTTGATGAAAGACTTCGACATATTGTTGCAGTACCATCCAGGGAAGGCGAACGTAGTTGCGGATGTGCTGAGCAAGTATTCGATAGCTATGTGCCTGACTACAGATCGTTATCTTCTGGCAGATCTAGAGAGCTTGGGCATTGAGGTAATAGTGCCTGGAGTTGAGATACAGATGTGGGGACTGCAGATTCATTCAGAGTTGGTAGACCAGATCAGGGCTACACAGTTTGAGGATAAGTCCCTGAGGAGCATCAGGGCGCAGGTTCAGATTAGATTATAAGATGACTTCACCATTGCTGATGATGGATCATTGTGGCACGATACCAGGTTGTGTGTGCCGAGTGGGTCATTGCGCGAGAAGGTTCTTCAGGAGGCACATCGATCCCAGTACTCTATGCATCCAGGTGCCAACAAGATGTATAGAGATCTGAGAGAGCATGTATGGTTGTACGGGATGAAGCGGGAGGTAGCACACTTTGTATCCCGATGCTTAGTGTACGAGCAGGTGAAGGAAGAGAGGCAGAGGCCAGGAGGTTTGCTCTAGCCGTTACCCATTCTGGAGTGGAAATGGGAGCATGTGACCATGGATTTTGTTTCTGGACTTCCCCGTTCTCCATGAGGGAAGGATACGATTTGGGTCATCGTAGACAGGTTAACCAAATCGTCCCACTTTCTACCATTCAAAGTGGGTACGTCTATGGAGAGACTAGCAAAGATGTATGTGCGCCAGATAGTCAGACTACATGGAGTTCCTATGAGCATAGTATCAGACTAGGACAGTCGCTTTACTTTGCATTTCTGGAGGAGTCTGCAGGCTAGCTTGGGCACCCAGCTCAAGTTTAGTACTGCATATCACCCACAGACAGACGGTCAATCAGAGAGGACCATCCAGACACTTGAGGACATGCTTCATACTTGTGTTTTGGATTTCAGAGGCTCTTGGGAGGATCACTTGCACTTGGTAGAGTTTGCTTACAACAACAGCTACCAAGCCAATATCGAGATATCACCATTCGAGGCGTTGTATGGACGGAGGTGTCGCACTCCGTTATCATGGAATGATGTAGGCGAGAGAGCTTTGCTTAGCCCGGAGATGGTGGTTGATGCGGCAGAGAAGGTCAAGCTCATTAGAAATAGACTTCGGGTGGCGCAGGACAGGCAGCTGCATTGGGCCGATAGCCACCGGAGACCTTTGGAGTTTGAGGTATAGCTTAGAATCTAGATTTTATTCTTGCGTTTGCTTGTGATTGCTTGTTTTAGATTAAGTGCTGGGACCTTGTTTGTGCTAGGTTGATGATCTGGTGTCCCTGAGGATTTCTCCGACACGGGGCACTATTCGCTTCGGTGGAGGCGGAAAGCTTAGCCCACGTTTCGTCGGACCCTTCCGCATCCTTGAGAGGGTCGGCGCTGTGGCGTATAGGCTAGATTTGTCGCCTACGCTAGAGGGAGTTCATGATGTGTTCCACGTGTCGTAGTTGAGATGGTATGTGGCAGATCCCAGTCACGTATTGGATTACTCAGAGATCGTGGTGGTCCCTACTCTTAGCTATACAAAGCAGCCGGTAGAGATTCTGGATCGGCGGAAGAAGGCGTTGAGGAACCAGACTATTCCCTTGGTTCGCGTCGCGTGGAGGCATCACTCTCCAGGTGAGTCGACCTGGGAGAGGGAGGATAAAATGCGCGAGCGATACCCCTATATTTTTGAGCCTTGAGGTATGGTTCTTTTCTTTTCCTTGCATTCCTGTCCTAGTTTCGTCTTTTAATTTCGAGGACGAAATTATTTTAAGGAGGGTAGGCTTGTTACTACCCAATTCTAGAAAATAGAATTTTTTTTATTTGGTAAATTGTGTATTTTTTATAAATATTTATATTTATATTTAATTGATGGTTGTATTATTTTTTATTTTTTTATTAGTTGTTTTAGGGTTTTGGCTAGTCTGGACCCATGTCAGACCCCAGTGGACCCATGTCCGACCCAACCAACACCCTTGTAAGGCCTATTTTTTGGTTTAGAATAATTATTATATTTTTAATAAGTTAGTTGGAGTGATTAGGAGTTAATTTGAGTGCATTTGGAACCCCAAACCCAAATCCCAATTAGAATGACTTAAGGAGAGGGCATTTTGGTCATTTTGCATTATGTAATCTATTCCTACATGTATGGCCGGCCCCTAACCCTATTTCCCAGATCTGGACAGCAGCCCCCCCCCCCCTCTTCTTTATTCCCTTCACTTCTTCTTCTTCTTCTTCTTCTTCTTCTTCTTCTTCTTCTCCACTCTTTTCTTCTTCTTCCTTCTTCCAACTTCAAGCTTCAAGTAAGTAAGTTCTCTATTTCTTCTCTTTCTTCTTCTATTCTTCCATTTGTGTTAACCCTAACCCTATACTTTTCCCTAACCTAGGTGTGTAGAGCCTAGATTTAGTGTAGAGGTTGGTTTGGAGGCTTGGAGGCTTGAGGGTGGTGATTTCAAGGGTTTTGGAGACTTTGGCCTTGGGATTCCAACTCCCAAGAGGTAAACCCTAACTTTTCTCTTAGTGGTTGCTATTATATAGTGTAATTAGTAGTTTAGAACCTTCTTATACCTTAAGGCTACCCGTGGGAGAAAGTTAGAACTTGTTTGGTTGTGTTTGGAGACTTTGACATTAGATTTTGTGTCAATTTTGGATGAATTCCGAGATTGCCCCAATTTTGGGTGATGCCCTAGGTTAGACGGACCTAGGTAGACATGCTTGGGTGTCTTGAGGGTATGTACGTATCTTCGTTCGGACACATGAGGTCGTGTCATGGAGAAATGGGCATTTCGGGAGATTTGAGGGTTTTCGTCGTCGTAGGTTCTATGTGCGTGCGCATTTTTGCCACGGACCTAGAATCGACGAGTTAGCATTTTTTCTAGGATCTAGACATTGATTAGAACCCATGGGTAAAGTTTGGGCCGATTTCGAGTAGGTTTGGTGTGCGTTTCACGAGGTTTCGCGAACGGCACTCCACGTGTTCGTCGAAATGACCGAACGGCCATTTCGACTTAGTTTCTTGGTTTTGGGCTGGTGCACGCGTTGGGTTAGCTTTGGGGAGTGTGTGCTAGAGTTCTCGGGTTGTATTTTATATATATATAATATATATATATATATATATATATATATATATATATATATATATATATATATATATATATATATATATATATATATATATATATATATATATATATATAGGTGTTTGGGTCGTTGTGCGTGAGTTGGTATTGTATGTTGTGTATGTATATATGTATATATGAGTTTATATATATATGTATGTGTGTCTATATATATATATATATATATATATATATATATATATATATATATATATATATATATATATATATATATGTATGTATGTATATGTTTGTATATATATATGAGTGTGTATATGTATATATATATGTGTTTGTATATGTATATGAGTGTCTATATGTGCTTGTGTAAGTGTATCTATATATATATAAGTATATGTGTGTATGTGTGTCTGTATATATATATATATATATATATATATATATATATATATATATATATATATATATATATGTGTGTGTGTGTGTGTGTGTGTGTGTGTGTGTGTGTGTGTGTGTCTATATATATATAAGTGTGTATATATATATATATATATTTGGTTATATATATATATATATATATATATATATATATATATATATATATATATAGTGTGTGTGTGTGTGTGTGTGTGTGTATGTGTGTGTGTGTGTGTGTGTGTGTATATGCTTGTGTGTATATATATCTATAATTGTGTGTGTGTGTGCTTGCGTGTTTGTATGAGTTGTATGTGTAAGTGCGTGTACCTATATATATATTTGTGTATAAGTGTGTGTGTGTGTGTGTGTGTGTATGTATATATATATATATGCGTGTTTATGTGTGTGTGTGTGGTGTGTCGAGCAGTGAGCAACAGCAAATGCAGCGAGGGAGCAGCGAGCAGCGCAGCAGCAGCTTGCTGCAGTGGCAGCAGCAGCCGCAGCTTGGCATAGCAGCAGTAGTAGCGCATTGCATTAGCATCCAGGCGTAGCACTGGCTAGCAGCAGTAGGTAGCGAGAGAGAGAGAGAGATCTATAGATAGATAAATAGTTTAGAGTAGATATATAAGTAGTTAGAGATATATATGTATAGGTATGGGTATATATATATATTGTGTGTGCGTAGATATATATATATATATATATATATATATATATATCTAGTATGTAGATATAAGCATATGTGTTTGTATAGATATATATAGTAGCCTAGATATATAGCTAGGTATATATGTATAAGCATAGTTAGATAGATAGTTAGTAGTGTTAGTGAGAGATGGGTGGATATCTCAATACCTTGAGATATCAAGGTATCTCAATACCTTGAGATACCCAAGGTATTGAGTATCGGAGTGAGGTTTTTGAGCAATTGCCTAGGGTTGAGGTTAGAGTTAGATTTTTATGTATATGTGTATATATTTACGCATGCTAGCATAGGTTTTAGCGGGTATAGGCGGGGTGCGTAGCTTAGGTCGAGGTATTGGATACCGAGGGTATCTCGGTATCTCGAGGAGGCGAGTTTGAGGGTTTACTAGCTTAATGAGCTAGTTTTGACCTAGAATTTTAGGGGCACACTAGTTTGACCGAGCGTTGACCATATTTGCCCACGTTGACTGTAAAAGTCAATGTTTGACCTAGTTTTGACCCAGAGTTGATTTTTTGGACCCGGGTTGTCTTTTTGACCCAAATTTCACCGGTTGACCCGTTCGACCTAGAATAACCCTAGAACCTTATTTTTAATTATTTTATATTAGTTTAACTCTTTAGAATCTCATTTAATCTTATTTTTCACAATAGGTTCTTGTGACGCCAGTCCGGATCTCGATCCTCATCAGTTGCTCAGGACGTCAGGCGAGTACCTACCTCTGGTTGTTTCTATTTCATGATAGCGTTTATATCACATGTTCTAGAACTGTAATACTTGATTCTGACACATTGTTTCACGAGTTGGTACTAGTTGGATCCCGTCATGAGATGTTATCCCCCTTACCGTGTTCAGCGGATACTCTATCACGTGTATTTCATCATGTGCTTCGGGTATTGATTCTCATGTGCTATCATATGCTTCGGGTGCTCTCGCCTTCATGTACGTGAGTTATTTATCATGTACATAGTGTGTCTTGGTTGGATCCAAGAGTATTAGTAGGGGAGGGGACTAGGAGTTGGTTATGTGATCAAAGCCAAACAGTATTTATGTGTATGTCGGTTATGCAACTCACGCATAACGGAGTTATCGTAGATTATTCATGTGCAACCTAAGCCGATCACATAACGAACTTGTGCTCAAGGCACTTAGCTAGTATTCATGTTTTCTCACATGCAGTTACTTATCTACTACTTGTATTGTTCTCCAGTTTTGTATTGCAACTACTTTATCTGCTCCACCATGTATTTATTTTCCTGTGCATCTTGTATACTTTTCTATTGCTAGTCATATACACCTTACCATGTATTTGGAGTTGCTTTCAGAGTTATGTACTTCGCTCCAGTCCTAACTGGACATATTTTTTCCAGAGGATCCTGAGAATTTTTGCTCGACATTCTACGAGCCGGGCGTCGAGGAGTGTTGTGACCCGGAGACTGAGGAGGTGCCCGTCGAGGAGACGCCGTTAGCACCCTAGTTAGCTATATGGGTTTTCCTGGGTTGTTCCCAGTTGATATTCTGGATGACTGTATTTATTATTTTGTTTCTTCTGTGATGTTGTAGACTTTAGACTTGGACTGTATATTTGGATATTGTATTGCTCTCTTTGGTTCTTGTTTCTTTATGATATCTTATCGTGCTTTTACTCTTCCCCTAGTTATTGTGATTGAGTCATATATATATTGGTGGTTGCCCTCCTTTTGGAGAGGTCATATTGACAGGTTTTGTGAGTTATAGACATTGTGACCTAGAACAGACCTTTACAGCGTTCTACCGCCGATTCTGTGGCTTAGGCTGGACGTACCCAGGACTCATGCCCAATTTTTCGGGTGCGGGTCATTACACATTTTTGGTGGCGGCCCATGCAAAGTCTAGTACGCAGGTCTAGTCTCTAGGTCTACCTGCGATAGGATATAGGATATAGGATGAGAGAGAGTGTGCTCAATCACAACTAGGATCGGCCTTCCTGATTTTTGTTATCTTTAATTTTTGTGAAACTGTTTTCTTTTGTAATATTACTGTCCTTCTTTGATGATATCGTATCATATACCGTTGGTGATGTGATCTCAAGTTCTGTTTTTCTTGATTCTATTCCAGCACTTGCTTTATTTGATTCTGGTGCTTCCTATAGCTTTGTGTCTGTATCTTTTGCTGTTAGACACCAACTTGTTGCTGAACCTTTAGCTAGACTCTGCAAGATCACGACCGGGGGTGGCATCATCTTAGTCAATAAATCTGTAGAGACCGGAGAGTTACCTTGGGAGGCCGGGAGTTGAGTGTGTGCCTACTCGTAATGCCACTTCCGAGCTACGATATTGTACTCGAGATGGATTGGTTGAGTATGCACTGTGCTAGTATAGATTATCGTGGAGGCAGAGTGTTATTTAGTCCACCGGGTGAGCCAGAGTTTGAGTTTGCTAGAGGAGCAGCGGAGCAGAGCAAGGGAGTCTTCTGCGGAGCCCTGGTGGTAGAGCCGAGGTTGCCACATCCACTGATAGCGGAGTTCATGGATATCTTTTCGGAGGAGTTGCCAGGGTTACCTTTGGACAGAGATATAGAGTTCTCTATAGACTTGGTGCCAGGGGCAGAGCCGATATCCCAGCACGTCTATAGAGTCAGCAACAATGAGCTGATAGAGTTGAAGAAGCAGGTGGATGAGCTTCAGGACAAGGGATTTATCAGATCGAGTTCTTCTCCGTGGGGTGCTCCGGTACTTTTTGTGTCGAAGAAGGGTGGGTCGATACGGATGTGTATCGACTACAGGGCTCTGAACAACCTCACAATCAAGAACAAGTATCCGTTGTCGCGTATTGATGATCTCTTTGACCAGTTGAGCAGAGCGAGGGTGTTTTCTTGGATTGATCTGAGGACAGGCTACCACCAGGTAAAGGTCATGCGGGAGGATATTCCGAAGACAACTTTTCGGACCAGGTATGGACAGTATGAGTTCATGGTGATGCCGTTTGGGTTGACTAATGCCCCGGCAGTGTTCATAAATCTGATGAACAAGGTGTTCCATCAGCATCTGGACAGGTTTATGATGGTGTTTATAGATGACATCGTGGTGTATTCGAAGACCGCAGAGGAGCACAAGGAGCATATGAGGATAGTGCTGGAGACTCTCAGGAAGGAGAAGCTTTATGGAAAGCTTTCGAAGTACGAGTTCTTCCTTGACAAGGTTGAATTCCTTGGTCACGTGGTGACTGGAGAGGGGATCTCGGTAGATCCGAGAAAGATTATGGCAGTTGAGGCATGGAGTGCTCCGAGTTTAGTAGCAGAGGTCAGGAGTTTCCTGGGGTTGGCCGGTTACTACAGAAGATTTGTTCAGGATTTTTCCCGGATTACAGAGCCGTTGTCTAGGCTAACCCGGAAGGACATGGAGTTTGTTTGGTCAGAGGAGTGCCAGATCGCCTTTGATGAGCTGAAGAGGAGGTTGAAGACAGCTCTAGTGTTGACGTTGCCATCAGGGTCTGGAGGTTTCACTATCTATAGTGACGTATCGGGGAAGGGACTGGGTTGTATGTTGCAGCAGAATGAGAGGGTGATTACCTATGCTTCTAGTCAATTATGTCCTCATGAGAAGAACTACCACACCCACGATTTGGAGTTGGCAGTGGTCATCTTTGCTCTGAAGTTGTAGAAACATTATTTATACGAAGAGCGTGTGGAGATCTTCACAGACCACAAGAGCTTGAAGTATGTATTTACCCAAAAAGAGCTGAACATGAGGCAGAGGAGATGGTTGGAGTTGATAAAAGACTTCAATATATTGTTGCAGTACCATCCAGGGAAGGCGAACGTAGTTACGGATGCGCTGAGCAAGTATCCGGTAGCTATGTGCCTGACTACAGATCATTATCTTCTGGCAGATCTAGAGAGCTTGGGCATTGAGGTAATAGTGCCTGGAGTTGAGATGCAGATGTGGGGACTGCAGATTCAGTCAGAGTTGGTAGACTGGATCAGGGTTACACAGTTTGAGGATGAGTCCCTGAGGAGCATCAGGGTGCAGGTTCAGATTGGATTATCAGATGACTTCACCATTGCTGATGATGGATCATTGCGGCACGGTACCAGGTTGTGTGTGCCGAGTGGGTCATTGCGCGAGGAGGTTCTTCAGGAGGCGCATCGATCCCAGTACTCTATGCATCCAGGTGCCAACAAGATGTATAGAGATCTGAGAGAGCATGTATGGTGGTACGGGATGAAGCGGGAGGTAGCATACTTCGTATTTCGATGCTTAGTGTGCCAGCAGGTGAAGGCAGAGAGGCAGAGGCCAGGAGGTTTGCTCCAGCCGTTACCCATTCCAAAGTGGAAATGGGAGCATGTGACCATAGATTTTGTTTCTGGACTTCCCCGTTCTCCAGGAGGAAAGGATGCAATTTGGGTCATCGTAGACAGGTTGACCAAATCGGCCCACTTTCTACCATTCAAAGTGGGTACGTCTACGGAGAGACTAGCAGAGATGTATGTGCGCTAGATAGTCAAACTACATGGAGTTCCTGTGAGCATAGTATCAGACCGGGACAGTCGCTTTACTTCGCATTTCTGGAGGAGTCTGCAGGCTAGATTAGGCACCCAGCTCAAGTTTAGTACTGCATATCACCCACAGACAGACGGTCAGTCAGAGAGGACTATCCAGACACTTGAGGACATGCTTCATACTTGTGTTTTGGATTTCAGAGGCTCTTGGGAGGATCACTTGCACTTGGTAGAGTTTGCTTACAACAACAACTACCAAGCCAGTATCGAGATGTCACCATTCGAGGCATTGTATGGACGGAGGTGTCCCACTCCTTTATCATGGGATGATATAGGCGAGAGAGCTTTGCTTGGCCCGGAGAAGGTGGTTGATGCGGCAGAGAAGGTCAAGTTCATTAGAGATAGATTTCGGGTGGCGCAAGACAGGCAGCGGCATTGGGCCGATAGCCACCGGAGACCTTTGGAGTTCGAGGTATAGCTTAGAATCTAGATTTTGTTCTTGTGTTTGCTTGTGATTGCTTGTTTTAGATTAAGTGCTGAGACCTTGTTTGTGCTAGGTTGGTGATCTGGTGTTCCTGAGGATTTCTCCGACGCGGGGCACTATTCGCTTTGGTGGAGGTGGGAAGCTTAGCCCACGTTTCGTCGGACCCTTTAGCATCCTTGAGAGGGTCGGCACTGTGGCGTATAGGCTAGATTTGCCGCCTACGCTAGAGGGAGTTCATGATGTGTTCCACGTGTCGCAGTTGAGACGGTACATGGCGGATTCCAGTCACGTATTGGATCACTTAGAGATCATGGTGGGCCCTACTCTTAGCTATCCAGAGCAGCCGGTGGAGATTCTGGATCGGCGGGAGAAGGTGTTGAGGAACCAGACTATTCCCTTGGTTCGCGTCGCATGGAGGTATCACTCTCCAGGTGAGTCGACCTGGGAAAGGGAGGATGAAATGCGCGAGCGATACCCCTATCTTTTCGAGCCTTGAGGTATGGTTCTTTTCTTTTCCTTGCATTCATGTCCTAGTTTCGTCTTTTAATTTCGAGGACGAAATTATTTTAAGGAGGTTAGGCTTGTTACTACCCAATTCTAGAAAATAGGATTTTTTTATTTGGTAAATTGTGTATTATTTATAAATAATTATATTTATATTTAATTGATGGTTGTATTATTTTTTATTTTTTATTGGTTGTTTTAGAATTTTGGCTAGTCTGGACCCATGTCAGACCCTATTGGACCATGTCCGACCCAACCAATACCCTTGTGAGGCCTATTTTTTGGTTTAGAATAATTATTATATTTTTAATAAGTTAGTTGGAGTGATTAGGAGTTAATTTGAGTGCATTTGGAACCCCAAACCCAAATCCCAATTAGAATGACTTAAGGAGAGGGCATTTTGATCATTTTACATGTAACCTATTCCTACATGTATGGCCGGCCCCTAACCCTATTTCCCAGATCTGGACAGCAGCCCCTCCCCCCTCTTCTTTATTCCCTTCACTTCTTCTTCTTCTTCTCCACTCTTTTCTTCTTCTTCCTTCTTCCAACTTCAAGCTTCAAGTAAGTAAGTTCTCTATTTCTTCTCTTTCTTCTTCTATTCTTCCATTTGTGTTAACCCTAACCCTATACTTTTCCCTAACCTAGGTGTGTAGAGCCTAGATTTAGTGTAGAGGCTTAGTTCGGAGGCTTGGAGGCTTGAGGGTGGTGATTTCAAGGGTTTTGGAGACTTTGGCCTTGGGATTCCAACTCCCAAGAGGTAAACCCTAACTTTCCTCTTAGTAGTTGCTATTATATAGTATAATTAGTAGTTTAGAACCTTCCTAGACCTTAAGGCTACCCGTGGGAGGAAGTTAGAACTTGTTTGGTTGTGTTTGGAGACTTTGACATTAGGTTTTGTGTCAATTTTGGGTAAAATCCGAGATTGGTCCAATTTTGGGTGATGCCTAGGTTAGACGGACCTGGGTAGACGTGCTTGGGTGTCTTGAGGGTAAGTACGTGTCTTCGTTCGTATACGTAAGGTCGTGTCGCGGAGAAATGGGCGTTTCGGGCGATTTGGGGGTTTTCGTCGTCGTAGGTTCTATGTGCGTACGTATTTTTGCCACGGACCTAGAATCGACGTTAGCATTTTTCTAGGATCTAGACATCGATTAGAACCCGTGGGTAAATTTTGGGCCGATTTCGAGTAGGTTTGGTGTGCGTTTCACGAGGTTTCGCGAACCGCACTCCACGTGTTCGTCGAAATGACCGAACGGCCATTTCGATTTAGTTTCTTGGTTTCGGGCTCGTGCGCGCGTTGGGTTAGCTTCGGGGAGTGTGTGCTAGAGTTCCCGGGTTGTATTATATATATATATATATATATATATATATATATATATATATATATATATATATATATATATATATATATAGGTGTTTGGGTCGTTGTGCGTGCGTTGGTGTTGTGTGTTGTGTATGTATATATGTATATATGAGTTTATATATATATATGTATGTGTGTCTATATATATATATGTGTGTGTGTGTGTTTTTGTATATATATGAGTGTGTATATATATATGTGTTTGTATATGTATATGAGTGTCTATATGTGCTTGTGTAAGTGTATCTATATATATATAAGTATATGTGTATGTGTGTCTGTATATATATATATATATATATATATATATATATATATATATATATATATATATATATATATATATATATATATATATTTATATATATATATATATATATATATATATATATATATATATACAACCAAATATATATATATATATATATTTGGTTGTATATATATATATATATATATATATATATATATATATATATATATATATATATCTAAGTGTGTGTGTGTGTGTGTGTGTGTGTGTGTGCTTGCGTGTTTGTATGAGTGTGTATGTATAAGTGTGTGTACCTATATATATATTTGTGTATAAGTGTGTGTATATATATAGGTACACACACTTACACATACACACTCATACAAACATACTCATACAAACACGCAAGCACACACACACACACACACACACTTATAGATATATATATATACACACAAGCATATATATATATATATATATATATATATATATATATATATATATATATATATATATATATATATATATATATATATATATATATATATATATATATATATATATATATGTATGTATATATATTTGTGTATATATATGTATATATATGCGTGTTTGTGTGTGTGTGTGGTGTGTCGAGCAGTGAGCAGTAGCGAATGCAGCGAGCAGTGCAGCGCAGTGGCAGCAGCAGCCGCAGCTTGGCATAGCAACAGCAGCAGCGCATTGCATTAGCAGCCAGGCGTAGCACTGGCTAGCAGCAGCAGGTAGCGAGAGGGAGAGAGAGATCTATAAATAGATAGATAGTTTAGAGTAGATATATAAGTAGTTAGAGATATATATGTATAGGTATGGGTATATATATATATATATATATATATATATATATATAGTATGTAGATATAAGCATATGTGTTTGTATATATATATAGTAGCCTAGATATATAGCTAGGTATATATGTATAAGCATAGTTAGATAGCTAGTTAGTAGTGTTAGTGAGAGATGGGTGGATATCTCAATACCTTGAGATATCAAGGTATCTCAATACCTTGAGATACCCAAGGTATTGAGTATTAGAGTGAGGTTTTTGAGCAATTGCCAAGGGTTGAGGTTAGAGTTGGGTTTTTATGTATATGTGTATCTATTTACGCGTGCTAGCATAGGTTTTAGCGGGTATAGGCGGGGTGCGTAGCTTAGGTCGAGGTATTGGATACCGAGGGTATCTCGGTATCTCGAGGAGGCGAGTTTGAGGGTTTACTAGCTTAATGAGCTAGTTTTAACCTAGAATTTTAGGGGCACACTAGTTTTAACCTAGCGTTGACCATAATTGCCCTCGTTGACCGTAAAAGTCAATATTTGACCTAGTTTTGACCCAGAGTTGAATTTTTGGACCCCGAGTTGTCTTTTTGACCCAAATTTCACCAGTTGACCCGTTCGACCTAGAATAACCCTAGAACTTTATTTTTAATTATTTCATATCAGTTTAACTCTTTAGAACCTCATTTAATCTTGTTTTTCACAATAGGTTCTTGCGACGCCAGTCCGGATCTCGATCCTCATCAGTTGCTCAGGACGTCAAGCGAGTACCTACCTCTGGTTGTTTCTATTTCATGATAGCGTTTATATCACCTGTTCTAGAACTGTAATACTTGATTCTGACACATTGTTCACGAGTTGGTACTAGTTGGATCCCGTCATGAGATGTTATCCCCCTTACCGTGTTCAGCGGATACTCTATCACGTGTATTTCATCATGTGCTTCGGGTATTGATTCTCATGTGCTATCATATGCTTCGTGTGCTCTCGCCTTCATGTGCGCGAGTTATTTATCATGTACATAATATGTCATGGTTGGATCCAAGAGTATTAGTGGGGGAGGGGAGTAGGAGTTGGTTATGTGATCAAAGCCAAACAGTATTTATGTGTATGTCGGTTATGCAACTCACGCATAACGGAGTTATCGTAGATTATTCATGTGCAACCTAAGCCGATCACATAACGAACTTGTGCTCAGCACTTAGCTAGTATTCCTGTTTTCTCACATACAGTTACTTCTCTACTACTTGTATTGTTCTCCAGTTTTGCATTGCAACTACTTTATCTGCTCCACCATGTATTTATTTTTCTGTGCATCTTGTATACTTTTCTATTGCTAGTCATATACACCTTACTATGTATTTGGAGTTACTTTCAGAGTTATGTACTTCGCTCCAGTCCTGACTGGGCATATTTTTTCCAGAGGATCCTGAGGATTTTTGCCCGATATTCTATGGGCCGGGCGTCGAGGAGTGTTGTGACCCGGAGACTGAGGAGGAGCCCGTTGAGGAGACGCCGTTAGCACCCTAGTTAGCTAGGTGGTTTTCCTGGGTTGTTTCCAATTGATATTCTGGATGACTGTATTTATTATTTTGTTGCTTTTGTGATGTTGTAGACTTTAGACTTGGACTGTATATTTGGATATTGTATTGCTCTCTTTGATTCTTGTTTCTTTGTGATATCTTATCGTACTTTTACTCTTGCCCTAGTTATTGTGATTGAGTCATATATATACTGTGTGGTTGCCCTCCTTTTGGAGAGGTCATATTGACAGGTTTTGTGAGTTATAGACATTGTGACCTAGAACGGACCTTTACAGCGTTCTACCGCCGATTCTGCGGCGTAGGCTGGACGTACCCACGACTCATGCCCAATTTTTTGGGTGCGGGTCGTGACAGTTAGAGAGAATGATTACTAGACGTGGTCTATCCTATTTTGATTTTCCATTGTGAGGATCAAGTGTATCCCATGGCGTTACAATATAAGAGATTTGTTATTACTTGGGGGCATCCTATTGTGTCACGATATTGATACCCTTAGCCTTTGTAGCCCACATATATTTACTTGTTCTCAGTTATATGTCACATAATTAGTATATATAGTTGATCCTTTATTTCTTGTCTTTTTTATGTATATACATACAGTTTATATTAGGCATGTATATTATGTATCTTGTTGCGTCCCTCTTTTCTCCATACATTGATGAGCAGAGTTACTCAGAGATCTATGGACCAGGACCAGACATCGAAGGAGTTACTGCTTAGGACTTAGATTGACCTGCCGAAGTTCCTGTAAGCATGGACTCCTTATCTTTTCTCTTGCTTTACTTTTAGTCTACTTAATGAATTTGTCTCCACCGGACATGATATACTTCTTGTTGGACTTGTTATTCAGTAATTTACTTTCAGTTCTTGCTTAGTTTCTTATTATCATATTTGTGGATGAGAACTATTTATCTACCAGTTACTTGTTATTATAGTTTATGGACTGAAATTCATACTAGACAACATAATACGCTTTGACGGATCTATTAAATTGGGAAAGCCATCAGAGTTGTATTAGATAGCCATTGCCACATGGCTCGGTCAAACACATTTTGGGACTGAGACATAACATAGTTTTTGTGGTTGCCTATATAGGTCGAGTTTATCGCTTTGGTTACGCTATTGTATCGATGCGAGCCTGTAAGTAGGACTAGCAATATTAGGATCTCATCTGCTTGCCTTGATATTAATCTTGAAATATTTTTTTGACTCCAACTTGCTTCATTGACTTGCATCTCGATTGGTTTCATCCTTTACTGACTTTATCTTTGTATGTAAGATAATAGATATGTATAACTGACGTACGTCGTGCAACAACCTTATGTCGACATAAACTACACCCAGTGATGATAGGTACCCATGACCACCAGAAGGCCAGATGCCATGACAAGTTTCGACATTATTGCAGACTCCGTCTATCCACATCAACAAAAATATTGCAGACTGCTAATAACACGCAAGGCAGACTGATATCGTACCAAGAACATATATCATAGCAAGAGGATCCATTATAGTCGCCTCCCCATTTTCCTTCCCAGATGCCATACACAGCCTTCCCACAATAAGGGCCATATAGGTTGTTTACTCTTAAGATGCTACAACATGAGGGTTAGCCATAAATGTAGTCCGGCCATGATGTAGGCATATTGGCAGCAGACAGAGATCTTGAGACAATACTTTGTAGCTGCCCTAAACAGAGCACCAGTACTAGCACTCACACCGATACCAACACCACATCCTTATGTCATAAGCATTAAAGGATTTTGCACGATGAATTTGAAGATTTTTAAGGGCAGTAAGAGCCCCGAGGAGATTACTACATGGCTCATAATGACAAAAAAATTACTGG
Source organism: Iris macrosiphon (assembly GCA_036927795.1). NCBI lineage: Eukaryota > Viridiplantae > Streptophyta > Magnoliopsida > Asparagales > Iridaceae > Iris > Iris macrosiphon. The sequence goes on from JAYESA010000007.1 coordinate 198,071,621, forward strand.
AGGTATAATAGTTGCCCACCGACTTATGGATAAGAGCAGGTAGAACTCAGATTGAGGGTAGCGCACATCACTGGTAGGAAGCAGAGGAGCGATGCATGGGCACAGATTAGACTTGGGGAAGAGTTTGTGGAACTCTTCAATGCAAATTAATTTCCTGCCATAGTTAGAGATATTCTTTATGACAAGTTTCTTTACTCAGACATGAGAGCATGCTAGTAAACGAGTACGATATAGAGTTCAACCAATTGAGTCGATTCAGTACCACCTTGATTTTACTGAATTAGAGAGAGCAAAAGTTTCTTTAATGGGTTGACCCATGACCTTCAGAGACACACCAGCAATTGAGGATGTCATATTTTTGGTATTAGGAGCAAGAAGACATCAACAAGGAGCATGCAGCACAACGACATCCCATTCTAGCAGACGCATGAGTCGACAAGCACCAGGAGGACCAAAGAGACATCCCATAGAGCATTCCCAGCAGAGACCAATACTGTACCAGATCTAGGATATCACAGGGTGTCATTTTTGTGGTATCGACGTCCTTTTGAGTTCTCTGTTGACGACCATATATTCTTTCAGATTTTGCCTACCCATGGAGTTATCAGATTGGGGTTACGAAAAAAACTTAGTCCAAGATATATTGGTCCATTCGATTTGTTTGAACGAGTTGTAAACAAAACAAGGTTTTTTTTTCTACTCATGACAATTTATGACCCCCCCCCCCCCCTAAACTCCTACCCTCAAAACAAGCAGTTTTTTCTCACTCAACTTCCTCTCACTTATCTCTCATGATCCTCAATCCAAGGAGACCCTTAGGCCACATTTGGTTCGCGGAATCTAAATCTTGGGAAAGAAAATCCATTCCTTTCCTATGTGTTGGATGCCAAAGAAAATAAGAAAGAAAGAAAATTAATTCCCAGTGTTGGATGCCAAAGAAAATGGGAAAGAAAATGATTCTCCCACTTATAGGATTATGTTTTTCACTCCCCAATTATTTACTTTTCCTTCCAATTTGCCCAGTGTCTCCTGAACACGCAAAAAATAAAAATAATGAGAACGACAATTTTCTATAATAAAAAAAAAAGAAAAAGAAAAAAAGCAATATCTTTCCGCGAACCAAAAAGACCTTAATGCAACTAGTTACCACCATGTACGTTGCACGTAAAAACAGAATTATTAAAAAAATATACAAAAATATAAATTATTTTAAAATATTTAAAATATAATTTACATATATTTTAATTAGAATTTGTTATAGATATATTTTACAGTTTTGGATATTTGAGTCAGATAATACCATGTACTTAGTTCAAATACTTAAATATATTTGAATTAATTTTTTTAAAATAATTTTAATATTTTTGTTAATTTTCTTTTAAATTAATTTTTAGATTTAGTATTTAAACGATTTTAAATTTAGTATTTAGATTTTGTGAAAGAAAATAGTGGATTACGGATGATGAGAAGGAGGTTGGTTTTAGATTTTTATTTTTTATTTTTCGTTAGTTTTTTTTTTAATTAAATTGGTTGAGTGGACGGATAAGATGGAAGTTGGAAGGGTTTGAACGGATAATATGGAAGTTCGTTTAGGGTTTTATTTATCTACTATAAGTAATTTTTTTAAAATTTAATTGGTTTAGTATTACTTACGGCTTAGAAGGTTCACTTTTGAGCCGTATAGAAGCTGCTTTATATAATGGATGCAAGATTATTAAAAAATTATACAAAAATTTAAATTATTTTAAAATATTTAAAATATATTTAAAATATTTTTAATTAGAATTTGTTTTAGATATTTTTTACAGTTTTGAATATGTGAGTCAGATAATACCATGTACTTAGTTCAAATACTTAAATATATTTGAATTAATTTTTTTAAATAATTTTAATTTTTTTGTTAATTTTCTTTTAAATTATTTTTAAATTGAATATTTAAACGATTTTAAATTTAGTATTTAGATTTTGTGAAAGAAAATAGTGGATTACTAATGATAAGAAGCAAGCTAGTTTTAGATTTTTTTTTTTTTTTTTTGAGATTGGTTGAGTAGACGGATAATATGGAAGTTGAAATAATTTGGACGGATAAGATAAAAATTATTTATTTATCTATCGTAAATATTTTTTTTTTAATTTAATTAATTTAGTATTTACTTACGACGGTCACTTTTTAACCGTATGGCCAATGAAAATCTCGCACAACCAACCGGGGTGTGTAAAATTAGCAAAAGAACCTCTTTCTCTCGCTCCCTTCCTCTTCCGTCCCCAACCAGAAGAAGAAATATACACGGTCTCGATGTCATTCTCAGAGGGTATGTAATCAATTGTAATGCCTCCCGAGGACCGGAAGAAGAACCCCGACAGCAGCTACGCCAACACGTGGCAGGATCGAGAGCGAGAGAGCTTCTCGCCATGGGCCATCGTCCTCTTCGGCCTGGTCGGCGCCACAGCCACCACAGTTGCGGTGATGATTCTCTCCTTTTTTGGGGTTTTTTTTCCTGTGAAATTTTAGATTGTAGTCCTCCACTGTAACTCACTAATATGAATCTGAACTATTCTATCGCTGAATCCTTGCAGGCTGCTCGATTGCGAACCACTGTTGATTGGTGTTACAATCAGGTATTTGCTAAATTGCCATTTTTAGGGTTTTCTTCGCTGTTGCCATTTAAATTGGGAATTTTGACTTTGGTCCCATTTACTAATAAAATTTGTACTTAACCGTGTTTATTAGACTTACATCCCACTTTTCTCACGGACAAATTTCATTTGACCATGAAAGTCTTTTTTTTTTTATCCATTTACGTTGTCCCAACATTAAAAAAATAATAACTTGAACTGCACGTGATTACTTTTATCCCTCTCTCCAAACATTCAAGATATCATTGGATGACTTTGTGAATCGTACACTACTAGTATTTTGAATTTTTTTTGAACCTTAGGACAACGTAAATAAAGAAAATAGAGACTTTCACTGTCAAATGGACATTGTCTATGGGGAAGTGGGATGTAAGTCTAATAAATACCTTATTTTAGGGGTAAGTACAAAAAAATATTAGTAAGTGGGATGAAAGTCAAAAATTCCCTTTAAAATTTCTAGTTTAGCATATGGGAATATGGTTTTGATTATCAAGAGTGGAAGCTAATTTAACTTATCTAGAATTTTGCTTTGAGTTTTCTTAAGAAGGGATCACAAAATAAAAAATAAAAAGAGTCAATGATAATAAACTCCGGTTGCTGTTAGAAGAGTTGGATACTAGCCGTCAAAGAATGGACCTTTGGGCTAATATCTAACTCTGACCTCCATCCCATCAGTTTCGAGCGTGTATATCATGCATGCTTTACATAAAGGGGCTGTTTGGTTCGACAAAGTGCGGTGAAGTAAAGAATCCGAAAATCGACATTTTGCGTACGCATGTGAAGTGAAGCGGAGTGAAAAATCCTTCGTTTGTGGGTGCTTTGAAAAAGTAGAGTTTAGAAGTAAAAAATCCTAAAGTTTGTTGTTTTGTTGGTTGTTGAAGTGAGTACGAAAGTGTAACTTTTCGTAGTTCATATAATTTGGAAAGTGTTAAAGTAGAGAGGAAGTGACCCTCCAACCAAACACGCGAAGTATAAATGAGAATTTTTTACTTCCGCGCTTCACTTCAGAGAAAAAAAAAATTCCTATGTCAAAAACTCCAATTTCGTGACAGACACGATTTACTGTTCATGTCACTTCATAGTAAATTTTGTCTGCAAATTCTCCAACCAAACACGTGAAGTGGTCTCAAATCCGAATTTAGGTCACTTTCGTACTCCAAATCTGCCAATCAAACAACCCAAAAGTAGAAAAACGAAAAGATCTTAGAGGCTCGGGGAACAAATCGATCGTCTTGTCCTCCAGTTGAGTGAAGGGAGTGCCATTATGGTTGCCGATAGTCGCATCACAGACAAAGCGACAATCAACATATTTGTGCTTTGGAGACATGATTTCTGAAAATAAAGATAGCAACTTTGTTGTAAAGTGCATACTTAAGGTTCTAGTATACTGGATCTCAAGATAAGCCATCGGTGTTCTAAGCCATACCATCTCACAGACTGAATGTGGCATCGGTCTGTATTCTGCCTCTGCACTCGTCGTGTACAACCATCTGTTTCTTGCTCCATGTGATGAGATTGTAGTCGACATAAGTGCATTAGCCAGACGTTGATCTCTGACCGGGATTTGATCTAACACAGTCATCAAAATATCATTGATTTGTGAGGTTGATACAAGAAACCCCATGAGACCCCTTGATATATCTCAAATTCTTAAGGCTGCCTCCCATTAGCACCTCTTGGAAATTTTCATGAACCGACTAACTAGACCAACTACTAGGGAGATATTTGGTCTAGTTATACTTAAGTAGATCAACTTCCCAAAAAATCTTCTATGTTGCGACTTGTCCTCAAAATTCTGATCATCTGACAGATTCAAAATTTGTTCCATAAGAGTATCAAGGGGGTTTAGAACCAAGTAATCCTGTTTCCTGCAATAAATATCATTAGCGTAGATGTTCAGAATAACAATCCTATACTTGAGGTTTCTGATAAATACAGACTGGTTTGCATAATTGTGCCTCACACCACCTCTGGTGAACTAACATAGCTTCTCAAACCATGCACAACGACTCTGCTTAAGTTCGTAAATTACCTTTTTAAGTTTGCACACAAAGTTTTCCCTCTGAGTAAAGAATCTGGAAGGTTACTTCATATAGACCTCCTCAGATAGATTGCCATACAAGAAGTCATTTTTGTCATCAAGCTGAAACAATCGGTCAATCTTGGTTGACTGCAAGAGAAGAGAAAGCGGATGGATTTGAGGCGAGCAACATGAGAGAAAGTCTAGTCAACACCACACGTCTAGGTGAAACCCTTCATGACAAAGTGAGCTTTTTAGCGAATAATATAGCTATTAGGTAGGCATTTGAGAGTGAACTCAGCATGCAACAATTTCACCACCATAGGGTGCAAAAACCAAGTCCAAAGTGCTACAATATAAAAAGGCATCAATCTCCTCAGTCATGGACTGCTTCCATGCTGATACTAGCAGCAACAACCCCCATTCCTCCTAATATTTTTCTTTTTCTTCCTCTCTTATGTCGTTACTTGTGTTGCTGCCCTCCATCCAGTGTGCCGACGATGTCTACCAGCCACCAACAACCAGCTAGTGCAGCTGCCTCCATCATCATGTGCTGACGACCGCCACCAACCCTCCAGCCTCCCGCCCTCTAGCAAGCTCCAACGGCCACCTCAGCCACACAGGATCCATGACCATCTCCCCTGCAACCCACTAGGCATCAGAAGCGATTTTTCGTTCTTTTTTTCTTTTCTTTTTTTTAATGAAGCTTGCCATGTTATGTTATCCCTAGGCTTCGACAGTACCATGTTAGCATCCAGTCAACGCTACGTCCAGTGTTTTAAAAATCGGACCGGAGATCGACCCGGTGAAGACATTGGGTCGGGTCAAACCGGTTTAACCAATTGGTTCAACCAGTAGTTCAACCACTGGGTTAACCTAAATGGCCCAAGTTTAATCCCTTATGTACATTGATTTTTATAAAAATATTCATGTAAAATCGAATTTTGAAAAAAAAGTGGGTCAACACTGAACCGGACCGAAAAAGTGACCGGTTCACGGGTTAACCGGTTGAATCGGCTGGTCTGGTCTAGTTTTTAAAACACCGGCTACGTCAGCCTGCCACGTTAGCAGTGGCATCAACATGGCGCAATAAGTTTTTTGTTTAAAAATCAGAAATATCTCCTAGTTTCTTTGAAATGAATTTCATATTTTATTACTAGTTCTCTTTGATGTACTGACTTGTGGTGTCGACAATTTGATGTATTATTCTTTTTCTCATGTTTTCCTTTTACTACTACTTTCATCATTGACTGGTGACCACAATGGCCTCTTCATCTACTTTGCTTGCCCTGGAGATTTCTAGCGTACTACTTTTGGGATCCCATCACCTCTCTCTATTTCTCTACTACTGCGTGAAATTACTCCAAAGTCATTTTTGTACCACGTCGAAGGTGAATAATACTGTCTTCTATGCAAGCATTTTGACAATTTGTTCTTCGACTACTGCATGAAATGACCCCAAAGACATTTTCGTTCCACGACGAAGGTGAATAGTACTAACTATCTGCTATATAAGCATTTTGACAATTTGTGCTATCATATAGTAAACTCCACCATCTCACTACTACTCCAATTGATGCCTTAGACACTCTTAAGCATGTCATTTGAAGAGCGACGACTACTTGTGATAACTTGCCTACTCAACATCATGAAGCCCAATATCTCTTCGTGTTATGTTTCTTTCCACCATGTATCGGATCTGGGAGGCCGTCAAGGATAAATCTAACTCGAATGTCTGATTGGGCGCATCTCCAGTTAAAAGACTTCTGCTTCTCTATTGTGTTTTGCGGCTTTTATTCCATCAACATTGCATTCCTCAGTTATCTCCTCTGTTCGCTCTCTGATTCTCTCACAGGAAGAGTGCGAGCGTCTTCTTCGCTCTTAGTCGGCTCGCTCCAAGGCATCTTTCACATCTGTCCAACTCTCAACATCAGGTACTAGTGTCTTTCATGTCTTATAATCTCATGGTTAGCTCTTAGATTCTGGTGTTTTCTTCCACACTACAGGTGACCATTCACTTCTTGCTCAACTGTCTTACTCCTTATCTCATCCTCCTATTTAAGATTGTCGATGGACAACCATCTCCAATCAGTGTGACGGGGTCGTCAACCTGTCTACTTATCTTACTCTAGATCGTGTTCTTTGTTAGCTATCTTGAGTTATTTCTTGTCTGTCTTCTTTCATTAGCTGTCTCACGAAGTCCTTACATTGTTCAATTACATTCTTTCCTTCTTATTGTATCTTTCACATACTACCTAGATGATCCACGTCTGCCTACTACTACTACAACGTTTTAGGTTCAGTTGTCTCGCCTCTTCGGTAGCATCATCGTCTTGGGCATGCCTTCCTACAAAAGCTGAAGTAACTATTGCGTTAAAGACTACTTTATCTTCTCTCGAGTGTAAGACTTGTCGGTTAGGCAAGCATAATCGTTCCTCCTTTCTTCCCAGATTTGACAAGTGGAGCTTATCTCCTCCTGATTTTTTATAGTGGCATACATACAACATTGAAGGTTTTAAGGTTATACATAAACACCTTACTTTACTCTTGTTCTTCAACCCAATGTTTAAAAACCGGTTCGAATGACCAGGTGGTTTTCTCTGGTAGTTTCAACTACTTGATCAGGTGGAGCGGCTGGGCTCACACCATCCGACCCGGTCGTGGTTCATGTGAACCGCTCAGTTCACCAAAGAGGAAATATATATAATTTTAACAGCTGTAAACAATTTTGCAGATGAAAAAACTCGAACACAGGACCAATGGAGTAAGAGACCACTAATCAACCACAAGACTATCCCATGATTTCTGTCAAACTTCATGCATGTATTATTTATATACACAAATAACATCGTAGATATGTACTCATAACATTGTGCGAAGTAGTGGGACCAAGAATTGTTTTTTTTCTTCTTATGGTGTGTTTGTTACGCTCTGAACCGTAATGTATGGACCACTTTAGTCTGTAGTAGGCCTTTTGGGATGCTGTTTATCTGAATGACTGATATTTTTCTATTAAGGTCTCCTTGACTTCTATGGTGCTTGTGAATTTATGTAGGAATATGATGCTATTTAATTAGGCATTGATAGCATATGGATCCTTGTACCGAATGTAGTGTTTTCACATGGTAGATGCTAGTTTTTGGTCACTTAGGTATATAAATTTTCTTTCATTAGTAACTAACTTGACTAGTTTTCTGGTCACTTCTTTCTACTTCAAAGCTTAGAAGATCACAACCTTTTTCATCATGGACGAGTACATCCGGCAGTTCAAGTCGTGGAAGTTTCAGGGAGGAAGCTAGGAGTAGATATAATCGTCGAATGCAGGAGGAGTATGAGGATGAAATGGAAAGAGTGGTTAGTTTTCATATCTTTCCTGCCCCATTTGTTTCTTTCTCCTGTTTCTTTTTGTTTTGCAATTCTCGTTATCACGATGATCGGCCTACTTTAATTTATGTACTTGTTCATTAAATATGTTATATATAATAGGAAAATTTCTAGGCTTCACCGTAGAACTTTCATGTTCCAAAAGTTTCCTTCTCCAATCTTATATATATCAAGATATGCTTAAATTAACTAGGGGTAAACATGTAAATTGTACACCTCCCCATCAGCTAACATAATTATTAACCACTAATAATTACACATTTCCAACTACAATAAATGTTCACCATCTCAAAAATAAATTTAATTTAAAATATTTTATACTATTCAAATTGGATTGTCATGCAAGTATACATTTAAAAAGTGAGAAAAAAAACATAAAAAACATGTGCACGACTTCTAGTATGTTTTAATGACAAAGGTACACAATTCCTTATATAGTTGGTTTTGAAGTTCTACATGCCTTTTGATTATTCTGTAGTTCTGTATGCCTTTGATAAGTTTCTTTTTTGAATATAAATGCCTGGATATCGTTTGCTGATGCTTCCTTTCAGTTCATTCTTAGATGTGTATCCATTTCAATGTTTAGGAGATGGTTATGCCATGTTTTTCAGTTATGGAGGTGAACTCCCAGAAAGTACAATATGTTCTAACAAAAAGGAACAAGAAATACCTGTGCTCTCATAGGGCTGAGTGTGTGTGTGTGAGGAGGGATCAAGATCCCCCCATTTTTGCATCCCCCAAGCATCCCTCTTACTCACACCGTTGGATGGTGCTTTAAGTCATCTAATCTTAACTGTTACCAACGGTTAAGATTAGATGACTTAAAGCACATCCAACGGGTGTGAATAGGGGGATGTTTGGGGATGCAAAAAGTGTGGGGATGCCTATCCTTCCTCATATATATATATATATCTTTTTGTTCTCCACACCTCCAGCTTGAGATTATCTACATGATGTGATTTGTGTACATCTTTTCATATCAAGCAATTCCATTGCATTTCCCCTGTGTTCCTTATAAGTGTGCGTGAAATTCAAGTTACCAATTGTCCACGAGAATCTGGAAACCTTATAGAAAGCCTGAAACAAAGGGATGGTTGTATCTAATGTATGCGAGTATGAAGATGCACTGCTAAGTGCTAACAGGTGGCTTACTGGTTTTTAAATAATTCCATTATTTATTTCAATGCTAGTGTCTACTACTTCTATAATGAGAAAAAGGGTAACTTCCATTTATACACTGGACCACAATGGATTCCAATGGCATGGCAATTTCAATGGTTGGTGGTTTTGGTGCCATGATGATTTCTGTGCTGTTCTTCATGTCCAAGTGTTACATTAAGTAAACTGCTACCAGAAAAACTTTAATGTTTTATGAATCGTCCGAGTGTTATATAAGTAAAATGCTACAGGAATCAGCCAGGGTCTCTGCATAGAGCTGAACAAATATTCAATCTGGCAGTAATTTATCCGTTGGGTCTGTAATTATTGACGAGCTTAGCTCACACAGGAACCTTACAAATAAAGGGGATTGGAGAAAGGTAGTGTCTGCAATACAAAAGTACTAGCCAAAACCCATACATATAAGATAAATGAACAATACATAGTTCAACCGAGTAATGAACTGATGATGAAAATTGATTTATATACATTGTTTATGGCATCTGTAAGGTGCCCCCACTCTTGCATTTTAAGGATGACAACAAAGTGGAGGCAACATGATGGCTTATTTCAGTGATGAATGGCTGATCTTGTGGCATGAAGCAATGGATTGACTGATAGGGTGGCTCGATGTAGTAGTAACATGCACATTCTTGTGGTGATTGAGCACGGTGATGATCAGACTGTTGTGGTGGCCTAATACAGTGTGACTGTTGTGCGGCTGGTTGTGGGGAGGCTCAGATCAGGAATGATGATCTGTTTTGATGTTTGGACATAGCAATGTGTGTACTGTTGTGACAGCATGAACCAATGATTAACAGGCTGCCATGATGGTCTGACCTAGCGATATGCTGACTGCCGTGTTGGCTCAATGAGATTCGTGAACTGCTCTGACAGCTTGACAAAACAATGTATGCATTCTTGTGTCAATCAAACACAAAGATGAATGGATAAGGGTTTCTTCTTCCATTTCCTCTTCTTCTTCGGCTTCTTTGTCGTCTTCGGCTTCTTCATGCAAGTAATTTCTTGGCTTTGAAGTTTTAAGGGTTATATAGAGATATGGCTTGGTGGAGGGCTAATAGAATGTAATATAGGTTTTAAATAGAATGAAAGGCCATGGGGTCTTTAATTGTAAAATAAGGATCGAAAAAAATAGTTGTTATAATGTTTTATATTGAAGAAACGTGTTCACTTGCATGATGATGTTTAATGGAATGTTCTAATAAGCATCATCATGGCCTTTCACGATGCTTAATGGAATTTTCCAACTACCTGTGGGCTAGTTGAGCGGTTATGAGAATGTGGGAGAGCAAAATACAAGCAAGAGCTGTAACTTTCTCTTGTAAATAGTCTAATAACATTATCACTGATTTGGGTTTGATTTGAACTGGAGGCTGTCCAGCAACCTATTAAGGATGGCTATGAGTAGCTGATCTTGGTCTTTATTAGGTTAAGTCAGAACTTGATGAGAGGGATCATGGAGTCATGTAATGCTTTGGTGAGCTTCAGTCAGATTAGATTAGGTTGTTATGTATGTCATCGCACACTGGCATTAAGATATTGGGTGAAATGAGGTCTGGATTTTATCACTCATTTTCATTTGGTCCTTCTGACATGGGCTGAGATGAGGTTGGATAAATTCTGTTTCAATCAAAACGTTTGAGTTTGAATCGACTAGAACAAATAGGTGCACGTTAGAGAAATATGTTGTTTGTGGTGGACTATATCTAATTCCAATTAAAAATCATGTTCATGAGGAGATCTGCTGGAGTTCACTGTATAAGAGCGAATATATTATTTATCTAACCATCAGGCAATGTCAGTTACACCTTGGATCAAAAGGGTTTTGGATATATGCTGATTCGAATCAACCAACCTGTTGAGGTTGAACATAATCTACCAAATAGGCTCACATAATATGAATTCGTGGTTGGCTAAACTTAGTAAAATCAACCTTATTCGTAAAATACTGGGCTGGGCTGCAAAACTGAGGTTCAGATATAAGTTGGACCAACTCTTTCTATGTCCCATGATGCCCTTGCTTCTTCTTCTTCTTCTTCTTCTTCTTCATTTTTTGGGAGATAAAACTGTGGGAATAAACGACCCCACATTTCATTATAGACGATTAACGAAACAAGTCTCAAATACAAAAGTTGATTACTCCGATAACATGATGAAAGATAAGGAAGAAGCATACATACTCCAACATGAATATAACTGATAACTTTGCAGGTTAATCACTAGCTTGCTGCAACTAAAAGCTTATTCACATCTTTTCGTTAGAAAGTGTTGGACAGTCGTGTACGCACCCCACACCTAATAATTACCAAGATTTTCAACTTTAGCTGTGTTTGCATGTTTAGTTACTTCAGCAGTTGTCGGTGCTAGCTCTGACTAACTTAGGAATGATTTAAGCTTGCCCCAGTCAGCTTGCTCATTTTTGATTTCTTTGTATTTTTTGCTGCATAAGGAATTATTTCTTGGATGCACATAATGCTAGTTGCGCTTCTGGATAATGCAAATTCTGTTAGAGGCTACATAGAACTGAGTTTATGTGTACACATGAGATTGGTGCTAAATGAGATCCATTGCATGTTCATGGGAACGATTTAAGTGTCACTTTTCTGCTCGTCATAAATGAGCTACCAAGTCCCTTACATATGATATTGATTTGACCTCTTTGAGTTATTCAGGATATCCGTAGGTTGAACCTGCATAATCTTTATTTCATCAGTTCTATATTTCCACTATCTTATATCTCATTATTATTTGTTTCAATTTTAGTTATTTGTTGGAGCATTAGTTCTAAATGAGTTATTGTGGTAGCATGCATTCCTTATGAGTAACACAATGGAAATGCCATTCCTTTTCTTATGTTATGGAGATGATTGAATTCCCTGTAGCAAATCGTTTCATCATGGAGATGCTCCTTGGTTGTATGAGTTTAAATTGCATAGCCTAAAAGGTAGGTCTACTACATGCCAACTGACCATCTAGGTTTTATGGCATCACCTTCTCATGCTCATAGAAATTTTTGCTTGGAATTTGGTACCAATATAGACGGTTGACCTCAGGTCGAAAGCTGGTCATAAGAAGTGTCACTTCTATTACATAGCTTTCTTATGCTCCATAACCAATCTCATTCTGTAGGAAGAAGGCTTGGATGACGATGATGATACTAATGCACTTTCTTCATACAGGAACGTATAAGGCGCATGCAAAGTGTATTTAACAGAGAGAGAAGTAAGCATAAGAAGACGTATGAGAGTTGGAGGGAGCCTGGCCCGACTGCGTATCAGAATTTTCAAAGGGAGGACTGGTATTGGAAGAGTGACAAATCTTACTGTAATCAAAGAACTAATTTCAGACCCCCTCCTAGGGATGGTGGAAATTATGCAATGTCACATCACTACTCAATTTTGGGTCTTGACAGGTATACTTACTTTTCTAGATACATTTCCCCCATTTTTGTTTCCTTTCCAGCAGTCATTATTTAAGTCATAGAAGACGAAATGCATGCTTACCCTTTGATTGACTTCTCCCTGACTCTTCCAAGTGCAGTAGATACACATCTCATGTTTCTTAGCTTATAGTAGTTCCATATTTGATCCATATACTGTTACACTGTAGTCAGGCACACTTACAAGAAGGTTGCATTAGGGGCCAAGATGGAAACCATTTTTTTGTAATATAATAATAATGCCTGGAATTTCAAAATATAATAAAATGTTGTCATGAGGGCTAGACTTAATATTTGACTAAGGAGATGACACACTAACATCAAGATTTTGACAACAACAACAAAGCCTTTATTCCAATTTTTTGCGATCGACTGTTTCAATCCTTTTCTTCCACCCTCTGTTAAAAATTAAGGGCCAAGACCTATGTAACACCAACAAAAAAAATCATATCCTTCTTTAAAACTTCAATACATGTTTGTTTGGGATACCTCTAGTACTAGAGCCTCCTTTAACTACTATTTTATCGCTCCGCTTCTCCTTAATGGAGCATCTATTGTTTTGTATTGGACATGTCCAAACCACCTAAAACGATTTTCTTTCATCTTATCCTTAATCAACACCACCTCTAACTTCCCACGAATACACTCATTTTTTGACATGTAATTTCTGGCTTTCAGCTTCAAGATTTTTAAAAACTCTACAAGAACTTTCAATAGTAGGTGGCTTTCCCATAATTAGTATATGGCTTGCAATTGCTTTCACCTATATAATTGACAGATTTGCACTAAGACAAACATGACATCTGATCTTAAAGATGTATAGATTCAGTTATATAAAGCAAAGAGGTGAGATAAAGGTGTAAAATATGATATTATTCAGTTATATAAAACAAAAATTGTAAGGATATAATTAATTTGAAATACTTACGACATTTAATAACATGATACTACGGATCATATCTTTGTTTGAAACTGGTCATTATGCAACTATTAGACAATATCCACTTTTATTATTTGGACATCTTATGCACTTATTTCTATCCTGAGCATGGGTACTCATAATGATGGTTCTTAGTGATACTTGTAAAAACCCGGTGCAGTTGTAATATTTCGATGTATGTGTTTTATGTTTATTATTCATGCATATTCTTTGTATTTGATCAGTTAGATTTATTAATATCTTTCTCATGGATATATAGGTGCAGGGCTAAACCATACTCTGAGACCGAGATTAAGGTAAATATCTAATCTCTCATTTTTAACCATTTTTATTTTCTTTTTTTGGTGTATATATATATATATATATATATATAGCTGATAGGTATGTCCATTTTTTACGTAATGTATGCTTAAGAATTTGGAATCCGGAACTATATAGACATGTAAAGATTAAACAAATTAAAATTTATGAGAAAATTATGTTAAATCTTGTTCCTACATGGATTTAGAAATATAGACCTAGAGTTCTTGTATCATATGATTCACGATAAGCAAGTAAATCAATACACAATACAATACACGAGTTGACAATATATCATCTTATATATATATGCTATTTTAGGATTGTCATTTATTTACTCTTTGGCGTAATGTGTTAGAGAGATGAATGCAATTCCATATAGCAAATTGTATCGTCTTATAGTGTAGGGGAACTTAGAGGCCATTCCTTGGTTGCATAAGCTTAAACTGCAACCCAAAAAGTAGGACTATCTACCTGCCTGCCAACTGCCATCTAAGTTTTATGACATGACCCTCTCGTGTTCATAGCTACCTTGGCTTAGAATTTGGCATCAACCAAGGTAGTCAAAGACGCAAGGCGCGAGACACAAATTATACATATCGCTCGAGGCATAAGACGTGCGTCCGAGCGAAGCGAAGTACAAAAATAATAAATAATATAAATATAAATATAAATAAATAAGCAAATTAGTAATGTAAGAAATAAAACCAAATAACATATTAAAATCAACAAAAACATGTTAAAACATAACCAAGTGAAACTAGCAGAGTAGCAGTCAAGAATTAACAAATAACAAAATGAAAGGAACATAAATTGTAACATAACGGTAGAACCAGTACAACATTCATCCATTTCTATCAAACTCCATCAAATCATCCCCACCAATACTCCAATACTCCCATCATTATCATTTTTTGTTAGGTGTATCCATACGCCAAAATAAAGAGAAAATACAAAAGGCACGTCGTGGACGCGTCTTTGAGTTACACTGGCACCAAAGGGTTGATGTTAGGTCGACAATCGGTTATAAAACTTTATCAAATCTTGTATGGAGTTTTCTTATGTTCCATAGCCGACCCAATTCTGATGGAAAAATGCTTAGATGATGATATATTTTCTATTTGATTTAGTTGTAATTACTTTCAAAGTTAATATAGTGCATTAAGTTTCTTCTTATGGATATGCATATCATTGTCGTTTCCTCGATTAGTTTCTTTCAGAAAGTGCTTATGAACACAAGCTAGTCCTAAAGACCGTCTTCCTGTTAAGTAAATATACCGTCTTCCTGTTAAGTAAATATAAGACTACATATGTAATATCATGCTGATGATGTGTCTCTTGAATAGTTTGACACTTGTAAATCACCTGTTGTCAAAATATTTTCATTTTCGATCTAACCAATCTGTCTGGTTGAAGTTATCAAACCCGGACCGGACCACCGGTTGGACCGGAAAACTGGTGAACCGGTAGCTAATGTGGTCCGGATCAAGCTTTGGACCATTTTTACATTAACTCGCATAAAAACCGGGTAACCCAGCCAGGTTTTTAGAACCTGGATGAACCAGGGGGGTTTGAAGATTCAGATTTGTATTAGAAATGCTTCTATGGGCCTAGGTAACAAAATGGCCGGCCCATGTTTTTTTGGCAAACTGGTTCAATTTTGTTTGGTAGATAGTGCACCTAATTTATAAAGCTTGGGTACTTCCAACTTTATTCTCAAGCGATGTGGGACTGAAGTTTGGTCACTTGTGGCCTTGTTGTTGCCATTCTCCACCTGATTCTCGTAAACATCTTTTATTTATTCTTTTTTATTTAAGTAGCTAAAAATTATAATTTTAAATATAATTCTGAATGGACTGGAGTCCTAACTGCGCTTTTGGAGTACAACCAAGTTTGAGTATTCTTTGAGCATTTTACAAGTCGAGCCAACTCAACTACTCTTAGGAGCATTTTATGTGTCAAACCAAGTTATCCACTTTTCAAGCTTAACTCATTGGAATCAGCTCAATTTCTTGCTAGAGCTTGGCCCCTTTAGTACTGCGGAGTCGAGCACCTGAGCTGCCCATTTGCACCCTAATTTTCAAGGACTTTCTTCCTTTTAGATAATTAGCGAAAACCCTACAAACTCTTCATGTATCGACTTGTTTGTGCTCTTTTCACTCCTCGACACATTGTGGACCTATATATATATATATATATATATATATATATATATATATATATCACAACAAATGGGCCTTAGCCTAGTGGTTAAGGTGAGGGGTCCCCGCGGGTGTTGGCCGGGTTCGAGCCCCCCCTCCGCCCCGGACTGGCTGGGTGGCTTTGCCACGGGCCCGGACGGGCGAAATGCAAATATATATATATATATATATATATATATATATATATATATATATAGAAAGCGATGTAAGCATTTATTACATCCATCAATCAAGAAAAACACCTTCGTTAAACTAACAATAAGTGCGCTTCTACCAGAAATTCAATGTGTAATCTCAATATTTGTGTATTCCTTTTATATATATATATATATATTGAGAGAGAGAGAAGACATATCATGATCCCCGCTATTAAGTATTCCGAATGTTTCCGAAATAGTAATCGTTGGATCTATCTTCTTTGATAGTACAATTTAGTTCAAAATCTTCTGAGAAATTGGATAGTTTAATAATCTAATATACTATGTTGTCATGGGCGACGCGTAGGCGGCCTAGGCGTGCAGGTTGGGTGAGGGTCGCCTCGACCTGGGAAAATAAAGTCAGTGTTACGCGATGGGCGCTTAGGCCCACCTAGGGTCGACCAGAGGAAGTCCTAGGCATGCCTAGGCGGACTGCTGCTCGTTTCTTGCTGTGATGCTGATTTTTTTTGGACTTGATACAAAAATGAATGGACTTCATACAAAAATAGGAGGTAATGAAGAATATTGAATGAGGATTTGAATAGGTGAAGTTAACATAGCAATTGAGGGTTCAAATAGATTTTTTTTTTTTGAATTATTGAGTTGTATGGAATAATTATTACTATTATTATTATTGGATGTTTTAAGGAAATGTTTCGAATTTAGAAGAGGTAAATGGGGCATTGATTTAAGGAGGGGCTAACTAAGAAAATATTGAATAGCTAATGAGATGTGCTATTGAAATATGAACAAATTGATGAATTTAATTACTTTGATTAGAATGGAAGTTTATGAATATGGAAGTATTTTGAATGGTAACATAATTGGTGAAAAAAATAGAAAGTTTTTAAAATAGAATTATGATGGAATATGGTATTGATGGTGGTATTGAATTATGAGGGAAGTTTTCGTATGTAAGTCATGGTGGTATTGAATTATGAGAGAAGTTTTGGTAAGTAATGGTGTGGCAATAATATGCATTCATAAATAATCAATGCATTTTTATTTCTGGGCGGACGCCTAGGCGAGGCGGGCGGCATGTCGCCTCGCCTAGCGCCCAGTACAACATAGCTAATATATACGGTAAAAAAGATTGGATCAAATTGCTGCTATTTCAGGGACATTCAGAGATGCTTAATAGCAGAGTTTCTGATCCCCCCTTATATATATATATATATATATATATATATATATAACCCACCGGTTGGAACAGTGACCCGGAGCCATGACTAGGTTGATGTCCAGTCTAGGTCTGATAACTATGATTTCTGGAGAACACATCTTACTGTCCTATACTTTTGAGAAAATCTACCCGAAGACCATAACCAACAATAAAGGCTGTTTGTGGTAAACAAATGGCTACTAGATCATAGATAAAAAAGTACAAACTGTCCCTCATGTCTTTTGTTCTTTTTCATAATGTTAAACCTGCTTAACGTTCGTCTGATATACTGGTAGTTGTAACCAACAACTATGTTGCATGGACATGTATAGGACACGACATGGTAAGAACAATGACGACATGGACATGACACTTATTTTGGTGTGTCCTAGTGTATTTTGAACTATACTTGGTGTGCCTGATATGCACTAAACACGACATGGCTGTGATTTTGGAGTGTGCTTTCTAGGTACAAAACAACGCATTGCCAAATATAATCTCCTGACAAGGTAGGTGATGTTCTAAAGAATCAGGATTAAATTAATGAATGCATGGTAATGTTTGTTTTTGAATGTTCCTGATTAAAGGTGCAAGTCGGCCCGACACAACCCAGGTATGTAAGTGTGCTGGGCCGGAAAAAGAATATGGTAGGCACATCAAGGGACATGGGCACGACCGGTTCCTGTGCTGATGTTGGACCGCCTACATCGGGGACGGTGGCGGGGTGGATCCATGCTGCCAAAAACACATTAAGTCCCAAAAAAATGGGTTATGGACCATTTTTTCAGAAAATTATTTTACCATAATGATAAGGCCATAACCCATTAATTCTTTTGGATATTTTTAATAAGCAATTTAAATTTGAAAAAGAGAAAAATGAAAAAAATAAAATTAATTAACACGACAATTAAGACTAGAAATAAACTTTTTGAGGGTGAATTGAGATTAAAAATACCTATCTGTAAAAAAATTGAGTTTTAGGACATTAAATTGTGCAAATGCTAAATATATTATTGAAATAGAAATTTACGCAGAGGATAACGAAGTTTGACAATTACGTAGGAAATACCAAAGTTTAAGAAATACAATGAGAGTTATGGTTACTATTGACGGTATGAGTGCATGCATTCATACTACCATTAGCAAATGTCAGTATGGTTGCGAGATCGCCAGTAGCAATGGTGGCTTGGTTGTTCTGGATTTTTTTTTTAATCCGTAATTTTTAAATGGAATGGGAGAGGTATGAGTGCATGCACTGATACCACCAATAGTAATGGCATTCCCCTCATACTGCCAATAGTAATGGTTGTATGTATCTTTTATTGTATTTTCCAAACTTTAGTATTACGGCTTCAGGAGCGTATATCGAAGCCAGATGGTAGACAATGATTTGTTTGCACAACCTATGTTCCTAGATTACGGCTCCAGGAGTTAATAAAGAGTAGACACGTTGCTTGTTTACGTGAATATTTGTTTCCGTCCTACCCCAATATTCACATCAGGATCTACACAGAGAGTGACTTGGGTTACCTATGTGACCTGGCTTATGTGATCCCCATACGATCTATAATTTCCATGTGCGTGCCGGTTCTGGCCACGTTGATAGCGTATCGGTAAAGTTGATGTGATTATTAGGGTTGGGAAGATCCAGCGACAGTCGAATCAAGTGCAGGATGACTAACACTGATGCAACTAACAGTGCTACTACTACCAGTGTCGGGAACGCATTGACGGGACCAACGGGCACTGCCACGACGATTTTTTCGATTCGACTCGTCGATCGGTGGTTGGACGGACCAGATGGCTACTCAACATGACGGAAGAAGGTCGAGAAAACACTTCGGGGAATGCGGTTGTCCAAGCATCTGACTCACAATCCTCCGGAGACGACTAATCCCACATTTGAGCAGTGTGAGACAGATGATAGTCGATTGTTTACACAGTTGATGAACTCAATGGAACCATCGGTAGAGGACATGGTTCAGAACACGGATACGGTAAAAGAGTTATAGGAGGTCCTATCGACAGTGTTTGATGAAAAGCGCGACTTGTCTCGTATCTACGACTCGGTTATCGGCGTATACCGGGCGGAACAGGACGACTAGTCTCATAAGGATCACTTCCGGACCTTTAAGGCTATGGTTGATGAAGTTGACCGTGTATTACCTCTGACGACGGATATCAATGAAGCAAGGGTTCAACGGGAGCAGCTTCATGTCATGACATATCTTGCCTCTCTCCGTCCTGATGCAGACTCAGCTCGCTCTCAGATCATTGCTGGAGTCGAGGTTTCATCTCTAATGGAAGCTCATTTTCGTGTCCTACGGGCAGCAAAGGTCGTCGAAACCTCTCCAATTGATACTTCTGCTGATCGATCTGCTCTTGGAGCAGCTCGTACTGTATTTTATGGTGGTCATGGTGGACAACGTGGTGGCCAAAATGTTCGCCGTGATGGTAGACGAGGCATTGGCGGTCGTGATGGAGGTCGACTGCGCACATGCTTCAACTGTGGTCTACAGGATCATTTCCAGTGGCAGTATACTAAAACTCCTGCCGCCAATGTCACCTCAGATATTCCTGATCTTGGCAGCCGATCCATACAAATGACTGATGAAGCATATGCACTTTGTTGAGTTTCAAGCTCAACGTCGAGGTGAAGCTTCTACTTCTGGGTCCACCGCAGGGTACTCAGCGGCATGTGTGGTACAGTTGAAGCAGTAGGTTGATTCTGGTGCGTCTGCTCATTTGACAAGCGACGCAGGTATGATACGAAATTATATACCGGTTGGTCGTATGTCTAATATTACATGTGCCAACGGTGGTTCGCTGATAGTTCGTGGAAAAGGATTTGTCCGTCTTTCTTCGGGACTATCACTACATTCTGTATTACATACACTTGGAAACCCATTCAGCTTACTCTCAATTAGTCGGATTACTTGTGATAAGCATTGCTCGGTAACATTCTTTCAGGATAGTTGTATTTTTCAGGATCTAAAGACTGGAAAGACTATCGGTAAGGGGCATGTGGCTGGAGGCTTGTACCTCCTTCCTCTGTTGTCTGTACTGGTGTGAAACTTGATCCTTTTGAGTTATACTGCTGGTTAGGAAATCCTTCTATCCAAGCACTCCAGAAAATGTACCCAATCTTTAGATGTTTTATGTTCTTTTCATTGTGAGTCATGCAGTTTGGCTAAAGCATCATCGGGTTTCCTATCCGGTCAGTCAAAATAAAGTTGCTTTCGCTCCTTTCGAGTTGGTGCATTCCGATATATTGGGACCTTCTCCGGTTGAATCTGTGATGGGATTCAAGTACTTTATTACCTTTGTTGATGACTACTCACGTGTCACTTTTGTTTATCTCATGAAAAATCGTTTGGTGCAATTTTTATGCGGAAATCAAAACACAATTTGGTGTTCCGATTAAATGCGTTCGTAGTGACAATGGTCGTGAGTATATGTCTCGTAACTTTGTTTCACATCTGTCTCGAAATGGCATCCACCAAACTTCATGTCCTTACACACCACAACAGAATGGTGTGGCTAAACGCAAGAATCGTCACCTCTTAGAAACAACGCGTGCTCTTATGTTCCAAGCACGTACTCCAAAAAGATTTTGGTCGGATGCCGTTCTCACGGCTTGCTATCTAATTAATCGAATGTCGTCGTCTGTTCTCAATAGCGATACTCCATTCTCTCGGTTATATCCCAAACGCGAGCAGTTTCCTTTATCTCTCCGAATCTTTGGTTGCTTGTGTTATGTTAGGGATATCCGACCAACTCTTTCTAAACTAGATCCAAAGGCTATCCAATGTATTTTTCTTGGGTATCTTAAGGATCAGAAAGGGTATCGGTAATTTTTTCCAGTCTTGAAGCGGTATTTTTCTCTCGGGATGTTACCTTTGTTGAAACTGAGTTTCCTCCACTTCCATAAACTACTGATTCGGCTCCACAAGTTTACCCAGAAGATTTCTTGTTTTCTGTTCAAACACAACAGTCCCCTGTAAGGGTGCCCTCTCCTACCGAGCCAGTCTTCCGGTCCAATGGTCCACATACACCGGTTTCGTCGGTACCAGCATCGCCGGAACGAGTTTCGTCGATAGTGTCTGTGGACACAACACCTTCATCCTCCTCTAGCTCCACTGATTTGCTTCTGCCTGATCCGCCAGCTCGACCTTATAATGTCCCGCAACCGCACGGTACATTACGCTGAGTCGGATTAAATAAGACAATGGTTGGTTATCATTCGATTGTGAGATTTGGGAGCAAGTATTGATTTGAGTTAGTTTCATGTGCAGATCGCAAACGGAGTTTGATGGAATCAGGTGTTCGTTCAGAGCAGTAGTGAGATAGCATAATTGGAGCGATAGTGCCGTCTTCCTTAGTCCGATCGATTGGATGATTTGGAGAGCACGGTCTGCTAGCATGGTCATACCAATTGAGTATATCGTGCTTTGCATCGGACCACGGGTTCAAGGGATCGGCTGTATCGACAAGGCATGGTGCTTAACGAAATCAGAATTGGTGAGTGGGCTCTGTCCCTTCTCCTCTACTCCTTCATGCTTAATAATATGGAACATATGTAATAAGGCTTGGACACTTGGACTGGAACATGGAAATCATCGCACAGTGGTGTGCATAGAGTGTGCGTCGTTTGGTTGGATATAATTTATGGTTTCAGTTGGTTTTGTGTTTGGCCAGTTGTAGCTTGAGTGGAGCATCTTGGTTGGAACATCGAGGCACTTCGGACGGACGAGCGAGCGTGCATCCGTGCACGAGTATGAAGTTGGGCGCTTTGTCATAGTAAAGCATGCAGTTGTGGATCGAAATCGGACAACTCCATCGGATAGGGCATTGTGCCACTATTGAGACATTGTGCCACGGAGTTTTCTGAGCGAAGGGGTGTTGCACCAATTGGAACACTGTGTCGAGGAGCGATAGGTACCTTTGTGGGCAAGAGAAAGAGCAAAAGTATTGCATCGCCTTTGAGGCAATTTCCTTCGTGGCATTTTCATTTGGACTCTATCGAGAGCTTCGCTGCGTATACTCTGATGTGTGCTTGGTACACAATACTTGACTTTTGCTGCAACTTGGTCGTTTTGATGATAACTATGATGTTTGACATCTTCGTCTCGTGCAAGCACACTCCAGGCTCGCACGACATCACGTCCCAATGAGAACGATTGTCCTGCGGGAGGGCTGCAACATGGTGATTCACGTTCAGCGGGGACGATCGAGCTTACGGGAGATTTGGGCGTGACAGACCTCGTCGTACATGTTGTAATCATCCATTGTATGTTCACAATTACAAAGGGCTTGCGAGCCACACACAATCATTAGTAGCGATTATTGATGGGATTCAGATTTCCAATTCTGCAGAAGAGGGTCTTAAATATCCCGGCTGACGTGCTGATATGGAAGAGAGAACGAAAGCACTTCGGGAGAACCATACATGAAACTTTGTTGATTTAACTTGTGGTAAGAAGGCAGTGGGTTGCAAATGGGTGTTCAATATTAAGGTACATTCTTGATATCCTGAAGTCTCGTCTGGTGACAAAAGGTTATTCTCAGAATTATGGTGAGGATTATTTTGAGATATTCTCCCCAATTGTTCGAATGACCTCTGTGCGCGTCTTCTTGGCCTTAGCTGTTCGTTATGACTGGCCGTTGCTACAACTGGATATCAAGAATGCATTTCTTCATGGAGATCTTGACGAAAAAGTATATGTGGTGCAATCTCCCTGGTTTTTTGCAAGTGAGGGTAAAGTGTGTCATTTGCAGAAGACCCTTTATGGTCTCAAACAATCCCCTCGCGCATGGTTTGGTCATTTCACAAATGTGGTTACTCATTTTGGTATATGCCAATCAAAGAAGGATCATTCAGTATTTTACCGTCAGACATTAGTTTGGAGAATACTACTCGGTGTTTATGTGGACGATATTGTCATTACATGAGACGACAGTCAGGGCATTGCAGAACTAAAGAAGTTTCTAGGAGAACAATTTCAAACCAAGGATTTGGGATCGTTGAGCTATTTTTTGGACGTAGAAGTCACACGGGGTAAGCGGGACATTGTAATGTCTCAGAGAAAATATGTTTTTGACATCCTAAATAATGCAAGAATGATGCAAGCTAAGGGAGCAACCTCGCCTATGGACCCAAGAATAAAGTTACTTTCCGACGAGGGAAAACTGATGACCGATCCGGATCAATATCGTCGAGTAGTTGGAAAACTCAACTACTTGACCGTTATGACTCGTCCAAATATTTTCTTTGCCGTCAGTGTTGCAAGTAGATTCATGTCTTCACCACGAATTCCACATTGAGAGTCAGTTCTTAGAATTATGCGCTATCTACTTCAGAATCCGGAAAAAGGAATTCAGATGTAGAATAAGGGGCATACTTATGTTGAGTGCTTTACTGATGCTGACTGGGTTGTCAGTCTTACGGATAGACGGTCTACATCTGGCTACTCGGTCTTCGTTGGCAAGAACTTGGTATCATAGAAGAGCAAGAAGCAGAGTGTGATCGCACGATCAAGCTCGGAAGCAGAATATCGGACAATTGCTCATGGCACAGCAGATGTGTTATATCTCCAGCATCTTCTACAGGAACTGAAAGAAGAAGCAGGATATAAAGCAGCAGGTATTCATATTGCTACTAATCCTGTATTTCATGAAAGGACAAAGCACATTGAAATCGACATTCACTTTGTCCATGATGAGTATTAGAAAGGGATGATAAAGTTTCACCATGTGAGGTCCGACGATCAGATAGCTGATATATTTACAAAATCTCTTCTAGGTCATCGGGTTCAATTTCTCTTTAATAAGTTGGATATGATTGACATCTATGCTCCAGCTTGAGGGAGGGTGTTCAGTTATGTGTTAAGTTGAATTTAGTCCCACATCGGATAGACTAATAGGGAGAGGGGTTAGCCTCTCCTATATAATGTACTCCCCTCCCTCTCTTCTTAATGAATTAATCTATCATTCACATTCTACACATCGTGTCAAATTACACAACATCATGTCTAATAACAGAAAGAAAATGGTTGGTATTTTCGGAAAAAACTTTACATCACATGGGACAAATCCGTGCCAGGCCAGTGAGCATCCGTGCCTAAGGGCTGTACCGGTGCAGCTTCTGCCGCAAACTACACGTATATGTATATACACGTGCCATGCCAGGCCGCCCTGGATACCAATTTAGGGTGACCTGGCCCGGATCCACACCTGATTAAAAACGTTACCGTGCCGGGCCATGTTGGCAAAGATCCTTCCCATGCCGGTGCCAGCCCGGATCTTGCCGTGCTGTTGGCGGGCCTGGCACAACCTGCACCTCTATTCCTGATGTAGGGAAGTGAATTATCTTGCTTCTGAAACTGATTGTACTTGCTAGAGGGCATATCTTCTGTACTGTTCTGTACCCTTACATTAAATCCTACGCTAGCCGCTTTCCTTTCTGGATATATTGTCCGCTTTCCTTTCTGGATATATTGTGAACTCTTGCTATGAACCTGCTGACTTAATATTACTACTATACGTGGTTAACTTCAGTCTATTGCCATATGTACTGCAGACAGCTTTTAGGGCAAAAGCAATGGAGTATCACCCGGATCAAAACCAGAATAACAAAGGTGTGTTCTATATCCACGGTGTGCTGCACACATTACCGAGTTTTTTTTTTTTTTGCTCCCAACTGATCTTAAAATCCTATCAGAATGGCTGTTTCTTCACTTCATATTTTAATGAGAAACAAGAACTTTTAATGCAGTGGCTGCAGAGGCAAAATTTAAAGAAGTGATGACTTCATACGAGGCAATCAAACTCGAGAGGAAAAATGGGAAGTCTTGAGCCCCAAAGATGTGTATATTCAGGACTCAGCAGCAGAAACAACCTCAGTTCAGTATCTTGTAGATACATGATCATAAATATATATTGTAACTTGGCGATGCTATGATTTCCTTCAAGGTGAAAGTTTTGATAGCTACCGAAGGCATTCACTTTCATATCGCCATTGAAGGGATTCAATTTTCAATCGCTAGTGTATATCATAAGCTCCTATTATCCAGGATCTATTTCAGTGCGCATATTTTGCAGTCTGCTCAATACATAATGTGGCTTACCTACAGGTTACACAACTTCCATTTACTAGGAAATTATAGTACCTTCAGTGCTGTATTTTTCATTGTTTGTTGCGGATGCCCAAATTGTTGATGTGCCTGTTCTCTAGTTCAGACACCAACAGTCATTACTAAAATTGTGTTTTCTCCTAAATCTGACCTTAATTGTACACATGAATTAAGTTCTTGAAATATGACGTTACCCTGTCTTTACTTTCCAGTTTTCTACTTTTGTGTGAATCTTTTGGAGAATCATTGTGTACAATTATATATGACTTCGTATGTATTTAACTACGGAATTGTATTCCATGTAGTCAATTTCTCGTTGTACTCTACACCTGTACAAATTGGTAGCCCTTCCTAAAACTGAATCTGTCTTGTCTTACTTGAAATGAGAGGAAACATAGAAGGAGCTTATCTCTACTCTTATAATGCAACTTGAAAACGGTTAAAAATTGAATCGTTTAAGACGTCCATTATTTACTAAAAAAATTACAACAAAAAAAAATTGCACAATATATATTTAAAATCTAAATTTAAAACTGTTTAAAAACTAAATCTAAATATATTTAAATTATTTTTTAATAATTTTATAAAAATATTTATTTTACGTGAATTAACTTAGTTCATTATGGAGGAGGCCTAATGATCCTGTAGATGTGAGATTTGCCATACCGACCGAGTTTGTGGTACGTTCTGTCGGAGTCCAATACTCGGCTGTGGGAGTCCAATACTTGGAGATATTTTTAGCCTCCAGGACCGGCGGGCATTAGTTCGAAAAACATGGGAGTAAAAATATCAACTCGTTTTGGGACCCTTTCAGTATCCTATTGCCTTCACCTCAAAAAAAAACAAAAAAAAAATTTAGTAATAGCATCTCATATCATATATATATATATATATATATATATATATATATATATATATATATATATATATAAACGGTATATGAGTCATAGGTTCATATTTCTACATGAGTCACATGGGATGTAAGAATCTATTTCTATTTGTACATATGTGTATGGCTCGCTCATATATGAATACGAGTCTATGGTTCATATCCCGTTTACCTATATATATATATATATATATATATAGTGTCAAAATGTCCGTCCTTAGATTTTAGCTCTCAAAATTACAGTTGAAAAATCTAATTTCAACTATTATATGAGAACCTATTACTAAATAATCCAAAAAAAACTTTTTTGAAATCTCAACAATAATTTTCTCGTATATAAATGGTAGGAGTTGGGAGACAGTGAATCCAAAGACATGCAATGCTGTGCACCGAATCCGAGCGTTGTCTGGAGAAAAAAAAAACCCACGAATAAATCAGGAGAAAAAACAGAGCCTCTTCATTCATTACTCTCTCTCTCTCTCTCAAACTCTCTCATTTCCTAGATCAGTTGTAAAGGAGATTATTCAGTCAGAAGTGAGGAACGAGAGTTGGTCGCAATTGAGGAAGACGACGAGTTCTGCTAAGGGATCCAGGCACCAAAGTTCGTCGACTTCCCCGTCGCTGACGACAGGTCATGGTTCTGCGCTCGCGTTGGTACGTAAGCCCCTTATAACTACATTACATGATCAACAATCTCGATTCTCAACTGGGTTAGTTTCCTTCTTTTTCTAGTACTACTTTTGATACTATTTGCAAGTGGAGTGCGAGGCGGAGCCAGGATTGTAGTTTGTCCGGGCTGAGAGCTAAAACGTCATAATCTTTTTATAGCAAAATTAGTGTTGTGTAAGTATTGTCATGTTCATATCTTATCGTATCTATACCATTGTATCGTGTCTGGCTAATGTAGAACCGTGTCTAACATACTAAAAAAATTGGAACGTGACAAAAAAATTATTTAGTTCACCATGTATTATTTTAGGCATAAACTTGAATACTAAGAGCATTTGGTATTCTCTTTCAACATCAAGAGAGGATCCGTGATGTGACAGGACTCGTCGATGGTGCGGAGCAAGGCCGGCCCTGAGCTCATGGGGGTCCGGAGCGAACTTTCAAAATGAGACCTCATATATAATGTAAAAAAAATAAAAAATAATAAAAATGTCTCCACCAAGATTTGAACTAGGAACCTCTTGTATGCAAGTTTAATGTAATAACCACCACAATATACTTTTTTGTGATAAAAATGGCCCATGGTAATTTCAACCAATAAAAGCATCCAGTAATGGATAAAAAAATTACATTCGACTGGTTTACCAATAAAAGCATCCAATCCACACGGATCACCGCAATACTTCAATAGATATAAATTGATTATAACGAGTATAAAAAAGATTACCGAAGATGAGAAGACGAGAAATAATCAATAAAGAACTTCTCGAAGGCGATTTCTCTTCCAAACAATTTCCGAAATACTGAATATTTTTCTTCCTCTCTGAGAAAGTTGAAAACTTGAGAAAGCTCTCAACTTTGATTTCTTCGGTTAGAACTCTCAACTTTGATTTCTTCGGTTAGAAAAGACCTATTTAAAGCACTTCAATCTCGAACAGATCTGAACCGTTGATCACAATCCAACGGTATAAATAAAACACTCACTCTTCAGCTCCGACACGGTATACATGTAGCTGTATACCGACAGTATACAAAAATTAGCCAAAATATGTCAAAATCTTTATGGAACAAAACTGTATCAGATTGGTATACCAGCAATATACCGCTGACTCTGATACGAGTTTTTTTTTAACTTGTCTGTTATGTCCTCAAATCGAGCCACCTCGTTGCCTTCGACTTTTCGAACTTTTTCTACATAAGAATAACATTTGTCGTACTCTGGAATATTCTTCACATAAGTTGTGCAATCATTTTGTTTATCAACAACCTATAGTTGTATATCATCTCAATCATTTTGTTAATAAACATAGAAAGAGTATTATTTGGTCCAAACCGCGTCCATAATATTCAAATGATGTCATATATAATGATACTTTGAGGCTAAGTGCAGAATCAAAAAATACGAGTCGCCTGACACTAAACCAAAAATCTTTTTTTTTTTTAATTTTTGGAGAAATAAGTTGATGTATGTGGGTTGAATAATTGGACTAGACTGGAATAATTCTTGGCTAAGTTGGAATTTGGATTGAAGTGTCGGCCGGTGTCGTATTTAAAAAAAAAATTTAGTTTGAGTTGGAGTCCACCTTAGCACATACATGTACATAGAGGTCCATCCATGCCTTGGAGATATACAAATAAGTTGAATGCCGTTGCAAACTCTTCGATTCAGTTGGAGTTTATGTTATTATGTTGAGGTTTGATACCATTGCATCAATTAATTCTATTGCGTCCTCTCAGTATATTCATTTATTTCATATAAAAAAAAAGTATATTCATTTATTCCAGCGCAAGGCCTATTAAAGTTCAAAACTTTGTCCATTAGTGACCACTAACCAAATATTAGATCTGTTGTCAAACTAATTATATCTTATATTATGTTTCTATATATACCGATTGGAACCTATATGTAATAGGATGAAAACAGAATATAAGACGGAATAAATGGAACAGTAGATATGGTCGGTAATTTTTGTTGAGGTGCTCTACGACTTGGGAGGGAATCAAAGAAACCAGCGAGTCATATATATTACTATGTCATCAACAGAATCTCCTTATAAAGTAGTATTGAATTTATAGTAATGTAACTTGCTGTCAAGAATCTCTATAAAATTGAATAATATTTTGGGACCAGATGTCCACGCTCCTGTATATTACTAGGTCATCAACAGAATTTCCTTATAAAGTAGTACTGAATTTATAATATCGACAGTGTAAATTTGTCAATGTTCCTTGCTGCCAAGAAGAATCTCTATGAAATTGATTAATATTTAACGACGAGTGCTTGCCTAGTGGCAGCACACAACCAAGGGAGAGCGTTCCATTGGGGTCGCACCATTTGCTGTTAGTTTTAATGAGAGAGACATAAGAAGAGGATGGAAAAAACTTTGGCTGTATCAAAGTTTGCCACTATATGACAAGTGGATCATTTCTTTCTTTTATATATATATATATATATATATATATGTTTAAGAATTATTTGGATGGTGGATTATATTTGGATTGGATGGTTGAAATTAAAAGGTGTAGACTCCACCACCTTTTAATCTGAACTACCAACTCTTAATCCAACATATATAACAAAGATTGATTCCATAATATGAAACCCTCCAAATATATATATATATATATATATATATATATATATATATATATATATATTTTGAGGTAGGATTCACTTGTCATATAATGAGCTGTATCTAAACTTTGATATAGCTATCCGTATCAAAGTTTTTCTTATTAAGTACTATAAGGCTGTGTATGGTTGGTAACTTCAAGACATTAGAAAAGAAAATTCTTATGTTTGGTTGTAAAATAATAATAATAATAATAATAATAGATAGAGAGACATAAAAAATAATTCTCCATCCACTTTTAAATATTTACTTTTTTAAAAAAATTTAGTCTTTTTAAACCGATTTTTTTTATAAATTTTTTTTTTTTAAGAAAAATAAATTTAAATATAATTCTCGAAATCATAGCACATGGACCAAGTAAAAACTTGCTTTCTTGCTTGGTCCGCTGACTCTAGAGAGGATATTCGGATTCTGACTGATGAAAGTCTATATAATGGATGTCAAGTGCAGCCTGTCATATTTGAATTCAGTAGCGATTAGTCGGTCTCCAATAACACGTTAGTCCATTTTAGTTTTGGTCATGTTCTAATGGAACGAATGCAAATGCTTCTAGACTTTTAGCTAGAGCCGGAGTATCAACCACGGATTCCATCTCTTTTTGTAAAAAAAAAAAAAAAAAAAAAAAAAAACACACACACACACACACACACATATATATATAT
Organism: Iris macrosiphon; assembly: GCA_036927795.1. Taxonomy (NCBI): domain Eukaryota; kingdom Viridiplantae; phylum Streptophyta; class Magnoliopsida; order Asparagales; family Iridaceae; genus Iris; species Iris macrosiphon. Next base: position 198,102,065 of record JAYESA010000007.1, read on the forward strand.
ATATATATATATATATATATATATATATATATATATATATATTATTAAGTGAAAAAATAATTTATTTCACCAACGTGACATTTTGTTATGTCTTCACCTACTGATCACTGGCAATTTTTTTTTTTCTTTTATATATAATTAACAAAAGTATTTGGGTCCTAAAAAGGACAAAAAAAAATCAAGAGTTGAGACTATTGTCTCCTCCTCTCCATAGAACCGATCTTGGTTTCAACTGATCTAAATGATTACAAACATTCATCCGATTCTTTGAGTGTTGTGGTTTGAGAATTATAAGTAAGATGTAAAATGTTAAGCGACTCAAACGCGTATATAGTCTTTATTACTGCATGAAAACTGTAAAATTATCTATTAAAGAAAAACTATGGCTCAGGTAAAACATGTCAAGAGTAATTATGTGTTGTTCTAAAGAGGATATATCTTTACTTTTATAATAAAGTTTAAAAATTATTTATAATTGAGTCATTTAAGCTATTTGTAAATATTCCACTAACTATTTTTTAAACAATAACTGATTATTTAACTATATAATATTATTTATTTACAATCGAACAATCTAAATCAAGTGGTTAAGATGAGAGGTATTTTTCTTGGTTACTGAAATTTAATTCCTGCAAACGATAATATTTATAGTTAAATTTTATTAACATTTTTTTTTATGCTATACGATGTAACGTGTACGTACTAGTAATCTAAAAAGAAAGGCTTATACCTAGCTAAAGAGGATTTTCTAAAGGGCTATACTATGACTACAACCAAATGTCTACAGCTCTCTTACAAATATCACATGACGGCCGTCCATTGAAGGAGGAAAAGGTGGTGGGACCCGGTGGCTATTCGGATGGTCGTCACGTGACCGGAATACCACGTGACGGTTGTTCATTGGGGGAGAAATAGGACCAGAATTGGCCCACATAGTAGGAGGAGGTGAGAGGGTTATAAGAAGGTTGTAAGCAGTTGGTAGTAAACTTAGCATTATTGTTTTTTAAAAGCCAACTGAAGGCATAAAGACCGGTAAGGAAGATTTATAATCTACGCTTGCTTCCATTGATTGAAACACCAGCGGAGAAAAGCATGCACATAAACACGACTTCCCCCAAAAAGTCTCACAAGTGCAATATCTATATTATTGTGTCTTAATCATCATCGCAACGTCCTTATGGAATCATTAATTACTTAAAATACAATAAAGCTACACGAATTTGAATCTTCTAAAGCTAAAGTATGGTAAGAGTCAAAGTAAACCAACATAGGCATGCTTGTAGGTATTGTATCAAGTCTTGCATTGCATTGTTTTCTTTTCAACACGCATTGATAAGAAAGAAAGAAAAGGAAATTTATAAAGCCTTCTTTTGGGTTATGTCATTCAAGAGTACATGTGAATATTAGCAACTCATAATTCTCGATATAAACTATCACAATTGTACTAATTAAAAAGATTAATTCTAAAGACACATCATCTCTTATTCAATACAGTCCATTAGGACTGTCAAAAAATTTGACAGCCCTATCTATTGGAAAGACTGTCAATCTTTTTGACAGTCCTAAAAATATAGGACTGCCAAAAATTTTAACAGTCCTACCTATTGGAAGGATTGTCAATTTTTTAACAGTTCTCAAGATTTAGGACTGTCGAAATTTTTGACAGTCCTATCTATTGGAAGAACTGTCAAAAAAATTTGACAGTCTTACCTATTGGAATGAGTGTCAAAAAAATTGACAGTCCTAAAAATTGGACCATCTTGAATAACTTTGAATGTGTCTTTAGAATTATCCATTAAAAAGGAACGTAAGGAGAACATACGATCACATGAAAATATTATAGAAACTTTGAGATTTTAAATTCAAAAAGCACAAGTACCCAATCTACATGTACCCATCACAATCCAAGGTTATTAGTTTCGAGGAAGGAGAGTGGGAGCCTCGTCCAATCGGAATCATAGAAGCATATGATAGAAATTATCCGTTGATTCATGAGATGAAGAACATAAATTAATTGCAGAAGCGTACCTGAATCCATTGCTTGACTTGATGGATTTTGTAACGAACGTCGCTTTATGGGGTTCGATCTTCCAATTTGATACGACCCTTAATGATAAAGATGAAATATTTTGTCCCTGTTCTGTTGATGGGGATGCAGAAGAGAAAAGAGAAAACTCTCTCCATTGTGGCCGTATAAATCGAGGACCATAACCCCTAATGAATATATGTATATATATATATATATTCTAGGTTTTACATAATACTAATTTAGTCCATCATCAAATTAGAATTATCTTTATGGTATCTATAGATTATTTCCATGACAATTATACCATTAAGCCTATTTTTCAATTAGACCATTTTAATTTGGCTTAATTATTTAGATAGCACAACACAATTAATTTTACATGTATGGCCCATAATTATTGAATAATTTTAACAATTTTTCACTGGGCCACATATGTAACCTTACAATTGTGATAACTTTATTAGCTCAAAAATTGCTATCTTAACCTCCAGGTATATCCGGACAATCTCATCCATTAACCATATCAATATAGGATCAAAGCGACATTCGTCACATTAACACAACTAAATCATCAATGGTCACGTATAGCAATATAGCTTAACGATATAGATCAATCACGGATGCGTAGCATAAAAATTACACGCAATGTGATCAACACATGTCTATTTTCAACTGGTCCATCTTTACTTTAATGAGATCAATACTTTAACATAATAAAAACATAATGAACTGAATTTCCATATATCTGATAAAAAAAAATCCAAAATACTTATATACATAAATGTGTCCAAATCCAAAAATATATCACCAAAATACATAAAACACAAACTCCCACTATATTGCCATATACCCAAATAAGATAACACCCATATGAGCAGTGCTCATGATAGACCTTGGATGGTAACACCTTTTGTGAGCTAATCCGCTAACATGGAGTTTGTCCTAATGTGCTATATGGACACTTGACCATTCTGAATTCTTTCCTTCACAACTAGAAATTTTAATATACCTTGACTTATACGAGTTTATGTTGTTATTGGAATACAATATTCCTGATTTATTGTCACACTTAATTTGAGTAGTATTTCAACACCTTATGTATATGCAGCCATGTGACAAAATTTTGCAAGCATATTCTCTAATTGGATGCCTCACGACATGCTATAAACTCTACTACCATGGTAGAAGATTCTACGAGTGTCTGTTTGACACTCTTCCAAATGTATCTTCACCAGCCAACATGTAAGCATAACCTGATGTGGATCTCCTGCTATATTGGCATCTAGAAAAATCGAAATCGGAATACCTTATGATTTTCAAATTATCTGATCTCCTATAAAAAGCATGTAATCCTTTTTTTCTCTTTAAATTACTTAATTAACCTGATTGGCTGCTTTCTAATGATCCATCAGAGTTACTTAAATATGTGCCTAACATCCAAACTATGTATGCAATATCTGGACGTGTACACATTTAAGTATACATTAAACCCCTACAATTGATGATAGGAAATCTATTGCATTTCTTCAGTTTTAAGGCTATTCTTAGGCACTGATTGAGACTAAACTTGTCTCCTTTAGCGACGGGTGTCACCTGGTTTGCATTAAGTAATTTATACAAAACAAAACAAAAATGTTTAATCCCACTGAACTTGTGATACATACAATCTTCAATCGTGTTTATCTCAAAACCAAACGGGTTAACAACTTGATAAAATTTGTAGTACCATTCACGAGAAGCTTGCTTGAGTCCATAAATAAATTTTGTCATAGGTCTTTTGAATAAACCAGAGAGAAAGTCTCCTTAAATCAATTCCTAACTTTTGAGTAAAGCCTCTAGTTACAAGACGTACTTTATACCTCTCCACATTACCCTTCGAATCCTTCTTGATTTTTAAATATACATTTGCAACCAATGGGCTTCGCACCTTTTGGTGTAACCACCTAAATCTGGAAGAGGGATATTTTTGTCATTTCAATAATTGTTTGAGAATTATATTAGTGATAATAATATTTATTATTATACGTATTGGTTGTGTGCTAGCTAATTAGAATAGACTATGTGATTAGTGGTTAGTGGTTATCCTATTGGTTAGACTTAGTTCTAGTGAGCCCAAGTGGACCCAACTAGACTCGATATGACTCATTGGTTCAATCAATTAGTTAGTCATGGTTTGACTCATTAGCTTAAGGAGGATGAATAGAATATATTTTTTATTAGATTAGAACCATCCCCATAGTTAATCCTCATAAATAATTAAACCTTCATGACAACTATTGAGGGAAAAATAGGACGTTTTAGATTTTCCAATCCCTAATCTCAAGGTCGGCCCTAATAGAGGGGGAGAGTAGCTCCATTTATTTATTTTTACTATTTTATTTCATCCCTAAATTGTTCTTCCCCAAATCCAAATCAAATTCGCACAAAATCCCACCCAACTCCTCTCATTTCCTACTCATATTCATCATCAAAAAGGCCTAAGAGCTTTGATTGCAAGGAGCACTACTTGGAGAGGAGATTCTAGGAGTTTGTGTCCATTTCACATCCAACCGGAAGAGTTTCATTGGGATTCGACTCCCAAAAGATATAATCTCTCATTTCCTTCAATTTTATGGTTAATTTATAGTATTAGATCCTTAGGAACCCTTCCATGGATAAGGACTACCCATATGAGGAAGAACTAGGTCCTAATGAGCCATATTATGATAGTTACATTGACTTTTGTGGCCAAATTGAAAGAAATCCGAATATGGAACATTAGGAGTTCGTAGGAATATTTCTTATAGGATGTGATTCATGATTTGATAGTGTGTGTGTGTCCACAATTGGACACGCGGAGTGTGTATCATGATATGTCATGCTACGGAGTCGTAGGAGGGGTATTTGCATGAGTATTGGGTTCTATCATGTCAATTTCTCCATGTTGCATTAGAATAGCTATTTTGATTATTATTCATACTATTTGTTATATATTAGATATCTTTGAGGTTCTATTAGGTGTGTTCGATGTGCCTTGGGGGTGTATCTTGGTGTTTAGAATATGTATCATGAGTGTCGAGCAATAGGTGTTTGATAATTTGCCTAATATTGTGAGGTGTTGATATGGAGTAATCATGAGTGTGTGATACTCTAGTGGGTATCTTAGAATGTTATATATATATATATATATATATATATATATATATATATATATATATATATATATATATATATATATATATATGTGTGTGTGTGTGTGTGTGTGTGTGTGTGTGTGTAGGAGTTGTATTTGTGTGATACATGTGTATCCAATGGGAAGGATTGGGTGCAGGTGCCATGTTTTGAGGACTGCACAGTAAGAAGGGGTAAGGGTGGATGTTCAGGTGTTGGGGATGGTGCTCGAGTTAGGTTGTGTTGTATCACTGAAAGGGGGGGGGGATCAAGTGTGAGTTGAAGGTGATGTTGGTGTTGCTATGGTTGCTTTGAAAGGGGTTAACACCAGGTCAGTTCAGACCTTGAGTGAGGGGTTAACATACATGTGTGTGTGTGTTATATGTGTATCCATGTGAAGGGGGCATGCGTGAGTGAGTTGAGTGTCTTGGTTATTGAAAGTGTGGGTGAGTTGATGTTGGTATCATGATACCAATGCGTATCTTGGGTAATCAAGTGCACAGAGGTAACATCAGTCCTCGTGTTCAATTGATGGGGTGTTTGTGTGGTGGTATTGATACTTGGTATCATAAGAATGATGATGTGTGTGTTGGGTCTATGATGAATGCAGAGACCTGAGGTTACATCTACACATCCAATGGTAATCAAGTTTGGGAGTTAGTATTCAAGTATCAGATGTAGGGGGAGGTTGCAGGCCTTGGCAACGCTCGGGGTACATACAGTTGAAGAAGGTATGAGGACAAGTGCAGTTGAGGGGAGTCGAACTCAGCACTGAAGTGAACTGGTGACAACAACATTCTTGCTTCCTATCCAACCAGTGATATTTTTGTGTATTAGAGTTTTCCCGAGTGTCAGATGGGTAAGTGTGGGAGAGCATGGTGTGTATCAGAGCAGTAAAAAATGAGTGAAAGGGAGGAGTGTCATTAACAGGTGCACATGTGAGTAAGTAAATGTTTGTGCAGTGTGGGTTGTGAGGATGGGGAACTGCATTGAATACTACAACTTTAGAGATGGCAATTGTGGTCAGTTTTGACCAGAGTTGGGGGTTTGCATCTTCAATAACTGCAAGGGAGGAGGTTAACCTGCAGTTAAGGTGATGCACACGCCTGGAGTTTGTCTAGGAAATAATATGGAGATGTGAGATGTGTAAACTCTGAACTGGAAACTGATAGCAGTAGCAATAACAGTAGTATAGGTTATCCTGGTGTGGATGTGTTGTATCATATTTGGTGTTGATACTTATGTATCAATGGGAGGCATGTGTAAGGGTGTTCAGTCAGTTAAGGGTTGAGGGAAAGTACAAGTAGTGTACCATGGTGTGTGTGTGTGTGTGTGTGTGTACCTAATGGGTGTACACTAATTAAGTATCAGTAGGTAAGTTTGGGTATGCCTGTAAGTGAGGGGGTAGAGTTTGAGTTGTGTGAGGGTGAGGTTATCTAGTATCTGTGTAAGGTAGGTATGAGTATGAGACTAGATAAAGAGTATCTTAGGTAAAAGGTAATGAGCTAGTTAGGGCTTGAGGTACCAAGTTAGTGCTAAGTTATGAGATATCATAAATAGACAGGTTTCATATAAGTTATATACTAAGTATCGAGTATAGCTAATATACGAATATATGATACTAGGTGTGGAATATGAGTATAGGTATTGTTTAGGAATAGTAAGTACTAATGTATTAGAATACTAAGTATATAGATACTAGCATGTAAGATATTTATATACGTCTAAGGTATTAAAATACTAGGTAATAGAACCAAGGTATGAGTACCAAGATAATAATAGATTTTAGATAATACTAGTATATTAATAAGTTATATATATGTGCTTAGTAATATTAGCAAGTATAGCTAATACCTTCAAGGTATGGACCTAGAAACCTACGTATAACCTAGTATCACCTAGTTTAGCCTTGTAATCTGTAGTGCCCCATCCACAATGCGACCGGACGACGCACTACGTAATGGGATCATGGCTACTCTGACTTATGGTTTGACTTTTGTTGAAATAAGTCCAAGATGCAGCGGGCTGCGTCTCGATGAGTGAGCTCCTTATATGAGTTCCTTCGACGGAACCAGTCGGCTGTTGCTTTTCTTGAACGTTTTTATTGCAAGGTTTTAGATGAAGTATTTTCGCGTCAATGTCTACTTTCGTTTTCTAAGGAATTCGCTTGGATGGATTGGAAATGGATTCTAACACAATGCTTGTGCCATTGTAGGAACGCGCATAGTTGACGTTTGATCGTATCGAAGCGAATCTTATTGCCTCGGCACATTCTTTAATCGGTGGGTGGTTCGGTCCCTTCTTCTCTACTCGGTCGCGTAAACAAATACTGTCATAGCCATATCTTAATATACTATAGTTTGATATTATTATTTTTATTCTAATTTAAAATAAATAAATTTTAGATTTTATGCAAATATTCTTCCTTCTATGAAGAATTTTCTTTTAAAACATTTTTATTTAATTCCCTTGGTAAATTTTTGCAATTTCAAGATATATGTACAAGTGTATATGCAAATTTTATTTGCAAATTTGGTCTTGTTGCAAACTTCCAAATATTAGAGTAGGAAATAGGTTATAAAAAAAAACCATTGGATCTGGAGAGAAGCAACCTCCCTCGCTCTCCCGTACCTTTCCCTCAAGAGTCAGCATATGTTGGACTCATCTTCTTCTATTTCAAATTTTTAAGTACACATGTTCACTTCTCCTCTATTTCCCATTTCAAAAACAGCCTAATCTATCTAGTTATACACCCTCACCCTCACCAGCATCAGGCCTCCTCTTCTTCATCTCTTCTTCCCACTCTCTATTCCATCTTTCTTTCCCTCTCTTTCCTCTTTACATCTGCTGCAGCGGCTACTTCTGCGCTGCTTCTGCTGCGGCTTCTGCTAATGCAGTCGCTGCCTCCAGCACCGTCTGTGGCCGCGGAACCCGCCGGCCACCTCACGCCCGTCGCCCGCCAGACCACCCTTCGGCTTCCCATCCTCCTTCGATGACTCCTACTCTACCTTCTCTTCCTTATTTCAACTTTAAATCCTAGGTATAAATCTTTCTTTCCCCAATTTTCTTTACAAAATTTTATTTCTAGGTCAAGGATTTAACTAAAGTTTTATATATATAATTTTGGATAGGGTTTTAATTTGGGCACAACTTGGAAGGAACCTAAGTCACTCAAAATCAAGTCAAGCCCTCTTTCCTTCTATTTTAAATTATTTATACTTCCAAATTTGTTCTTCAACAAGTTAGTGATGACACCGTTATATCTAGACTATAGTGTTAGTACCCCGTCGGGCACAAAAATACATGTTCATTCAATATGTCAGGGCGGGCATGTCTGCATCGGAGGAAGTAAATTGTCGCTCGATGTGTTAGTCATAGACATCCGGGATTACAACATCATCTTAGGGTTTGATTGGCTCGGTGCTTGTGCATCTTCCATCGAATGTGCAGAGAAAAGATTCGTCTTCTATCTACCAGGAGAGGCCAAATTCTTTTACTAGAGTGGTTCAGCATCAGAGGCGTCGAAGACCTGCATGGTAATTTTTGTGATATCAGCTCAGCGGATGCTACACTCTGGATGCAAAGGATAGTTAGCGAAGGTTCGAGATACGCGACAGGATTGTGTAAACGTTGAGTCTTCTTCCGTTGTGGCAGAATTTTCTAATGTATTTTTGAACGAACTACCTGGCATGCCACCCGACCAAGAAACCAAGTTTACCATTGACACATTCCCAAATACCTGACCGATTTCCAAGGCTCCGTACCGAATGGCCCCAGTTGAATTAAAGTAGTTAAAGAGTTAACTTCAGGAACTGCTTGACCGTGGGTACATCCATCCAAGTGTGTCACCTTGGGACGCGCTTGTGATGTTTGTGAAGAAGAAGGATGGGATGATGAGACTCTACATAGACTACCGAAAGCTAAATAATGTCACCATCCGGAATAAGTAACCTCTGCCCAGGATCGATGACCTCCTTGATCAACTGTACGGTACGTCGGTGTTTTCAAAGATAGACCTTCGCTCTGGCTACTACCAACTCAAGATCAAGCCAGAGGATATGTCGAAGTCGTCGTTTCGCACCCGTTATAGCCACCATGAGTTTTTTGTCATGTCGTTCGGACTGATGAATGCTATTGCCGCTTTTATGGATTTAATGAATAGTGTGTTTCGACCATTTATCGATAAATTTGTGGTGGTGTTCATAGACGATATCTTAGTATACTCGAAGAATAAAAAAGAACATGCAGGATACCTGCGGATGGTGCTTCAAACTCTTCGAGACAGTAAGTTGTACGCGAAGCTGAGTAAATGTGAATTCTGGTTGGACAGCGCATCTTTCCTCGGTTACGTCATTTCTGCGGAAGGCGTCTCAGTCGATCGGAAGAAAGTTGAAGCAGTTGTTGAGTGGAAGAGACCTGAGTCGGCCAGCGATATTCGAAGCTTTTTGGTCTAGCGGACTACTACATAAGATTCATCAAATATTTTTCAAGGATTGCATCGCCTCTGACTCGTATAACTCGGAAGGGAATAATGTTCGCGTGGCCAGATGACTGTGAAGCTTCATTCCAAGAATTAAAGTGACGGCTCATCTCAGCACTGATTCTTACACTCCTGGACGGGCACGATGATTTTTAGATTTTTAGCGATGCATCAGGCAAGCATTTGGGATGTGTCCTTATGCAAAGGGGTAAGGTGATAGCCTACGCATCGAGGTAGTTAAAATAACACAAAAATAACTATCCACACATGATCTAGAACAACAGCGGTAGTGTTCGCGTTGAAGTTATGGAGGTATTACCTCTATGACGTATCGTGTAAAAATTTTACAAATCATAAAAGCCTTGAGTACCTTTACATCCAAAAGGATCTGAATTTGCGGCAACGATATTGGCTTTGTCACGCCCCCGGACCCGCCCGGGCCGCCGCTCCGCCCTGCCCCGCCCCGTGCGGCCGGGAATTAACAAACCGGGCACGAATCACCGTGCCTCGGCGCGCCGGACGCGAATCACCGTGCCCGTCCTGCGGGCGCGAGGGAGGAAGGGAGCCAAGCGCATGGCCCGTTCGTGCTTTCGGGGGACGTGATGCCGCACGGGCCTAGGGTTGCGCCCGTGCAAGGCCAATCGTTTAAGTTGATAGTTTGCTATCATCGCATCAATCGAGTAAGCAGCGGAAAGGGACTTGTTGCAATGCAATGCATTAGCCAACTGAGTGTTCGGGACAATCGAGGAAACTTGGGTTTCCTTTAGCAAAGGCACACGTTCGTTCCATACATTATGCCCCCTTATACGATAGCATTCTCGGGGCAACAATCGAAACCAGAATTCCGGGTCTTCGGGACTGTGGCACGCCTATCGCTTCCTCGGACGATCCAGTACCTGCAAGCAAGTAAACTGTTGGTGGGTCAGCACTTTATACAAGTACTGGTGAGATAAATCAACTGAACAGAAACAAGCATTCACTCAAACAGGCACTAAGTAATCATGTTATAAAACATTACATTACTAGTGATCTTTCTAGTTTTACCTAGGTTCGTTTCATGCAGTTCTAGCAGAGTCGATTTACTTGTTTAGAAACATGTTTGGAAACAGAGTTTCATATACTAAGCAGGCAAGCAAACCGTTCATGTTTTAGGGTGTGCGCAGCGTGTCTCGTGCGACTCGAGGGTCTGATGCAAAGCTAGACACACAATGCACATTCTTAGGGGCAGTCCTCTATCCAAGCCAACACAATGACTTAGCTATATGAATGGCGGTCCCCGAGTATCTCAGGATCGGCAGCTGGGGGAACAGCATACCAATGACTCTTTTATCTGATGCTAATGGCAGCTGTGACTCATGGTTGCTTTCCACTATCTCTGTAGCAGCCGTGACACATGCAGTTCAGCTCTGCACCAAAAGCCATTGTCCGACCGCGTGCGAATGCATGGAACACTATCAATAACTCTTAGTATGCATACGAGACGAACCATCTATAAACACTCTTTGTTGCGGGGCAATCCGACTTATCACTTGAACACATTCAGGCACAGTATGGTTCTCTCGAAGCATAGACGATAGTGAACATGTTCATGCACTCTAAGCCAGCGATCAGGATTCTCGTTAAGCAGACTTTGTTTCAAGACAGCTAGGTGAGTTCGTTCATTAACATGCAAGGCAGGTTCTATCATTCTCTTAAGAAAATATTGCAAGCAAAAACTCAGGTTATTATTAAGGCGTGCAAGAATCAGAGAACGAAGTTCTGCCCACTCACCTTGATACATAACGCCGGCGCGGAGCGGGGCGTTACATACTTACCAACCAACAAAAAGTTTCGTCCTCGAAACTTCAAGGATAAACTTCTCGATATCCCGAGTAGCGATAGTGCCGTCCCTCTCCGTACTCAATCGAAACAATCAAGCAATTCAAGTTCAGGAAACATTTTGCACTTTGAGGATATCTATGGACTTATTGTATGGAACGCTCTTTGCAAAACCATATCGATAATATCTCAGAGTCATAGCAACGGTTTGGGGCCAGAGAATCGATTCCGCTCTGATACCATTGTGTCACGCCCCCGGACCCGCCCGGGCCGCCGCTCCGCCCTGCCCCGCCCCGTGCGGCCGGGAATTAACGAACCGGGCACGAATCACCGTGCCTCGGCGCGCCGGACGCGAATCACCGCGCCCGTCCCGCGGGCGCGAGGGAGGAAGGGAGCCAAGCGCATGGCCCGTTCGTGCTTTCGGGGGACGTGATGCCGCACGGGCCTGGGGTTGCGCCCGTGCAAGGCCAATCGTTTAAGTTGATAGTTGGCTATCATCGCATCAATCGAGTAAGCAGCGGAAAGGGACTTGTTGCAATGCAATGCATTAGCCAACTGAGTGTTCGGGACAATCGAGGCAACTTGGGTTTCCTTTAGCAAAGGCACACGTTCGTTCCATACATTATGCCCCCTTATACGATAGCATTCTCGGGGCAACAATCGAAACCAGAATTCCGGGTCTTCGGGACTGTGGCACGCCTATCGCTTCCTCGGACGATCCAGTACCTGCAAGCAAGTAAACTGTTGGTGGGTCAGCACTTTATACAAGTACTGGTGAGATAAATCAACTGAACAGAAACAAGCATTCACTCAAACAGGCACTAAGTAATCATGTTATAAAATATTACATTACTAGTGATCTTTCTAGTTTTACCTAGGTTCGTTTCATGCAGTTCTAGCAGAGTCGATTTACTTGTTTAGAAACATGTTTGGAAACAAAGTTTCATATACTAAGCAGGCAAGCAAACCGTTCATGTTTCAGGGTGTGCGCAGCGTGTCTCGTGCGACTCGAGGGTCTGATGCAAAGCTAGACACACAATGCACATTCTTAGGGGCAGTCCTCTATCCAAGCCAACACAATGACTTAGCTATATGAATGGCGGTCCCCGAGTATCTCAGGATCGGCAGCTGGGGGAACAGCATACCAATGACTCTTTTATCTGATGCTAATGGCAGCTGTGACTCATGGTTGCTTTCCACTATCTCTGTAGCAGCCGTGACACATGCAGTTCAGCTCTGCACCAAAAGCCATTGTCCGACCGCGTGCGAATGCATGGAACACTATCAATAACTCTTAGTATGCAGACGAGACGAACCATCTATAAACACTCTTTGTTGCGGGGCAATCCGACTTATCACTTGAACACATTCAGGCACAGTATGGTTCTCTCGAAGCATAGACGATAGTGAACATGTTCATGCACTCTAAGCCAGCGATCAGGATTCTCGTTAAGCAGACTTTGTTTCAAGACAGCTAGGTGAGTTCGTTCATTAACATGCAAGGCAGGTTCTATCATTCTCTTAAGAAAACATTGCAAGCAAAAACTCAGGTTATTATTAAGGCGTGCAAGAATCAGAGAACGAAGTTCTGCCCACTCACCTTGATACATAACGCCGGCGCGGAGCGGGGCGTTACAGGCTTGAACTCCTTAGCGACTTTGACTTGTTGATCAGATATATACCGGGCTAGGGTAACGTTATAGCTGATGCATTGAGTCGAGTGTTTGCAGGGAGCTTCGCTATTGACAATATGGTACAAAGGGATCTGGAGAGTTTGGATATTACACTCCGAATTAGATATAAGGGGGCACAGTTAGCTCGGTTGTGCCTCGAACCAGACCTATTGGAGAAAGTCAAGTCCACTCAGAAGGACGGCATATTCCTAGAGAAGATACGCAAGCTTATCTCAACAAGAAATACGATCGACTTTACGGTGAGCGAGGATAGAATGATGCGGGTGAAGGAAAGATTATGTGTTCCTAACGATGCAAACCTCAGAAAAGGGATACTCACTGAAGCCAACTATTCGAGTTACACTTCACACCCTAGCAGCACAAAGATGTATCGAGACCTCCGTACGACGTTTTGGTAGCACGACATGAAGAGGGACGTGGCGTTGTTTGTGTCGCAATGCATGGCCTGTCAGCGAGTAAAGGCGGAGCACCAGAAGCCGGGCGGTGAGATGCAGAACCTTACAATACCAGATTGGAAATAGGAAAACATAACCATGGATTTTATTGTTGGTTTTCCAAAGACGCAACAGGAAAATGATGCCGTCTGGGTCATCGTCGATCGACTCACCAAGTCAGCTCATTTTTTTCTATCAAAGTTTCTTGGAGTATCGACCTCCTGGAGCAGATATACCTCGATGATATTGTTCGAATCTACAGTGTACCCATCTCTATTATCTACGACCGAGATGGACAATTCTTATCATGCTTCTGGGAGAATATTCAGTCAGTAATGGGGACGAAGTTAAAGTTCAACTCAGCCTACCATCCTCAGACCGACGACCAAGCAGAGCGAGTAAACCAGATCCTCGAAGACATGCTATGGCTCTGCGCCTTGGACTTGAAGTCAAGTTGGAACATGCATCTATCGTTAGCCAAATTTTTAATAATAGCTATCAATCCAGTATTCAAATAGCGATGTATGAGGCATTGTATGGACGAAAGTGTAGATCCCCTATTTATTGGGATAAAGTTGGTAAACGATAAATTCTTTGTCCGAAACTCGTAGAGCAAACCATATAGAAGATCCGTTTGATCCGCGAGCGGCTGAAGGTAGCAAAAAGCCGTCAGAAGAGTTACTCAGACGCGCACCGTCAAACTCTTGAGTTCTTAGAAGGTGATCATGTATTTATCTAAGTCTCTCCCATAAGAGGAGTCACCAGATTTGGATCAAAAGGGAAGCTAAGTCCGAGATTAATCGGCTCGTTCGAGATACTCAAGCGAGTCACCCCAGTCGCATATGAGATTTCCCTGCCAATGTCATTATCAAAGGTGCACGATATCTTTCACGTTTCATAACTTAGGAACTACGTGTATGATCTGAGTCATATGGTAGATTTTGGTCAACTAGACTTGAAGAAAGACTTGTCATATGTCGAACAACCTATATAGATCTTCGATCAAAAGGAGAAGCTGCTTCGAATTGGTTCAGTTCCTTTCGTTCACGTTCTTGGAGAAATTTTTGGTCGAAGAGTCAACGTGGGAGCTTGAGTATGAGATGAAGGAAAAGTTTTATTCATTATTTCTTAGTGGTAGGTTCTATTCCTAAGTTTCAAGGATGAAACTTTCTATTAGTTTGCTAGGATGTAGTACCCCGTTCCCCCTGTTAGGGGAGTGTGGCTAAGAAATACTTTCGGTATTATTCTATCGGGATAGATTGAATCAAGATCCTTTTCTCGTTATGGATTGGCTTCATCGGAATCCATTCTCATATTCAGTGGACCGTGTCCCAAGGACGGACTTAGCGGCAGAGTCAAGATGGACCTCTCCGCTGCAAGTTTTTATGCCTAGTTTTTACTGTCGCATTGTTGCTTTCGTGCTTTTAAGTAGGTTTCCGAGCTTGCATTTTCTTAAAAATTTTTAATGATTTGCATTATTTTCATTCGTTGAACTTCGCTTTTATTTCAATCTTGGAAAATGAGAACAAAAGGTATTGATCGTCTGCTTGTGGCAATGAAGGTGAACGTGTAGACGTCTCACGAGCATAGTTTTGAAGAACCTCTTTCCTTCCCTACCTCTAACTTATGAGTGGCTACCATCTCGATTAGCTAGCTCTTCTTCCAAGTCATCACACCTAATAATCTTGCTCTCTTGATTGTTCTGATCAAACGATACCATAATAACCAAAAGATATCGAGATAAAATGGAATAGACTTGGAATACTTTATGCTTGTCAACCAACTTGTGAATGATTACACTGTGCATGCTAGTTCACTTAGAATATTTTGTTCGTGTTTCAATTCTAGCTTTAATATATTCATATGTTATTATGCCCTGTGTAGAATACTTTATTATGTAATAAACTGAACAGGAAGACTATGCAAATTAGAGCATGACATATTACTTGTCTCGTGCCTGTGTTGTCTTGAACTGTCTCGATTGATAACTTAGTTTGACTTTGCTTGGTCATGGACAACTTGTGCACAAGGTCTTAGTTCCTGCGGATGTCGCTGGGGCACTGGTACCGATCCGATCCGGATGGAACTCTCTGATAGTCTCCTGTTTCGGGTGGAATGACTAGTAACGCCCTATTTCTTTGCGTTGCACACCATTCTTGCCTAAGACTACAAATCGTCTACTATGGCATTGTTCTAGTGACCCCCACACTTCGTATATTTATACTGTGCAAGCTAACTATGTCTTCGTGGCAGGAAAGGATATGGTAATTTTTGTGCAGGTGGTTCAGATAGGCAGATAAAGTCACCAAACGATGGCATATTTATTTCAATCAATTTCTATATATATTGCATGCTTGTAACTTGGATTAAGGCAATATAGAAAGACCACATAATAACTAGCATACTTTATATAAATAACGTGTTGATTGGTATAGTTGTGTTAGATCGCTCTCACCAGTGCATTTCGATGTACTAATCCTCATTGCAACAAGTTCTCCATGCCAAGGCAATCCTGTGAGGAGTTGAGGCAACTTCCAATCCAGTCCACCTACCAGCGCATCTTGTCCGTGCCCTTTTGAAGTGTGTTCAAGTTTTTGGATCTCGTGCATATACCTTATGCAGCTCTGTGGCAAGGTGATAGCTTCGTCCGAAGGCGTCTATAGCTTTTGAAGTTTTAGTAAAATAATGTAATGTATCGGACGGCTATCTCATTTTGCGTCCGCTTTTGTAAGCCCGTGCGGCAACCTTTTTTACTTGTTCAATAGTTTGAAAATGATGTTCATTATCAATAATAGAGAACTTTTCCTTATTTTGGTATTGTATTCAATTATCTGCGTACTCTGAATATGTGCTTGTTATATCAAATACTACAGTCTTGTGCGTTGCACAAATTAGGCACGCACGATATCACGCCCGGAGGATGACTATAGATTCCATAAAATTGGGGCATAACAATGTCAGTGGACGATACGACCCCGCCTTCGTAAAGCTTGCAAAGTTTATTGGGGCCTTTCTACCTAATCATCAGTCGTGGTGCCACCATTTCCAACAGGGATTGAATGACCTTCGTCGAGATGTCATAAACCAAATGTGTGCAACCTACCGAGAGTGCTATAAAATTGCCCTGACTAACGAACGAATCTTTGGTCGCGATTCACAAAAGACGGGACAGGTCGTTCAAAATAATTTCAATAAACGTCCTAACGATGCTGGCAGACCTAGTAGATACAAGCGTCCAAATACGTTCGAGAATAGGCGTCCCTACCAAGGATTACAGTGCAATAAGTATGACAGAAACGGGCACAAGACTGAGGAGTGTTATACTAGAGCATGCCTTCAGTGTGGTCGCTTTGACCATAATGCCGCATATTGTCCGGGGCGTCAGAATTCTCCGAGGAACAATTATCAGAATCAAAATCCTCCGAGAAACTTTCTGAATCATAACAGGGGACCACAACTTCATGACGCAAGCGCGGTGCCGGTGAACCCACAGAATCAGCGTCCTGGAGCGCAAAGCAGAGTCTACTTATTGACTCCGGAGGAAACGTTCACTTCTGACACGGTTGTAACAGGTATATTACTATATAAAGATATATCTGCTATAGTGCTTTTCGATTCGGGTACAACACATAGCTTTATATCTGCTGAATTTTGTAAAGAAAGTAAATTAGCTACAATATCGTTAGATATGAACCTTTGTATTAGTACCCCATCAGGAATAGACATGCCTGCAAGTTTAATTTGTACGAACAGTTATCTCTGCATCGGGGGAAAGAAGTTATCATTGGATGTCATCGTGCTAGATATCACGGAGTACGATATAATTTTAGGCATGGATTTGTTAGGTGCATGCCTTGCCACGATCGACTGCGCAGAGAAGATTTTTGTGTTCCATCTACCTGGTGAAACAGAGTTCTCGTATTCGAGTGGCTCGGTCAAAGAAAGCAATGATATTATCGACGGTGACGGTACGATGCTGGATGGACTCTGGAAGTGAAGGGTACTTGGCCTCTATTCGAGACTGTCATGCCCCAGTCTCAAAATACGTAGGACTAGGACATGTAAGCATGCCAGCCGTATGAATATGGCACACCAATATATGGAAACCATAACACACGTACGTTGTAATATGAATAAAAATTCACAAGTGGTAAAGATATATATATATCTCAGAGCATAACTAAATCTCATCCATAAAAATCATATATAAATAAATGACTAGTATCTATGAACTAGATATCAATATGAAGTGTCTAATGATGGTAGTCGGATAGAAACAAATCTACTACCGAACTAGAATATGGAAAAAAAAAGATATATACAATATAAGTACAACCTCTAGCAATCACGAGGCTTGAAGAGAGGACCTCCTCGCAACATACGCAACCAGTCCGGATCTGTGCTCCTGCAAATACTCATGAACAATACAGTTGGAAAGGGACCAGGTCCTCAGAGGGACATAACAAGATACATAAAAGCATGCCAAAAAGTAAATACTGTCAAAACTCAAGGGTGACCTAACCATCTAAGTGAAATGCAACTTGAGGACAACTTGAGTGTATGGGAAAGTGTAGGCTAGACATATGCTGACGTAATTTACCAATCGTGACAACTGGCTAGTATATGCCACATATGCCCCCATACCAGGGCACTGTAATATAATAACGTCCATACCACTCTGAAGAACGGGGAATCTGCATAGTATAACGTCCATACTGCTCCGAAGAACGAGGAATCTGCATAATATAACGTCCATACCGCTCCAAAGAATGGGGAATCTGCATAATATAATGTCCGTACCGTTCCGTCGAACGGGGAATCTGGATAAAGGAAGTAGGTGTCCCATACGCCTACTAGTTGTCCTCCCCGCCCAATGATCTATGCATGTTGTATCCACAACACGCCTTAGCTACTACGCCGCGACATCATAACTCTGGCTCATAGTCTATTGTTAGAACAATAGTCCAACCTTACAACCAAAAAAGGACAAGGATTGGACCATCGTACCACGATAGTCTATGCTCCACCTACTAATAACTGCTAAGTCTTCTAACATGCATCACTATTAGCAGTTATACCCTATCCGTCGCACGACCTACACGTACAAGTGGCCAACCACATACGCAAGTCCGTGGCCTATATGAGACTCACAACACGTGTAAAAAATCTGTCAAGGCCTGGGAGTCATACCGATAACTCCATAACTTTAGGTGGGTCTACTAGACACTAGGTCAGACAAAAGTCCGAACATCAACGCCTTCGTTGACTGCACCAGAGTCTCTCTCGGACGCGCACAGTTTAAAATAAATAAACATGCAGCTATTAATACAGAATTTAAATAGTACAACAAAGGCAAGGTATACTTACCTGGAAAGAGAGCTACAAAGTGTAACGTCCAGATGTCAAACACCAAGAGTCAGAATTTCGGCCTCAGAATGAACGTCTCCGGATGCTGAAATAAATATCACCAACGTTCCCAAAATAAGCAAAATAGCTAGAAAATACTCTCCTTTCGTCCAATTTGGACACAGGGGCAAAACGATAATTTCGGGTCAAAGCGGGCTCCACATGTGGGCCACTTTACACCAAAAAGTGTGCCAGAGGTAACGATCTCTAAATGAAACAATTTATAGGTCAAACAAACTCTAAATGTCAGTACGAACTCAACGGTACGTCCAAGTGTGAATTCCGGTGAGCCGAACACAATTTCACCCAAAAAGTCAATTGTGGGGCCCGCCAATAGACGACTTGGTCAACTGTCTCAGAATCGCGTGAAACTTGGGTCACAGGACCAGCGCGATACCACGAGTTCATTGGCACAAGTTTCGTCGCATTCTGACGAACGTGCACTAAATGCGCAGGGCTTTTGCAAAAGTTACAACACGGAAGATTTTCTGCGGATACGGACTGATTCCGACGCGCACACGCGTCCAAATCAGTTTCCGTAAAATCTCACACGTCCGGGTATATCGTGCGCACCTTTCGGTACATTTGGTACATGACGGGGCGGTCCCGTTTGGTGGGGCGCGCTCCGTATCACAATTTTTGGAAATTAGAAAAAAGTATATTTTCATGATTTTCTACCTAATTTAATTCTACAAACAGTAACAAATAAATTATTGTATTTGACAGGAAATAAACTAGGTTAGGTGGTCTTCGCATATCCAGAAGAAAAAACGAATTCGGATCTCTGTGGTGGGAGATACGAATCCGTGAACATGGGTGGTTGCAACAGAATTTCTGAGATTTAAAAGTCGTAGTTTTTCTCGACTTGGCGTCAATTTTCGCCTAGGTTAGCGCACTGTACGATAAAAACTAATCTACAAGATTGGAAGGAAGATAGGTGAGGATCATACCGGTGAAGATGGGATCGAGTTTGGTCGAGCGAGGGCGCTATAATCGAGACGAGAACACATGTACGCTGCAGTCAAATCTGTCGTGCACGGGGTCGCGGATGTGCGGTCGGCCGGGGTTCTCCGGCGGGGAACGGCGGCTGGGTCTGGGGCGGCGCGACGGCGGCGTCGAAGTGGAGATGACGGCGAATTTAGGGTTAGGGTTTTCTTAATGAGATATATATATTTATAGAGAGAGAGATATGTCGAGAGAGTCGGGGGGGCGCTGAAGCCCCGGGGGGGTGGGGGAATTGAAGAGCAGCCACTGCTGTTCCTTCATATTTTACTAAAGGGTGCGGGTCGGGTTAGGAGTTGCGAGTTTGGGTTAGAATAGGGTTTAATTCATTTTTTTTTCTTTTTCTTTTATTCCCTTTTTCATTTCTTTTTCTTTCTCAATTCTTTTATTAATAAATTATATATATATATATATATATATATATATATATATATATATACATAAAAAATTCTAAAATTATATTATTGCATACCGTTAAGCTAATAACTATCCAAAGGGTGTCCTACATGAAATAAATTAGAAAAAATTCCTAATGGTTCCATAAATCCCCTAAATGCACAAATACCTAAAATAAAAATTAAATAAATTCTATTTCTCCTAATTTGCTCATAATTACTACAATTCAATTAATAATTAATAAAAAAAGGTAAATACGAATTTTAGAATTTGGGGTTTTACAGAGACACTCGTAAGGAAGGTGCAAACGAGACTCAGATGGATATCGTGGCAGAATTCCTTGATGTGTTTCCAGACGAGCTACCCAAAATGCTACCGGATCGGGAGATAGAGTTCACAATCGACACCTTTTCGGATACACGACCGATATCAAAGGCACCATACATGATGGCGCCAACATAGCTTAAAGAACTTAAGTTACAGTTACAAGAGTTACTTGATAGAGGCTATATTCGTCCGAGCATTTCTCTCTGGGGCACTCTGATGTTGTTCGTGAAAAAGAAGGACGGATTAATATGGTTATGCATTGACTATCGGGAACTAAATAAGTCCATAGTGCAAAATTAGTATCCTCTGCCTCAGATAGATGACTTGTTCGATTAACTTCAAGGAGCAACGGTGTTCTCCAAGATTGATCTCCACTCGGGCTATCACTAACTGAAGATTAAGCCTGAAGATGTGATAAAGTCAGCATTTTGAATCAGATACGGGCATTATGAATTCCTAGTGATGCCGTTCAGATAGACGAACGCTCCAGCCGCATTCTTGGATATGATAAACATATTCTTTCGACCCTTCATAGACAAATTCTTAGTCACGTTCATCGACGATATCCTTATATATTAAAAGAGCAGGGAAGAGCACGTGGAACGCTTAAAGAGCGTGCTACAAACCTTGCGAGAGCACTACTTGTTTGCGAAACAAAGTAAGTAAAAATTCTTGATGATTAGCATGTCATTCCTGGGACAAGTTATCTCAACAGAAGGCGTATACGTTGACCCAAAGAAAATTGAAGCGATAGTAGACTGGAGGCAGCATACGTCGGCAAGCGAGATTCAAATTTTCCTAGGTTTGGCTGGAAATTACCATAGATTCATAAAAAACTTTTCAATAGTGGAATTGCCTTTGGCTCATCTCAGCTCCGATCCTTGTGCTTCCGGAAGAGCCTTAAGGGTTTCAGATTTACAGCGATGCATCGGGGCTCGACTTAGGGTGCGTTCTTATGCAACGGGATAAGGTGATCTCTTACGCTTTGAGAAGTTGATGTCGTACGAGAAGAATTACCCAACGCATGATCTAGAACTGGCAGAAATTATGTTCGCGGTAAAATTATCGAGGCACTACCTCTTCGGTATCGTTTGCAAAATCTACACGGATCACAAGAGCCTTAAGTACCTTTTCTCCCAACAGAAATTGAACTTGCGACAGAGACGTTGGTTAGAACTCATAAAGGACTATGTGTCACGTCCTAGTCCCAGAATATGTAGGACTAGGAATACGTAAGCATGCCAGCCGTATGTATATGACAACTCCAATATATGGAAACCATAACACATACGTACGATGTATTATGAATAACCATTCACAAGTGGTATAGATTTATGTCATAAGTCACAGGGCATAACTAGATCTCATCCACAGAATCAAATAACCAATCAACTATATAACTGAATCAAGTATAAAATGCTTGATAGGAACAAGTAGTTGGGTGGAGACAAATCCATTATCAATCTAGAATATAAAAGGAACAAAAATAAGTATGTCTAATAAACAATGAGGCTCGAAGAGAAGACCTCCTCGAAAGAGAGATAAGTAGCAAGTTCTGATCCGTGCTCCTGTGAATAGTCAAGATTGTCTACACCTGGAAAGGGACCAGGTCCTCAGAGGGACGTAACAAGATACATAGAAGCATACCAATTGAATACAGTAAAACATGCATAATAGATAAAAAATATGTAAGTACTCTGTACTTGTAAACACCCTAAATTTTCATATTTTTAAAATCAATTTTTGGGAATTAATATGCAAATTTTTCAGGAATTTACATAGGTCCTGTAGTGAGTTTGTAATTTTTAATTGCTAATAACTAATATTAAAAAGAAATGAAAATATGATTTTATGGTGTAAAATAGAAAACCGAACTTAGGGTAATTTTCTGAGATTTTATTGGGCCTCAGACCTATTTTTAAAAGCCTAAAAACTATTTTCTAATTAATTAATTAATTATTAGTTATTATTATTATTATTATTTATTCTGTTATTTATTTTTTTAGTTTTTGGGCCCGGCCTGGCCCAGTGGGCCGAGCCCGTTAGCACCCAGCCCCTTGGCTTAGCGGGTCGGGCGGGTCCGCACAACCCGGATCCTCGCCCGACCCGACCCGCACCTCTTCCCCTCCCCCACGTTCGGCTCGAGCCGAATTCTCCGCCGGCCGTCGCGCTTTCCGGCTGCCACGACCTCTTCCCCTCCGCTGCCACGCCCACGTCCTCCTCCTCGACCCGCCTTCCCCGGCCTCACCCTCGCCTGCGCCACCCTATAAAAACCCCCTACCCCGACCTCCTCCTCCCTCATCTCCCCAAACCCTAGCTTGCCGGAACCCTAGCTCCGGTCCCCTCAGCCGACCAACTCCCCTCCTCCTTCTCCGACCAGCCCCTCTTCCCTCGCCGGCACCGCCTCGAGCAGCCCCCTCACCGACTCTCCTCCCTCCGCTGTCTGAAGTCCCCAGGCCGAGCCGACCCTCCCCAGGCGGAGCCGACCCCGACCGGCTGAGCGTCCCCGACCCCGGCTGTTCAGCCCCCTCCGGCCGGCCACGGTGCGACCATCCTCTCCAGCCGGTTCGACAGCCCAGAACCCTAGCCGGACACGGCCCTTCGTGTCGGACACAGTGTCAAATTGACACGAGGACGCGAGGAAACCAGTTTGCAAAGCCCTGTTCAGGTACTCCTAATTTCCTCCTCGTAGCTCGGAATTCGATTCCGTAAATTTCTACGCGAAGCCTGTATGACCCTCTCGGTGTCCGGACAAACCGCTCGGGGCATCGCGTCCTGTGGTGATCGCGCACCGCGATCCAAAAACAGGAAAAACCAGAACCTGTTTCACCCCAGAACTGAGTGCGCCCCTCCAAACGAGACGACTTGGTCGCGTGCGGTCTTCAAGATACGTGCGCATTGTTGATACGGACATGTGAGATTTCGCGGAAGATGATTCGGGTGTGCGTGCACACCAGAATCAACGCGTATCCGCGGACATCGCCCCGTATCCGACTTTTCTGCAATTCACCCTAACTTCGTGCACACAAGTCAGATCAAGACGAAACTTGCGCCATCGGACTCGTAGCGATACGCTGGTCCTGTGGGTCAAGTTTGGTTCGATTCTGAGAACGTTGACGAAATCGCGTGTCGTGGGCCCCACATGCCCCGCTCGACGGACGATTTCGTGATCGGCTTATCAAAATTCAAATCTGAAAGTTCCGTTGGGTTCGTATTAGCGTTCCTGACCTGTTGACACTAAGTTTGGTGAATTTGGAGATCGTTGACCCTGACACATTTTTCGGTGCAAAGCGGGCCCACCGGTGGACCCCGTTTTGGCACGAAATTATCGTTTTTGTCCTTGTCTCCAAATTGGACCCAAGGACAGGCGTTCCTAGCTATTTGACACCTTCTGAGCATGATGGTACTGTTTATTTCATCTTTCGGAGACATCTCTAGAAATTTCCGAAAACAGGACCTTAGTGGAATTCAAACATCAGGCAAGTGCACCTTGCCAAACTTGCAGTCATTATTTTCATATTTTTTGTAAAAATACTCTGTTGGATGTCTTGTATAAATTCCTATAAACTTGTTTAAACTGCTTAACCTAGGGAACGTATGACGTACCTAGTGTCCGATCATAGTCGGGTGCCGACACCGTACGCGGTGTTGGGTTCGTCATTTAGAGATGGATTTACGATCCCCTTACTCTTGTACTTGACCTATCAAGTACCCTACAACCCAGGACACTTGACACTATCATGGACAGAATCTTCCTGAGATATTTATGGTAATTCTGTATAGGATACAGGACATGACAGAGACTTTATTTATAGACAATATGACTGGTTGCATTAGTTATAATCCCGCTGACATGGACATGAGACGTTATGGTCATGGCTTGCGTGATTACATTGGGTGGGGAGAGACACACAGGCTACAGGCTGT
Organism: Iris macrosiphon; assembly: GCA_036927795.1. Classification (NCBI taxonomy): domain Eukaryota; kingdom Viridiplantae; phylum Streptophyta; class Magnoliopsida; order Asparagales; family Iridaceae; genus Iris; species Iris macrosiphon. The sequence goes on from JAYESA010000007.1 coordinate 198,126,728, forward strand.
TCTATATATATATCTACTATTATTGTGAGGTTGTAGACTCTCCAGCAGAGCAAGACCCTTTACGTGTTATTACTGCTACCGGCTTCCCGACACAGAGCTTGTAGCGGTCTCAGCCTGAGTACTAGTGTTGCTCTCATTTGCATATCACATAGATGGTTACATAGTTTATCCTGTTGTTTTATTTAATTTAATTGTACTGCATTTATTTGGCTTGTTTTATTTTGTGCCTTGCTATGTCCACTGAGGACCTGGAATGGATTATGTCCCCAGGTTTAGCCGAGGAGCAGTACCCCGAGATATACGGGACAGGAGCTGAGACTATTGCTGGAGCAGAACCGAACACTGAAGACGAGGTGACTGCCGAGGACTTCTCCTGAGTGCCTGTCCCAGTACTCATTTATTTATCTCATGCTTATATCTTTTGTTCCTGGCCTATAGAGCCAGCTTATTCAGACTATAGTCGGATTGTTTCACCAACTGACTTGCTGTGATGTTGTTGCTACTTATTTCCATTTGATTATGCAGTTTATTTCTTTATCTTTATGGATGAGATTAGTATGGCTTGTTGTAGTAGACCTTATTTACAGCTTAAGTACGCCCTGATGGTTCCATTAAATTGGGTTATCCATCGGTGCGTGCTGCTGGCCATTGCCACGCTTCTCCAGTCCCTCGTCATTTTGGGACTGGGGCATGACATGGTTTTTGTGGTGGCCCATGCAGGTCAATCTTTCATTGTTCGGTTTCAACTTAGGGACCGGACAGGCCTGCAATAAGATAGGTTATAGGATCTCATCCATTGATTGAATCGTTTTTGAACTCTATGTCGAATTCAATTTAATTGCTTGAATTGCATCCTGTTTTGATTCCTCTGTGCGTTCTCATTGTTTCCTTTTGATGCAGAGTTATGGATCCCAGATGTGGTGACGAGACCCCCTTGGGTACACCGACTGAAGCAGGGTTTACCTGGGAAGCTGGAACGACGCCAGATACCGGAGGACAATCCTCTCAGAGCAATCAAACTGGCCAGCCAAGTTCCAGGTTCAGGCGTGATGACATCCCGCCCCCTCCCCAGTTCCCTCCTACGATGCCTGTCTTTCCCCCAGGACAGGAAATAGACGGCCAGCAAATGTTCCAGATGTTCTACGCAATGATGCAGGCCCAACAGCTGACCCAGCAGGAGGCCCAACGCCGAGAGGCCGAGAATCTAAGGAACAGCCTAGTCGCAGCATTGGAGCATGCAAATCCACCAAATAGCGGCCAGCGACGGGATCCATCACGGATTTCTGCCAACTCAAGCCCCGTACCTTCTCGGGCAAGGAAGGACCAACTGAAGTGCATGAATGGCTTACGAACACACAGCATCAGTTGGAGGCCGCTGAACTACCAAGGGACAAATGGATGACTGCCGTCAGGATGCAACTGACGGACAACTCGCATCATTGGTGGCTGTTCGAAGAAAGAAGGCTCGGACATGATCAGGTTACCTGGGAGGAGTTCTCCAGACTCTTCCAGGAAATGTACATCCCTGCTGTGGCTCGGTCAGAACTCCGAGACAGATTCAACCGCCTGATCCAGGGCAACATGACGGTGGAGGAATATAACGCCGAATTTATTCGCCTGAGCCGCTTTGCCCCTTCGCTAATTCCTACCGAAGAGGAGAAGGCGGAGAAGTTCTTTGATGGGCTCAGGTTCGAGCTCCAGAAGTTAATCGGATCGGTCGCGCCCACCTCTTACACCGACGTCCTAGCTGCAGCACGTCGGCTGGAGCGTGTTACTCGGAGGGAATCAAGCCTGAAACGTCCCTTCTCCTCAGCACCGTCCAAGTCATCACCAGGGGAATCTGCTAAACGGCCCCAGAAGAGCCCGCCTCCAAGAGCAGCAACTAAGAACCTGCCTACTTGCCATTATTGCGGCAAGGTAGGACATATTGAAAAAGAATGTAGATGCAAGCTGGGGCTCTGCCTGGTTTGCGGATCTGGACAACACTTCTCAAAGGACTGCTCGGAACGTCGAGAGGGAGTTCCGAATCGACCAGCTCCACCTGTAGCTCTTCCAGCTGGGGGAGCAACACAGACAGGGCCTGGAGGAGCCAGGCCACCTCTACCACCTCAGGCAGCATTGTTCCAGCAAGCTCGTCAGCAAAGGGGTCCCGCTCAGGGACGAGGTCAGGCATATGCACTAGCAGTCACTGAAGAAGCTACTGCAGGCGAAGTGATAGCAGGTACCATATTAGTAGCTTCAATTCCTGCTGTAGCATTATTTGATTCTGGAGTCTCGTATTCATTTATTGCTGCTAGCTTCGTAGCCACACATAGAATAGCTACCGCACCTCTCTCGAAGATGAAGAGAATTCTAACGGGAGGTGGCATTATCCCGGTTAGTGATACCTGTAGATCATGTTCGGTAGTAGTCTGTGGCCGAGAGATGCGAGCCCAATTCCTGATCTTTTCTATGCCTGATTACGATGTTGTACTTGGTATGGACTGGTTAAGTCAGTACCATGCGACACTGGATTGCCGGCTTGGAAAAGTGATATTTAGACCCCCTAGCCTTCCTGAGTTTGAATTTCTTCGAGGAGCTGTAGAATAAGGAGTCCAGCCAACTCTTAGGGTATTGACGGTAGAAGAAGATTCAAGTTACCCAAGAGTCATAACGGAATTTGTGGATGTATTTCCCGACGATCTTCCAGGTTTACCACATGATCGGGAGATAAAATTTACAATAGACCTAACTCCAGGAGCCGAACCTATCACTTCATCGGTATATCGGCTAGCACCTAAGGAGTTAGTGGAGTTGAAAACACAAGTTGACGACCTTCTGGAGAAAGGATTTATCCGGCCCAGTGTTTCACCATGGGGAGCACCTATACTTTTTGTACCCAAGAAGGACGGAACTGTACGGTTGTGCATTGATTACAGAGCCCTTAATGCTGTAACTATTAAGAACCGGTACCCATTACCACGCATTGATGATTTGTTTGACCAATTGAGTGGTGCTAAGGTATTCTCAAAGATTGACCTTAGATCCGGTTATCACCAGATTAGGGTGAAGAAGAAAGATATCCCAAAGACGACCTTCAGAACTAAGTATGGACATTATGAGTTCCTAGTAATGCCGTTTGGTTTAACCAACGCACCCGCCGTATTTATGAGTTTGATGAACGGGGTCTTCCATCAGTACTTGGATAAGTTCGTGGTGGTATTCATTGATGATATCCTAGTCTACTCCAAGAACCACGAAGAGCACGAGGAACACCTCAGAATTGTGCTAGAAACCTTGAGAAGGGAGAAGCTATATGCCAAACTCAGCAAATGTGAGTTCTGTATGGACAAGGTGCCATTCTTAGGGCAAATTATCTCGGGTGAAGGACTGTCTGTGGACCCAGAAAAGGTCACTGCTATAGAAACCTGGCCTACCCCTACCTCTGTTGCAGAAGTGAGAAGTTTTCTTGGACTTGCTGGGTATTACCGGCGGTTCGTAGAAAATTTTTCAAGGATCGCAGAGCCGAAGACTAAGCTGACACGGAAGGATCAGGAGTTCATATGGACGGAAGAATGCCAGAATGCCTTTGAAGAATTGAAGAGGCGTCTAACAACAGCACCAGTCTTGACTCTTCCCTCAGGGTCAGGAGGTTTTGTTGTATATAGTGATGCGTCCGGTAGTGGGCTAGGTTGTGTCTTGATGCAACATGGCAAGGTTATCACTTATGCATCGAGGCAGCTGAAGGTCCACGAGAAGAACTACCCAACGCACGACCTGGAGCTAGCTGCAGTGATTTTTGCATTGAAGATCTGGAGACATTATCTGTATGGAGAGAAGGTCGAAATCTTCACCGATCATAAGAGCTTGAAGTATGTTTATACACAGAAGGAGCTCAATATGAGGCAAAGGCGTTGGCTCGAGTTGATGGTGGACTTTGACATCGATCTGCAGTACCACCCGGGGAAAGCAAATGTTGTAGCCGACGCCCTCAGCAGAAAACTCTCGGCTTATTTCTTAACGGAGCAGCCTCAACTATTACAAGACTTGCAAGATCTTCAGATAGAGGTTGTTCTACCTGGACAAAATGGTTTGCTGGCTAACCTCGAAGTAAAGTCATCGCTGGTGGAGAGAATCAAGGAAGCTTTGCCTAATGATGCCAGATTTCGAAGGCTGAGAGAAAGAACAGAAGCAGGCTTGCAGACGGGACTTCGCATCCACGAGGACGGAACATTAAGGTGCGAAAATCGCCTATGTGTTCCAAATAGAGAATTAAGGCAGGAGTTGATGACAGAAGCCCATAGCTCCATATACTCGGTTCATCCAGGAGGAACCAAGATGTACCGGGACTTGAGACAATACTACTGGTGGCATGGAATGAAAAGAGAGATTGCCCGATTTGTGGCAAAATGCTTAGTCTGCCAGCAGGTGAAGGCCGAGCACCAAAGGACTGCAGGTATGTTGCAGCCACTTCCCATCCCTGAATGGAAGTGGGAGCATATTACCATGGACTTCATCACTGGATTTCCAAGAAGCCCTAGTGGTAAGGATGCAGTATGGGTCATCGTGGATCGGCTCACTAAGTCGGCTCACTTCTTGCCGTTCAGAGTCAGACAATCCACGAAAGTACTAGCCGACATGTATATGCGACAGATCGTAAAATTACATGGAGTGCCGGTTAGTATTGTATCAGATCGAGACTCGAGATTTATATCTCACTTCTGGCGAAGCATGCAAGAGAGTCTCGGCACCAGGCTCAAGTTCAGTACTGCCTATCATCCCCAGACAGATGGCCAATCAGAGCGCACAATTCAGATCTTGGAAGACATGCTGCGATCATGTATACTGGACTTCGGAGGATCTTGGGAAGATCACCAGCACTTAGTGGAGTTCTCCTACAACAACAGCTATCAGGCAAGCATTCAGATGGCACCTTTCGAGGCGTTGTACGGAAGGAAGTGCAGATCGCCAATATGCTGGAGCGACGTTGGCGAACGTCAAATACTGGGTCCAGAGTTGGTAACGGAGACAGTGGAGAAAGTAAAACAGATTCAGAACCATCTCCGTGCAGCCCAGGATAGACAGAAGCATTGGGCAGATGTACACAGACGACCCCTTGAGTTCAAGGAAGGAGAGCATGTATTTTTGAGGATCTCGTCCACTAGAGGTACTATCAGATTCGGCAGCAGAGGCAAGTTAAGCCCAAGGTTCATTGGGCCATTTGATATCTTGGAGCGCATTGGTGAGGTGGCTTACCGTCTTGCATTACCTCCATCCATAGAGGGAGTGCATGACGTATTCCACGTCTCACAACTGAGGAGATATGTGACGGACCTAGGTCATATAGTTGATCATTCTGAGATCTCGGTGGGACCTAGCCTGAGATACGAGAAGCAGCCAGTGGGTATACTCGACACCAGTGAGAAGACACTGCGAGGGCAGACAATCAGACTGGTTCGAGTAGCTTGGAAACAGCACTCGCCTGGCGAATCGACCTGAGAACGAGAAGATGTTATGCACCAGCGTTATCCACACTTATTTGCAGAATCAGGTAGAACTTAAGCATTCTTTAATTCTGTAAATCTTGCCTTTATAGTTTACCCTTCGATTGCGAGGATGCAATCCTCTTAAGGGGGGTAGATTGTAAACACCCTAAATTTTTAGATTTTTAAAATCAATTTTTGGGAATTAATATGCAAATTTTTCAGGAATTTACATAGGTCCTGTAGTGAGTTTATAATTTTTAATTGCTAATAACTAACATTAAAAAGAAATAAAAATATGATTTTATGGTGTAAAATAGAAAACCGGACTTAGGGTAATTTTCTGGGATTTTATTGGGCCTCAGACCTATTTTTAAAAGCCTAAAAACTATTTTCTAATTAATTAATTAATTATTAGTTATTATTATTATTATTATTATTATTTATTCTGTTATTTATTTTTTTAGTTTTTGGGCCCCGCCCGGCCCAGTGGGCCGAGCCCGTTAGCACCCAGCCCCTTGGCTTAGCGGGTCGGGCGGGTCCGCCCAACCCGGATCCGCGCCCGACCCGACCCGCACCTCTTCTCCTCCCCCACGTTCGGCTCGAGCCGAATTCTCCGTCGGCCGCCGCGCTTTCCAGCTGCCACGACCTCTTCCCCTCCGCTGCCAAGCCCACGTCCTCCTCCTCGACCCGCCTTCCCCGGCCTCACCCTCGCCTGCGCCACCCTATAAAAACCCCCTACCCCGACCTCCTCCTCCCTCATCTCCCCAAACCCTAGCTTGCCGGAACCCTAGCTCCGGTCCCCTCAGTCGACCAACTCCCCTCCTCCTTCTCCGACCAGCCCCTCTTCCCCCGCCGGCACCGCCTCGAGCAGCCCCCTCACCGACTCTCCTCCCTCCGCTGTCTGAAGTCCCCAGGCCGAGCCGACCCTCCCCAGGCGGAGCCGACCCCGACCGGCTGAGCGTCCCCGACCCCGGCTGTTCAGCCCCCTCCGGCCGGCCATGGTGCGGCCATCCTCTCTAGCCGGTTCGACAGCCCAGAACCCTAGCCGGACACGGCCCTTCGTGTCGGACACAGTGTCAAATTGACACGAGGACGCGAGGAAACCAGTTTGCAAAGCCCTGTTCAGGTACTCCTAATTTCCTCCTCGTAGCTCGAAATTCGATTCCGTAAATTTTTACGCGAAGCCTGTATGACCCTCTCGGTGCCCGGACAAACCGCTCGGGGCATCGCGTCCTGTGGTGATCGCGCACCGCGATCCAAAAACAGGAAAAACCAGACCCTGTTTTACCCCGGAACTGAGTGTGCCCCGCCAAACGGGACGACTTGGTCGCGTGCGGTCTTCACAGATACGTGCGCGTCATTGATACGGACGTGTGAGATTTCGCGAAAGCTGATTCGGGTGTGCGTGCACACCGTAATCAACGCGTATCCACGGACATCGCCCCGTATCCGACTTTTCTGCAATTTATCCTAACTTCGTGCACACACGTCAGATCGAGACGAAACTTGCGCCATCGGACTCGTAGGATACGCTGGTTCTGTGGGTCAAGTTTGGTTCGATTCTGAGAACGTTGACGAAATCGCGTGTCGTGGGCCCCACAGGCCCCGCTCGACGGGCGATTTCGTGATCGGCTCATCGGAATTTAAATCTGAAAGTTTCGTTGGGTTCGTATTAGCGTTCCTGACCTGTTGACACTAAGTTTGGTGAATTTGGAGACCGTTGACCCTGACACATTTTTCGGTGCAAAGCGGGCCCACCGGTGGACCCCGTTTTGGTCCAAAATTACCGTTTTTGCCCTTGTCTCCAAATTGGACCCAAGGACAGACGTTCCTAGCTGTTTGACACCTTCTGAGCGTGATGGTACTGTTTATTTCAGCTTTCGGAGACATCTCTGGAAATTTCCGAAAATATGACCTTAGTGGAATTCAAACATCAGGCAAATGCACCTTGCCAAACTTGCAGTCATTATTTTCATATTTTCTGTAAAAATACTCTGCTGGATGTCTTGTGTAAATTCCTATAAACTTGTTTAAACTGCTTAACCTAGGGAACGTATGACGTTCCTAGTGTCCGATCATAGTCGGGTGCCGACACCGTACGCGGTGTTGGGTTCGTCATTTAGAGATGGATTTACGATCCCCTTACTCTTGTACTTGACCTATCAAGTACCCTACAACCCAGGACACTTGACACTATCATGGACAGAATCTTCCTGAGATATTCATGGTGATTCTGTATAGGATACAGGACATGATAGAGACTTTATTTATAGACAATATGACTGGTTGCATTAGTTATAATCCCGCTGACATGGACATGAGACGTTATGGTCATGGCTTGCATGATTACATTGGGTGGAGAGAGACACACAGGCTACAGGCTGTTATATATATATATCTACTATTATTGTGAGGTTGTAGACTCTCCAGCAGAGCTAGACCCTTTACGTGTTATTACTGCTACCGGCTCCCCGACACAGAGCTTGTAGCGGTCTCAGCCTGAGTACTAGTGTTGCTCTCATTTGCATATCACATAGATGGTTACATAGTTTACCCTGTTGTTTCATTTAATTTAATTGCACTGCATTTATTTGGCTTGTTTTATTTTGTACCTTGCTATGTCCACTGAGGACCTGGAATGGATTATGTCCCCAGGTTTAGCCGAGGAGCAGTACCCCGAGATATACGGGACAGGAGCTGAGACTATTGCTGGAGCAGAACCGAACACTGAAGACGAGGTGACTGCCGAGGACTTCTCCTGAGTGCCTGTCCCAGTACTCATTTATTTATCTCATTTTTATATCTTTTGTTCCTGGCCTATAGAGCCAGCTTATTCAGACTATAGTCGGATTGTTTCACCAACTGACTTGTTGTAATGTTGTTGCTACTTATTTCCATTTGATTATGCAGTTTATTTCTTTATCTTTATGGATGAGATTAGTGTGGCTTGTTGTAGTAGACCTTATTTACAGCTTAAGTACGCCCTGATGGTTCTATTAAATTGGGTTATCCATCGGTGCGTGCTGCTGGCCATTGCCACGCTTCTCCAGTCCCTCGTCATTTTGGGACTGGGGCGTGATAGTACTAGACAATCTATATAAATATGCATAATGAGGATAACTTTTCGACGTATGGGCAGGTGTAGGCTACTCTAAAACAAATCTATCTCACAACTCACACACACGTCCAATGTACACCATCAATCGACATATCGCGAGGGTAGCGACCATCGTGATACCATCAACCGACATACCGCGAGGGTAGCGACCATCATGACACAACTACCGTAGTGTGTGCTAGTTACTACAGTTTACCAGAGTGGGTAGCCATATGCCTTTAAATAATTTTAGTGACGTAATTAGCGATATTTTGTTAAAGTCGCCTTTAAACTAGTCGCTGACATAAAAATGTCGCCAGACGTCGCAATTCTGACGTTTTCTAACGACGTATATGTGTTACTATATTAGCGACGTTTAGTGACGCAATGTTGTTAAATTAGCGACGTATATTTTTGTTACTATATATCGCTAAATTAGCAACGTAGATAGCGACATAAATAGCGACTTTTATAGCGACGTATGTGCGACTCATTTAGCGATGTTGTGCGACTAATTTAGCGACGTTTTTGCCACGGACAGCGACTTGTTTAGCGACGTGTGTAGCAACGAATTTAGCGACGTATATAGCGACGTAATTAGCGACGTGAGTAAACATCGCTAAACGTCGCGAACGATACAGTGAAAAAATAAAAAAATGAATACTGAATTGTTTCCAAACTATTCTTCCTGCAGTTTATGAATTCATAATTTGTACAAATAGACCCGGAGCAACCCTCCGTTGAATTTGTTGGGTTTGCTGCCCCCCTTCGGTTGAACACTCAACACCGATAAATTAACATATATTAATATGAATAATATAATAAAATTTAAAGAAAATAAAATATTGAGATTACAAACTGAATCAGGAGAAAATATCATCGTAAAGAATACAACAAATATCCACACAACTGAGTCTGAAAGCCTCGTCCTAAAGAATATAAGAAATAATGTTTGAATGCCTCAAGAATAAAAAATATTCATAAATGACCAAATATCATAGGTCTGAAACACAAACAATCAATAAACGGTCCTAACTAGGACTACTGCGGATCTACAGGAGGATGACCACCGGCGCACATAAAGGATAAGAACAGATCATACTGCTCCCGTGAATTATGTGTCGATGTAGGCGCACCATGAGGACGTATCCGTTCCAACTCTGCTAGTCGCTGGTTGTATGAATCCATGGTAGATAACAGCCTTGTACTGCTATGAACCATTGAATCCTTCATCATCGTCAGCCCCTCGCCCATGGATAGCTGTGATGCATGCAGCTCCGTCACGCTGCGCTCTGTCGACGCTCTAAGATCAGCTATCAAATCCCGGAGCTCCATAATGCTGCTCTCGAGTATATCAAATCGTGCGATGAGCGTCGCATCGTCCGCCTGCGGCTGGGACAGGGACTACTCCTCCATCCTTCGCAGCAACTCGTCACGGAGAGACACAATCTGACGGTCAACGACCTCCTGGACTCGGGCTGACGACTACGAGGGCTGTGGGAAAGCGCACTTGTCAGGGAGGCCCTAGATGACTGCGTCGCAACAAGGGCGCCATAGGATCTCGTACCATAGTACGTACCCCTCTGGAGACCACCAGCGGCGGTCACCCACAGCTCGTCCTCCGCCGACGGAGCTGGAGAGGGGTGCGAGGAAGTACCAGCCTCTCCCGCTGTAGGTGCACTAGTAGTCGCCCGTTCACGCAGCCTAAGATACTCGGCCTAGAAAAGTTTGGATACTCGATAATTGCCTAATTTATATTAAAATTAACACAAAGTAAAGTAATACTTACATAGGTCTGCGAGGCCCTATCATCAATGAGATTCCTGCCCTTTCGATGGGTGGCCAGGAAGACGGTCACCATGTTTGCATCCCCACCCCTCTGTACGTGTTAAAATTATATTATTTAGTACTAAAATTAAATATATTTTTCTACTACCATTTTATCGTACTTGCATTAAAATAATATATCTGAAATAAAAAATATACCAAATGATGAAAATGTTCCGTCATCGAAATCGAGCCACCACACCACTTTGCTGCCTTCCGCCTAGCCACCTTGGCCTTCTCAGACCTTTCCTTGTACCTCGGATCGTCGAATCTAGCCCTCATCGTAGTTCACTGCTCATGCATGATCCAACCTTGGATCGGTTTTCCAACGTGATCACGAGCCTTCTGGTCATCCAGAGCATCACGGATAAGCTTGGAGGCAACGGCAGAAAATATCTGCTCGATCAACTCGGCCCGGTACGGAGGATAGAAATACGTTTGCTACAATAAATAATTTAGTATGTTATATAATATACATAAATTAGAGAATTTATATAATATACTTTTACCTTGAAGTGCGCAAACCAGAACGCCTTCCTCTCCTCCGAAGCTTCAGAGTAGTTGATCCAAGGGCCACCATAGTTGTTCCTCAGAAAGACGCCCAGGCGTCTCTGTACCGACGAGGGACAATATCTATACAGAGATAATTATTTTGATCAAAAAAGTTAATATATGATGAATAAAGAAATATACGATATATATGATGTTAAATCATCTAATTGACTTACTTTGTACCGTCGGCCCAAATCTCTGTCCTCGTCTCCTACGGAGGTGTGCATGGAGGATCTAGCTGATGCTGGGACATCGGCTCGACCTCCTCCATATGCTCATCTGACTCCATGGTTCCATCAGCAGGAGGAGCGCTAGACGAGGGAGTACTATCAGGCCTGGAACTACTCATCCCAGGAGTGATGCCACATAACATCATCGCAGTCAGAGATGTGACTGATCGATATACTAGAGTATTAGGCGACGAGGATCCAGAACCAACAGTAGGCAGTACCGGAGGAGCACTCCGTCTACCTCGGGACCTGCCGAACCCTCCGTATCGTCCTGTCATACCTGATAACAACATGTGATGAATAAAGAAATACACAAATATATAGTACATTCTACAGTCAAAATATTATGTATATCTCACAGCACTCATAGAATTGTACCATAAATAACCAGTGGTGTCACAAGTCTAAATGGATAGTACATTCTAAATTCAAAATATAATGCATATCTTCGTCAAAATAGTATATTCTAAGTCAAAATATAGTATATCTACAGGCAAAATATTTTATTTTCAATCATCTTCAGAAAATTCATCTTGTTCGCCTTCCTCGTCCTTCTCTTCCTCTTCCTCCTCATCTTCACTTTTATCTACTTTGTCTTCGTCTTTGTCTTCCTCTTCGGATAATTCTATATATTCTATATTATTACTCGTGTAATGAGTAACTTTCGTTGAGTCCACATCTACAATATTTGTTACAAGAGGTAGCTCGTCCTCCTGATAAGCTATTTCGTCAATGTCAAAGGTATTTCTAGCTTTAGTCTTGCATACTACCCACCAATCCGACCTTGTTGTCCCCCGTCTAGGATAAGTTGTGAAGTACACGAGCTGAGCCTGACTTGATAAGACAAATAGTTCGTAGCCTTGACATCTACGCTTGTAGTTTATATCCACAAGGCCATGCTTGTCAATTTTCCAACCTTGATCTTGAATCGGATCGAACCATTCACACTTGAATAGCACGATCTTAGTAGGTTCTGTGCCATAATTATATGTCAACTCCACAATCTCTCGTAAGATGCCAAATAAATCATTGCTTGGATCGACGCCTTTGTAGATCGAAGATTTGATACACAAACAACTATTTTTCGTGGAATCAAGATCCAGAAAGCTGTCTCTGATCGGAGCATTTATTGACTTAAACCTAAACCCATTCACACAGAAACTTGGTTATATTTTGACGGTAGTAATTGGTCCCTTGGCTAGAGTTTTAATAGATTCAGTCTCGGGTGTTATTAGACGATCGACCTAAATACCAAAGAAGCGATAATAAGTTATTTATTGTGCAAGTGCAGAAAGAAAAAGTAATTACCAAGCTCCTTACATATGCGCTCAACCAAGAAGAAAAATGGCATCTCAATTCTTGTTCTACTTCTTCGTCTGTTATGTAGGGTCTAACCGACCTTGACTCATCATTATATGTGCTAAAAAACAACGAAGCAACCGCTGATTAGTAGCATAATATATACAACTGAGCAGCCCTTAGCTCATCGTCATTCAAATATCTCTTCTTTATTTTCTCCGAAGGCTTTCCGGACGCATTGAATACTTTGAGTATTGCATCATTAGATTCCTGATATCCGTCATCATTTTTCGGAGCTCTCGTTCTATTAGTAACAACATGAGGTTTGAAATACGTCAAGCAAAAGTTTGTAATCTCCTCGAGAACATAAGCTTCACAAATAGAGCCCTCAACCCGTGCCTTATTTTTCACCTTTCTCTTTAGGTGATTCAGATGCCGCTCGAAGGGGTACATCCACCGATAACCGACAGGACCACCAAAACGTGCCTCATAGGAAAGATGAATTGGCAAATGCTTCATAGAGTCGAAGAATCCAGGAGGAAACACCTTCTCGAGCTTACATAGTGTTACCGCAATGTCCTTCTCTTGCTTTTCTAGACGATCGACAAAAACTTAGTAGAACAACGATCTCTGAAGAATATGTTGATCTCTGTCAATGGATTCTAAATGACCCGCGGTAAGAATTTCTGAAATACAATCAGAATTAACCTCTCCATGGATATGTGACAATCGTGGCTCTTCATACCCGCCATTTTGTTCTCCTTGAGGTCGACGCATCTTCTCAAGTTCGACACGTACCCGTCTGGAAATTTTAGACCCTGAATCCACCTACAAAGTCTTCCTTTATCCTCCTTCTCCAGTGAAAAAACTGACTTAGGCTGCTTTAACTTTCCATTTCCCTCCTCTATTAAATGCAATACAGGATGTCTACATATTTCTTCTAAGTCCAACCTGGCCTTCGGATTATCTTTCGTCTTCCCCTTTACCTCCATTACAGTATTAATTATGTTATCAAACACATTCTTCTCGATATGCATGACATCAAGGTTATGTCTGATCAGATTGGTGCTCCAATATGGTATATCCCAAAATATACTCCTCTTTGTCCAGTTATGGGTGCGACCAAATCCGTCACACTTGTACCCCTGAGCAGGCTCTTCGATAGCACTTGGTAAATCTTTTACCTCTTCCCATATTGTGTATCTGGGCCACCTTGGCGGTGGATTGGCCTTCTCCACAACGCCCATACGAAAAGCATTCATGTTACTCCGGTACGGATGATCCTTCGTTAGAAATTGTCGATGACAATCGAAGAAGAATGGTTTGCCTCCGTGTTTCAAACGGAAAGCCTTAGTACGGTCCATGCAATACGGATATGAGAGAAGACTATGAGTTCTCCATCCCGATAATATTCTATATGCAGAAAAGTCGTTGATGGTCCACATAAGTGCTGCCCTCATCTAAAAATTCTGTTTTCTGGAAACATCATACGTGTTGGCACCTACTTTCCATATCTGATTCGACTCATCTATCAAAGGCTGTAAATATACATCGATGTTCCTCTTTAGATTGTTCGGACCCGGGATAATAACGGTTAGGAACATATACGGAGTCTTCATGCACATCCAAGGCGGTAGATTGTACGGAGTGACGATCACAGGCCAACACGAATACTGGGAACCCGAAAGTCCGAATCTGGTAAAACCGTCGGAGGAGAGCCCCAATCTGACATTACGCGGATCCGAAGCAAAATCTGGATACTCTCGATCAAAGTGCTTCCATGCTTCTCCATCGAATGGATGATCCAATACTCTTTCGATCTGTTTCTGCCTGTGCCAACTCATATTTTCTGCAGTCTCATTCACCATAAATAACCTCTGCAACCACGGCATCAAAGGCAAGTAGTGCATCAAATCGGTAGACTTCTTTGCACCAACAGACTTTCCTCTTCCAGTAGCTTTGTAGCGATCAGCACCACAGAATCTGCACGTATCTTCATCCTTGTCGTCTTTGTAGTACAACATGCACCCGTTGCGACATGATCGATTTTCTGATATCCCATCCAGAGTGATCTCACCATCCTCTTAGATTGGTAGAAGTCTTTAGGCAACTTTGCATCCTCTGGTAAGATCTCTATAATCAAATCCATCAGTCGGTTATAGCATTCTTGTGACATGTTAAAATCGGACTTGATGCTCAAAAATCTTGTAACAACCTCCAACGGTGAATGATCTTCACAACCAGGATATAATGTAGTCCTTGCATTCTCCAGCAACTCCATGAACTATGCAGCATCGGTATTCGGTGCCTCCTCAGCTGCATCATGATTGTCCGGATTGAAACTAGGTCCCGCCGCATCAAAAACCATGTTCACCCACCCGTCGTCGTAAGTAGCGTGGTCGTGGACATCCATATACGGCTCCACAAAAGGCTCCGACTCTGATGCTAAAGACACAAGTTCTCCGTGCGCTGTCCACTGATAGTAATTCGACGTAAAATCCTTCGAGTACAAATGATATGTGACTTCCACTTCTAGATGATATTTTAAGTTACGACATCTCACACACGGATACTTAATTTTTGTACCGTCCATGTACTGAGGGAACGCCTTGGCGAACTACAGGAACTGCTGTACACGCTCAATGAATTTATTTCGCACACCGCATATGTCATCAGATGACGGTTGTATATCCACGAACGATGACGCAGATAGTAATTCATATCCATTTTTAGATACTTCTGCAGCAAAAATGAATATACAATTACATTCAAGTATATACTCATCGTTAAATATAGTACATGCACGGATACTCCTAGTCCTAGCATATATACTCATCGTTAAATACAGTACATGCACTGATACTCACTGCTACATTCAAGTATGGTTGTTTGAGTGATTGAGTGAGCTCGGGTCACTAGGGAGAGCAGTTCACAGTTTTCAGTGTGCATCATTTGGCAGTGATCAACTGAAAGGAGAGCAGTGTGCAGCTCTGTGCTAGCACAGCAAGGGGGAGCACAACTGAGCAATATGCAGCTTTGTGCTACCACAGTACAAGGGGAAGCATACAGCAGTTTATAGCAGTAGCAGCTAGCTGTACTGCACAGTGCAGCAGTAAAGAATCAGTGTGCAGCAATACTGTGCAGTGCACAGCAGGAAGGATGCACAACAGCAAGTAAACTCAGCAAGTAGCAGCAAAGCCAGTGCACTGCATAGCCTTCAACAACAGGTTTAGCAGTTTGCAGTAGCCAATGCAACAGCTCGTGCAGCAAGAAGCATCAGCCCAAGTTGGATACGAGTTCTAGAAGAAGCCAATACCATATATCGTGTCTCGGCTTTGAAGAGTCATTCTCGTGTCCGTGTATACGACTCTCCTTGAGTCAAGATCTACATCGTATTATATACGCTGCAGATACGCAAGGTTGCGTCTAAACTCAGACAGCTAACTAGAAGAGGAGAGCGCTCCTGCTCCAGTTGCGGCACCCGTTGTTGGAGCATGGCGCTACGTTATAGAATTAATGTGGATTGCTTAATGCTTTTAAGGGGAACCAAAGATAGCATATACATGGTGATAAACGCTTTGAGGTTTGCTTGTTATATTGATTATCAGCTGTTGTCTCATTCTATTCCTTAGTGTCATTTATGCCATGAATTTTTTGTGTCAATATTATGTCAAATTTTGGCTGGTAAGGCTGGTACACAATGTTTTGGGATGTGTCAGCACTTGATGTTATGCAATACTTATTTTGATATGTTTGTGTTATATCCCAACTTGTATCTAAAATTACATAGGAAGATTTGATAGTAGCATAACAGTGCTATTGTGGTAATGACTACAATATAATACACTAACAGCCTTTCCCCTAAAAAATTATTTTGTTCTATAGTTCAAGAGGAACTAGATTGTGCTAGTATGAACTTTAATTTGTTCTATAGTTCAAAAGGAACTAGTTAAGGTTAGGGTTAGGGTTAGTGTGTGTCATGTCGTATCGTGTCGTATCGTGTTGTATTGTGTTGTGTCGTGTTAGAGAGAGAGACAGAGAAAGGAGACAGAGAGAGGAGCTCACCGAGTGAAGAGGAGGGGACTGGAGAGAGGAGAACGTCGGAGGAAGGAGGAGCCACCGGAGGAGGGAGGACGCCGGAGGGAGGAGGGGGGCCGGAGGAAGGAGGAGCCGCCGGAGGGGGGAGGACGCCGGAGGAAGGAGGGGAGCCGAAGGAAGGAGGAGCTGACAGAGGGAGGAGCACCCCAGAGGGGGGAGGACGCGGCCGGAGGGGGGTCGCCGAGGTGGGGCGCTGGGATGGGGGGAGGGGAATTTTTGATATTTCGAAGAAAATTAGGGGAAGAAAAATTCGTCAAACCATATATGAAATAAATTAGCGACGTCGGTCTCGACGTCGCTAAACGTCGCGGATATAATAATATACTGCGACTTAAATACATAAACATCGCTAAACATCGCTAAAATTAAAAAGTTAGCGACGTTTAGCGACTACCTAGTGACATATTATATATTTATAATTATTATGGTCGCTAAACGTCGCTCCACGTCGCTATCACCGACGTATTGCGACGTTTTATATGGACGTCGCTAAATACCTATAATTCAGCGATATTTTATTTGGATATCGCTAAAAACGTTGCTAATCCTACCATTTTTAGTAGTATATGTAAAGTACTATAAGCAATTTGGCAAGGTATACTTGCCTGGCAAGAAAGTTGCAAAGTGTAAGCGTCCAGACGTCAAGCACTAGGGATCAGAACTATGGCATCAGAATGAACATCTCCGGATGCTGAAATAAAGATCACCAATATTCCTAAAATAAGCGAGATAGTCAGAAAAGTCTAGCCTTTCGTCCAATTTGAACACAGGGGCAAAACGGTAATTTTTGGTCAAAGCGGGTTCCACATGTGGCCCACTTTGCACCGAAATGCGTGTCAGGGGTAAAGGTCTCTAAATGGAACAAATTATAGGTTAAACATATTCTAAACGATGATACAAACTCAACGGTATGTCCAATTTTGGATTTTGATGAGCCGATCACAAATTTGCCACAAACCGTGGGGCCCGCGAATAGGCGGGTCGGTCAACTGTCTCAGAATCGCGTAAAACTTGGGTCACGGGACCAGCGTGATTCCATGAATCAAATGACGTAAGTTTCATCATATTTCGACGAGCGTACACAAAGTGGGGTGGTTGTTTACAAAAAGTTGCGATACGAAATTATTTTACGGATACGGGTTGATTTCGACGTGCACACACGTCCGAATCAACTTTCGTAAAAATCTACACGTCAGGATATACCATACACGTCTTTTTGTGCAATTGGTACGCGACAAGACGGTCCCGTTCGGCGGGACACACTCCGTGTCACAAAATTTTAGTTTTAAAATACCAAGTTTTTGGTTAATTTGGAGGTCGAATAATTTAACAAATAAAATAAATTAATAAAAATAAAAAAAATTAAATTCTCAGTTATATTGAGAAGAAAATCTTTCAATTAGATTTTAAAAATATTAAATAGGTTGGTGGCAAATTGGGCATGAACATGGGGGTTTGGGTCAAAATTCTGGACTGTTTTTGGTCAGTTTTTCGGCCAACTTTCGGTCGATTTTTCGACCAATCCAGGGCACGAAAATTCGTCCCGCTTGAAGGAAAATCCTAGAGGGTTAGGTTGTGAACGTACACGGACAAACCGCTCGAGAAAAGGATCAAAGATGAGAGAGAAACATCACCTTGAAGAGAGGGACGCTGCTGTCTGTGCGGCTGTGCAAACGCGTGCGCGCGGGCGGCCTGCGCCTGCTGTGGCGGCCCCCGGTTGCTGCGCGGAGGTCGCCGGCCGGTGCGGAGGTGGTCGTCGACGTCGGGGGTCGGCGTCGGCGCTGGAGGTCTGGGATTAGAGTTAGGGTTAGGGCTTGGGTTTCGGTTACAATATACGTATATATATATATATATATATATATATATATATATATATATATATATATATATATATATATATATATAGAGAGAGAGAGAGAGAGAGAGAGAGAGAGGGAGAGAGATAGGGAAGGGTGGATATTGTTTGGGTTGCTGCTGGGTTCCGCGGATGGGGTAGTTAGTATAGGATTTTAGGAATAGGCGGGTGGGGTCGTGGGCTGAAGGGGTAGTTAGGATTAGTTAGGTTGTTTTAGGGCTTTTAGGTTTTTCTTTTCTTTTTCTTTTTTTTTCTTTTCCTTTTTATTTCTATTATTATTATTATTATTATATATTTACATATATAGATGAGATTATATAAAAATTCAAAAAGAATATTTGCACACAAAATAAATTCTAGAAAATCTATCACCCTTTAGCATGACTCCAAAAATAATAATAAAATCGTTTTGTGGAATAATTCTAAATGAGTATTTATATAAGTAATTTAATTAATAAATTTTATTTTCTAATATGAAAATACTTTAAAGAAATTCAATAATTTAATAAAATACTTAAAATAAAAATAAAAATTTTTAGGGGGTTTACATTCTACCCAACTTACAATAATTTCGTCCTCGAAATTAACACTAATCCATATTCGTAATAAATCACTATAGCTATTAACACTTCATTGCTAGCTTACAACGCTTCCTAAAAGGTTATGGTCAGTCATCCTAACACTTTTCTCCCTTATTGTCTATACACTATTCTTTTATCCTCTAACTCGTCTACACTACCCAACTTACAAGAATTCTACTAGTAGTCAAGGTCTTTTGAGGCTATTATCTAGGTTGTAAGACGAATTTATTCATTGGGTCGAGAATTTGGGATACTTGTCTGGAATCTCATAACCATGATTTTTTTCCGTAACCGTCAAGTATCGTAGTCTAATAATGTCATGCTACCTGGCCAGTATGGATGCAAATAATTCGACTACTCTACTATAACCGTCTAACTGCAGCAGCCGCTACCTCGCCAGCGATTTGTCATAGTCATCAGTTTGTAACAAGTGCATTCAACTCTTTCCTAAGCTTAGTCTAAGTTTTAGGGCAACAATTAAGGTCTTAACTAACTTTATAAAACTATTAGAAGTATGAAAATTTTTAATAATCCAATTAATTCCTGTTAGACGAAAGGATGCTACTCAAGGTTTTAAAAAATAATAAGAGAATACAGACATTGTTATAGTGCATATACATAAGGGTTATCATGAACTCATCTTTTAGTTATTAATCATTACTAACCCGGTTATGTTTTAAATAACAAAATAAAGGGTGAGGTTGATGTAAATCAAACAATTCATGATGGCACGAAAAGATGCAATTACGATAGAAAGAATTAAGCATGGGACAAGGAATGGATATGGAAGAAAAGATGAGCCACCCAAGAGGACGAGATGGTGATAGAAATTAGAATACTACTACTGCTACTCGTGTCATCCATTAGCATCGTGGGTATGCCATCAAGTTAAAATATCAATATATCCTCAAAAATTTTAACACCAAATATATCACATGTGATATGCCCTTAATTACAAAAGATAGTCACAAAATAATATGATTGGCCTATGGGGTATATCTAGTACTCTCCGTGTATCAAACTTATACCAAGCACGAGCGTTCGTCTTTCCGAAATAAGGGAAGACGAAAAACAATAATAAAGAATTTAAGGAGGAGGTGATAGAATACAAGTACGGGGTTCAAGGCGATTAAAGAATTCAAAAAGAGAGTTGTAAGGGCAGTTGCGGATGAGATCCTATTTTGGTAAATTTTTATTCACATGCTCATATCAGTACAGTTATGTAACCGATACGATATGCTCGAATATGTCTAGAGGGTAAGTATATTCGTCTAACATGCTGAGTCAACTATATCTCAATCCACGTAAAGTAGTCATGCGAAGAACGAACCAAGTGCATTAAGGTTGATCAGACCGTAATACACTGATTCTGATTTAGATAATGTATTAATAGGCTCCCTAATAACATGTATGTCATAAACAAGCTCAATAAAAGAATAAGCTTGCAAAACTAGGCTATAAAATAGCAGCATAAGCGGAGGTAGTCTAGAAAATATAAGTACGCTGGATTATGATGAAGGAAGGTACAGAATAATTCAAGTTCACAAAGAAGATAAGACTCGTCTGGTGTTGTGCCTCTACAGTTGCCATACTAACTTCTTGTCTAAGTCTCTAGCCGACCAAATGGGGATATGGGCCTCTAAGTCCTACAGTCTGGGTAAACACTATCTTCTTATGCAAGCCTATAGTTGGTGTCATTCAATTACACTTTATTAATGGGTCAAAAGGACTATGTGATACTAGGTTATGAGGCATACTACCAAACTTACAAGAATTTAACTAATAGTGTTATTGAACAATAGAGTGTATATACCTAGTACAAGTCATCTTCCTAATCCCTATCAAGCACAAAAGAATAGATAAGATTAACGTTGTGAAAGGATCAAGCAAGATGCAATGCAAGCAATCAAATAAGAATGCGAAATAAAATGAAGGGAGGTGATTAAATAAGTGGATGAGATCCTATATTATAATCCTATGAGCAGGCTTGCTCGGTAAAGTAACGTAACCGAGATAATATGCTCTCGACCTGCATAGGCCACCACAAAAATATCTCACATCCCAGTTCCAAAATACGTGGGACTAGGAATACATATGCATACCAACCGTATGTATATGGCAACTCCAATATATGGAAACTATAACACATACGTACGCTGTATTATGAATAACCATTCACAAGTGGTATATATTTATGTCATAAGTCACAGGGCATAACTAGATCTCATCCACAGAATAAAATAACTAATCAACTATATAACTGAATCAAGTATAAAATGCTTGATAGGAACAAGTAGTCGGGTGGAGACAAATCCACTAACAAACTAGAATATAAGAGGAACAAAAATAAGTACGTCTAATGAACAATGAGGCTCGAAGAGAAGACCTCCTCGAAAGAGAGATAAGTAGCAAGTCCTGATCCGTGCTTCTGCGAATAGTCAAGATCGTCTATACCTTGAAAGGGACAGGTCCTCAGAGGGACGTAACAAGATACATAGAAGCATGCTAATTGAATACAATAAACATGCATAATAGATAGAAAATATATAAGTACGTTGTACTAGACAATCTATATGAATATGCATAATGAGGACAACTTTTCGACGTATGGGCAGGTGTAGGCTACTCTAAAACACATCTATCTCACAACTCTCACACACGTCCTTGTACACCATCAATCGACATACCGCGAGGGTAGCGACCATCGTGACACCATCAATCGACATACCGCGAGGGTAGCGACCATCGTGACACAACTACCATAGTGCGTGCTAGTTACTACGGTTTATCAGAGTGGGTAGCCCATACGCCTACTGACTGTCCTCCCCTCCCATGATACTATGTGTCAAGTGTGTGTCAACATATATAATATATAATTATGACTGAAAGAAAATACATATATAATAAATATACGAAAATATGATAAGCATGCAAAATACTGTAAGCAATTTGGCAAGGTATACTTGCCTGGCAAGAAAGCTGCAAAATATAAACGTCCAGACGTCAAGCACAAGGGATCAGAACTATGGCATCAGAATGAACGTCTCCGGATGCTGAAATAAAAATCATCAACGTTCCCAAAATAAGCGAGATAGTCAGAAAATTCTACCCTTTCATCCAATTTGAACACAGGGGCAAAACGGTAATTTCAGATCAAAGCGGGTTCCACATGTGGCCCACTTTGCACCAAAATACGTATCAGGGGTAAAGGTATCTAAATGGAATAAATTATAGGTCAAACAAATTCTGAGCGACGATACGAACTCAACGGTATGTCCAATTTTAGATTCCGGTGAGCCGATCACAAATTTATCCTTCAAGTCAAACCGTGGGGCCCGCGAATAGGCGGCTCGGTCAATTGTCACAGAATCGCGTAAAACTTGGGTCATAGGACTAGCGTGATACCACGAATCTAATGGTATAAGTTTTTTGCATTCCGACGAGCGTACACAAAGTGGGATGGTGGTTTACAAAAAGTCGCGATACGGGGACTTTTTACGGATACAGGTTGATTCCGACGCGCACACACGTCCGAATCAACTTTCGTGAAAGTCCACACGTCAGGATATACCATACGCACCTTTCGGTATAATTGGTACGTGATGAGGAGATCCCATTTGGCGGGGCACACTCCGTATCACAAAATTTTAGTTTTAAAATACTAAGTTTTTGGTCATTTTGGAGGTCGAATAATTTAACAAATAAAACAAATTAATAAAAACTAAAAGAACAGTTAAATTCTCGGTTATATTAAGAAGAAAACTTTTTAATTAGATTTTGAAAATATTAAATAGGTTGGTGGCAAATTGGACATGAACATGGGGATTTGGGTCAAAATTTTGGACTATTTTTGGTCAGTTTTTCGGTTAACTTCCGGTCGATTTTTTGACCAATTCAGGGCACGAAAACTGGTCCCGCTTGAAAGAAAATCCTAGAGGGTTAGGTTGTGAACGTACACGGATAAACCGCTCGAAAAAAGGATCAAAGATGAGAGAGATACATTACCTTAAAGAGAGGGAAGCTGCTGCCTGTGCGGCTGTGCACACGCGTGCGCACGGGCGGCATGCGGGTTCTGCGGCGGCCCACGGTTGCTGCGCGACGGTCGTCGGCCGGTGCGGAGGTGATCGCCGACGTCGGGGGTCGGCGTCAGCGCTGGAGGTCTGGGATTAGAGTTAGGGTTAAGGCTTGGGTTTCGGTTACAATATATATATATATATATATATATATATATATATATATATATATATATATATATATATATATATATATATAGAGAGAGAGAGAGAGAGAGAGAGAGGGGGGATGTTGTTTGGGTTGCTGCTGGGTTCCGCGGGTGGGGTAGTTAGTATAGGATTTTAGGAATAGACGGGTGGGGTCGTGGGCAGAAGGGGTAGTTAGGATTAGTTAGGTTGTTTTAGGGCTTTTAGGGCTTTTAGGTTTTTCTTTTCTTTTTCTTTTCTTTTTTTTCTTTTTCTTTCTTTCTTTTATTATTATTATTATTATTATTATTATTATTATTATTATTATTATTATTATTATTATTATTATTATTTACATATATATATGAGATTATATAAAAATCTAAAAAGAATATTTGCACACAAAATAAATTCTAGAAAATCTATCACCCTTTAGCAAGACACCAAAAATAATAAAAAATTATTTTATGGAATAATTCTAAATGAGTATTTATATAAGTAATTTAATCAATAAAATTTATTTTCTAATATTAAAATACTTTAAAGAAATTCAATAATTTAATAAAAATACTTAAAATAAAAATGAAATTTTTTAGGGGGTTTACACTATGACTTGACGATCGCTTACAAGCCGGGCAAAGAAAATGTGATTCGGAAGTTCGTGGGTTCACTATCAATTGACGGTCGAGTACTACGAGATCTAGAGGAAATGGGCATCGAAGTCAGAGTTCAAGGCCAACATGTACAGCTGGCTCAACTACAACTTGAACCGAGTTTACGGAAAAAGATAAAGTCCGCTCAGAAGTGCGACATCTTCCTGAAGAAGATGCACGAGCTGATTTCGACAGAAAATATGACCGACTTCGCAGAAGACGAGAGTGGAATGTTATAAGTAAAGGAAAGATTTTGTGTTCCTAACAATCTTTAACCCAGAAGAGATATAATATCGAAAGCCCACTATGCGAAGTATTCTTTACATCCGGGGAGAACCAAGATGTATAAGGACTTGTGCACAACTTTTGGTGGCACGACATAAAACGGGACGTGACAACCTTTGTGTCGCAGTGTATGGCGTGTCAACAAGTAAAATTCGAACACCAACGACCAAGCTAGGAGCTGCAGAACCTCGCAATTCCCGAGTGAAAGTGGCACAATATCGCAATGGACTTCATAATCAGTTTTCTGAAGACGCCGCAGAAAAATGATACGATTTGGGTCATTGTTGATAGATTGACCAAGTTTGATCATTTCATCGCAATCAAAATTACATGGAGCACCGATCGATTAGCACAAATTTACATTGATGAGATTGTTCGCCTCCACGGAGTTCTCGCTACGATAGTTTCGGACAGAGACGGACGATTCTTGTCACGTTTCTGGATGAGTCCACAATCAGCAATGGGAACAAAGCTAAATTTCAGTACCGCTTATCATCCTCAAACTGATGTCCAGACAGAGAGGGTGAACCAAATACTTGAAGATATGTTACGTCTGCGTGCGATAGACTTAAAAACTATTTGGGACACGCAGTTGTCGTTAGCAGAATTTGCGTATAACAATAGTTACTAGTTGAATATTCATATGTCACCATATGAAGCATTGTACGGAAGAAAGTGTCGATAACTGATTTGCTGGAAAGAAGTTGGTGAGCAACAAGTACACGGACCGGAACTAGTTAAGAAGGCCATCAAGAAGGTCTCCATGATTCGAGACCGACTTTGCATCGAGCAGAGTCGATAGAAGAGTTATGCAGATACCAATCGATGACCATTAGAATTCATGGTCAGGGACCACGTATTCTTGAAAGTAACCCTGATGCTAGATATAATGCGATTTGGGGCCAAAGGCAAGCTAAGTCCAAGGTTTGTTAGTCCCTTCGAGATTCTTGAGAGAGTGGAAATTGTAGCTTATCGGATTTCACTACCACCGGCCTTAGCGGATGTGCACGATATCTTCCACGTTTATCAACTTTGGAAGTACGTGCATGACCCAAGTCACGTAGTTAACTTCGATCAACTAGTGCTGAGCATAGACTTGTCATACTCGGAGGAACTTGTACAAATTTTGGGCCGCAAGGAGAAGGTTCTGCGAAACCGTTCGGTACTTTTTTTTGCCTGCAGTGGAAGAACCATTCAGTCAAGGAATCGACATGGGAGATAAGAGGCGGAGATGAAAGAGAAGTATCCTTCGTTATTCGTCGAATTGAAGGTGGGGCCCTTTCTCTTAAGTTTTAGGATAAAACATTTTCTTGATAGTATATTATGTAGCTGTAACTACCCAATTCTAGAAAATAGGGTATATTTTTTATTTTATTTGATAAATAGTGGATTGTATTTAATTAATTATATTTATATTTATTTGGTGCTTGTCTTATTTTTTTAATGATTGTTTTAGGGTTTTGGCTAGTCTGGACCCATGTCAGACCCTAGTGGACCATGTCCGACCCAGCCCACACCCTTGTGAGAATTATTTTGGGGCTTAGAAATATTTATTATATTTTTAGAAGGTTAGTGGGAGAGGTTTGGAGCTAGTTTGAGTGCTTTTGGAACCCGAAACCCAAAACCGAGTTACGGGAGGGCATTTTGGTCATTTGGAACTTTTGTAACCCATTTAATAGTGTGGCCGGCCCCTACCTACCCCCATTTTTCTGTGAGCACAGCAGCAGCCCTCTCCCTTGTATTCTACTACTTCTTCTTCACTTCTTCTTCTTCTCCACTTCTTCTTTCTTCTTCCTTCTTCTTCTTCAAGGTGAGTTCCCCTTCCAATTTTCTTCTTTCTTTCTTCCATTCCTTCTCCTTATGCTAGCCCTAACCTTGTATTTTCCCTAACCTAGGTGTGAGGAGCTTAGATCTAGTGTGGAAGCTAGATTTGGTGGCTTGGAGCTTGAGGGAGGTGATTTCTAGGGGTTGTGAGACTTTGGCCTTGGGATTTCAACTCCCAAGAGGTAAAACCTAACTTTCCTCTTGCTAATTATTTTTATATAGTGTAATTAGTATTGTAGAACCTTTCTAAACCCTAAGCCTACCCGTGGGAGGAAGTTGGAACTAGTTTGGTTGAGTTTAGAGACTTTGACATTAGGTTTTGTGTCGAATTCGGATGGAATCCGAATTTGGCCCAATTTTGGGTGATGCCCTAGGTTAGACGGACCTAGGTAGACGTTGTCGGGTGTCTTGAGGGTGAGTCCGTGTCTCCATTTGGACACGGGAAGCCGTGTCGCGGAGAAACGGGCGTTTCGGGCAAAATTGGGGTTTTTCGTCGTCGCTGATTCTAAGTGCATGCGCGTTTCCGCCATGGGCCTAGAATCGATACGGGAGCACATTTTCTAGGATCTAGACATCGTTTAGAACATATGGGTAAATTTTGGGCCGATTTCGAGTTCGTTTGGTGTGCGTTTCAGGAGATTTTCTGAACCGCGCACCACGTGTTCGTCGAAATGACCGAACGGCCATTTCGACTTGATTTCCTCGTTTTGGGCTTGTGCGCTCGTTGGGTTAGTATCGGAGAGTGTGTGATAGAGTTTTCGAGTTATATTTTATATATTTTAGGGTATTGGTGAGTGTCGGGGTCGTTGGGCGTGAGTGGGGCGTCTGGTTTGTGTGTTGTTGTGTGTTGTGTTGTGTTAGTATATATGTGTCTATATATATATATATATGTATATATTAATATGTATGTGTGTTTATGTATATATATTTTTATATATATGTGTGTATTTATATCTATGTGCTTGTGTGTGTATATGTGTCACGTCCCAGTCCCAAAAATACGTAGGACTAGGACACGTAAGCATGCCAGCCGCATGGATATGGCAACTCCAATATATGGAAACCAAATCTATACGTACGCTGTAATATGAATATAAAATCCACAAGTGGTATAAAATGTAATACAAGTCACAGGGTAAAATCTAAATCTCATCCACCAAAATCATATAGAAATAAATAACCAGTATCTATGAAACTAGATCTCAATAAGAAGTATCTAAGGATGATAGTTGGATGGAAACAAATCCACTACCAACTCGAATATAAGAGCAAATACAATATGAGTACAACACCATAACACAATATAAGAATACCAACTATCCATCACAGCTCGAAGAGAAGACATCATCGGATCACATGTAACCATCCAAATTTGCGCTCCTGCAAATACTCAAGAAAAGATATACCTGGCAGCGGACCAGGTCCTCAGAGGGACGTAACAAGATACAGAAAATACGAGCCAATTTGAATACAGTAAACATGCATATGGTTTGAAAATAGATAAGTACGCTGTACAAGACAATCTATATGAATGCAAATGAGGATAACTTTTTGACGTATGGGCAAGGGTAGTCTACTCGATCTAAGCCTCACAACTCACACACCCGTCTAGAACATCAGAAATCGACATACCTCTGGGGTAGCGACCAGCGCGACTCTACAGAAATCGACATACCTCTGGGGTAGCGACCAGCGCGACACACGTCCGTAGTGCGAACTATATACTACGGTTTACCAGAGTGGTTAAAATCCCATACGCCTAATGATTGTCCTCTCATGATACTAAGTGGCAAGTGTGTGTCAACATATCTAATATATAGTAATGACTGAAAGAAACTACACATGCAATAAATAAACAGAAATGTAATAAATATACATAAATATACTAAGCATACAAAATACTGTAAGCAATTTGGCAAGGTATCTTGCCTGGGGTCCTGCTGCTTGTATGAATCAGGGTCCAAGTCACAGTCCAAATAGCCTATGTATTACAAATTTATCACGTCAAAAGATAATTTATTTTAATTTATTTAATTCTGGAATAGTTACTCTAAAATCCTATTTTAATCTTATTATTCTGATTTTTATGTTAATTCCTAAATTTTGTCCAAAGAAACTGAATTTTATCAACTCGAGACTCATGGCACGCAAATCGAGGCGATCTGTTGACCAAAAAGTCAACCGATACAAACTCGACTTTCATGCATGATTTCCTGTAGATTTCAGCATCAAAAACATACTGGAATTTACGGCTCGTCTGAATTCAAATTCGTTTGGGAATTATGGCACATACAAATTTTGTATTATGCACCGATGGTTAAATTCTAACCTAGAAGTTCTACAGAATTAAAAGTATATAAATACTTAGAAATAAATTTTGAGAAAAATATATGTCGATTATCTCGACATTAGCTTTCCGAAACTTTAAACGGTTCGTGATTCTGATTCCTGGTTCTCCCGGAATCGCGAATACATCGAAACACGTCTATTTTCGGACATGCTGTGCTCTACGAATTTTCCAGAATTTAATACTCATAATTTCGTAAAAAAAATTTATATAATCAGAAAGCTAACCTCATTATCGTTCTAACAAAAAAAACTAGGCCTCGTTTGGAGTCCGGAGCTAGGAGATATCGTCTTTTTAATTCGTCATAACTAGTAGAAAATGAGGCTAAATTTATGACGAATTTTGACTATTTTTGGACGAAAAAGAGAGTAATTTGGGAAAAAAATATGAAGGATGAGGTATTTATAATGGTGGAGACTACTTAATTAAATACAACTATGATTGGTTAATTTGGATAGGATTATGATGAATTTAAATAAGGATATGATATACATGAAGTTGATTTCCTAGTAGGTTCATGATTTGAATTAATTTAAAGTAGAGTTTGAATCTATCTCAATAATTTATAATCTTGAATATAATTAAATATAATACAAATAATTTATAAAATCTTATTAATATATATTAACACTAAATTAGCATCTATCTAATATTAAGACTATATATATCCAAATAAATCCTAATTAATTTTAAAAATCTAAAATAACCTAAAAATGATTCTAAATAAATATTTATATAAATAAATATATCAAAAAATTTATTTGCTAATTAAATAACATAATACTCTAAAGAAATTCAATACATATAATAATATAAAATATACATAAAATATCTATTTTGGGTGAGGGGGTTTACAATCTACCCAACTTAAAACAATTTCGTCCTCGAAATTAAAATAGAACATGGTTTCTCTCTATCTAATCTCACTTGATCACAATCTAAAAGAATTTACCTCAAGTTTAATAATGCGATTTCTACCCAACTTAGAATTTACCCATCTATCACATAAGGCTCTTACACTTAAGAAAATATTCCTCAATTTATTTTCTCATGTCATTCAATCCTCAAAACTTTAACACCAACTATATCATATGTGATATGCCCTTAATCAATTATGAAAGATAGTCACCAAATAATATGATTGGCCTATAGGGTATATCTTGTACTATCCGTGTATCACTTATATCCAAGCACGAGATTTCGTCTTTCCGAAACAAGGGAAGACGGAAAGCAACGGAAAAGAGTTCAAGGAGGGGTAATAGAATGGAAGTATGAGAATCAAAGCGTTTAAAGAATTCAAATGAGAATTGTCAAGACAGTTGTGGATTGAAATCTTAATTTGGTAATTTTCTATTCGCATGCTCACATCGGTGCAGTTATGTACTTGATATGATATGCTTTATCGTATCTAGAGGGTAAGTATATTTGTCTACTGGTCCACTATACATCTCAATCCACGTAAAATACTATTGCGAAGGGCGAATCAAGCGCATTATGGCTAGCTAGACCATAATACACTGATTCTGATTAGACAATTTGTATTAGTGTGGTTGATCAGGCCCCAATAACACATATGTCATAAACAAGCTCGATATAAGATTAAGCTTGCAAAAACTAGACTATAATAGCAGCATAATTTAAGGTAGCACAGAAAATATAACGCTGGATTATGATGTGAGAAGTTACAAAATAATTCAAGTTCGCAAAAGCAAAAACAACATAAACAATAATAATAAAAGACTCTATAATCTCTACAGTTATCATACAACCTCCTTATCTAAGTCGCTAGTCGACCAAATAGGGCAAGGACCTCTAAATTCTGTGGTCTGAATAAACACTGTCGTCTTTTGCTAGCATGCGATAAATATCATTCGGTTATACTTCAATTAATAGGTCAAAAGACTATGTGATACTAGGTGTCAAACATTATGGTAAAACTTCTAACTAACTCTAGTAGTGTCTATACTACTCTCAAGTCTTCTTAATACATCAAGGGGTAATGGTATAACAATATAAAGATAAGGAATTCTAGGTTCACTAGATATTCTAAACTTAGTGGTGTGTCTATATTCTCGTTGTATTCTTAATAGGTGTGCTACTCTAATTATCATCCTAATAACAGGGGTTCCTATATTCTAGCAGGAGACTATACTCAAGGAACTATTAGGAAAGCACATGAATCAAGCAGGATACAATTGTTCAAAATATAACAGATAGGAGGAGATGAATCACAGTCAATTGTGGATGAGATCCTATACTCTAGTCCTAGGTGCAGGCTAGTTCGGTACAGTAACGTAACCGAGACAATATGCTCTCGACCTGCATGGGCCACCACAAAAACATGTCACGTCCCAGTCCCAAAAATACGTAGGACTAGGACACGTAAGCATGCCAGCCGCATGGATATGGCAACTCCAATATATGGAAACCAAATCCATACGTACGCTGTAATATGAATATAAAATCCACAAGTGGTATAAAATGTAATACAAGTCACAGGGTAAAATCTAAATCTCATCCACCAAAATCATATAGAAATAAATAACCAGTATCTATGAAACTAGATCTCAATAAGAAGTATCTAAGGATGATAGTTGGATGGAAACAAATCCACTACCAACTCGAATATAAGAGCAAATACAATATGAGTACAACACCATAACACAATATAAGAATACCAACTATCCATCACAGCTCGAAGAGAAGACATAATCGGATCACATGTAACCATCCAAATCTGCGCTCCTGCAAATACTCAAGAAAAGATATACCTGGCAGCGGACCAGGTCCTCAGAGGGACGTAACAAGATACAGAAAATACGAGCCAATTTGAATACAGTAAACATGCATATGGTTTGAAAATAGATAAGTACGCTGTATAAGACAATCTATATGAATGCAAATAAGGATAACTTTTTGACGTATGGGCAAGGGTAGTCTACTCGATCTAAGCCTCACAACTCACACACCCGTCTAGAACATCAGAAATCGACATACCTCTGGGGTAGCGACCAGCGCGACTCTACAGAAATCGACATACCTCTGGGGTAGCGACCAGCGCGACACACGTCCGTAGTGCGAACTATATACTACGGTTTACCAGAGTGGTTAAAATCCCATACGCCTAATGATTGTCCTCTCATGATACTAAGTGGCAAGTGTGTGTCAACATATCTAATATATAGTAATGACTGAAAGAAACTACACATGCAATAAATAAACAGAAATGTAATAAATATACATAAATATACTAAGCATACAAAATACTGTAAGCAATTTGGCAAGGTATCTTGCCTGGGGTCCTGCTGCTTGTATGAATCAGGGTCCAAGTCACAGTCCAAATAGCCTATGTATTACAAATTTATCACGTCAAAAGATAATTTATTTTAATTTATTTAATTCTGGAATAGTTACTCTAAAATCCTATTTTAATCTTATTATTCTGATTTTTATGTTAATTCCTAAATTTTGTCCAAAGAAACTGAATTTTATCAACTCGAGACTCATGGCACGCAAATCGAGGCGATCTGTTGACCAAAAAGTCAACCGATACAAACTCGACTTTCATGCATGATTTCCTGTAGATTTCAGCATCAAAAACATACTGGAATTTACGGCTCGTCTGAATTCAAATTCGTTTGGGAATTATGGCACATACAAATTTTGTATTATGCACCGATGGTTAAATTCTAACCTAGAAGTTCTACAGAATTAAAAGTATATAAATACTTAGAAATAAATTTTGAGAAAAATATATGTCGATTATCTCGACATTAGCTTTCCGAAACTTTAAACGGTTCGTGATTCTGATTCCTGGTTCTCCCGGAATCGCGAATACATCGAAACACGTCTATTTTCGGACATGCTGTGCTCTACGAATTTTCCAGAATTTAATACTCATAATTTCGTAAAAAAATTTATATAATCAGAAAGCTAACCTCATTATCGTTCTAACAAAAAAAACTAGGCCTCGTTTGGAGTCCGGAGCTAGGAGATATCGTCTTTTTAATTCGTCATAACTAGTAGAAAATGAGGCTAAATTTATGACGAATTTTGACTATTTTTGGACGAAAAAGAGAGTAATTTGGGAAAAAAATATGAAGGATGAGGTATTTATAATGGTGGAGACTACTTAATTAAATACAACTATGATTGGTTAATTTGGATAGGATTATGATGAATTTAAATAAGGATATGATATACATGAAGTTGATTTCCTAGTAGGTTCATGATTTGAATTAATTTAAAGTAGAGTTTGAATCTATCTCAATAATTTATAATCTTGAATATAATTAAATATAATACAAATAATTTATAAAATCTTATTAATATATATTAACACTAAATTAGCATCTATCTAATATTAAGACTATATATATCCAAATAAATCCTAATTAATTTTAAAAATCTAAAATAACCTAAAAATGATTCTAAATAAATATTTATATAAATAAATATATCAAAAAATTTATTTGCTAATTAAATAACATAATACTCTAAAGAAATTCAATACATATAATAATATAAAATATACATAAAATATCTATTTTGGGTGAGGGGGTTTACAATATGTCTATGTGTATATATATATATGTATATGTGTAAGTGTGCTTGTGTGTGCATATGTATATATATATATTTGAATGTGTATGTGTATATATATATATCTTAGAGTGTGTGTGTGTATTGATATATGTATATATATATATATATATATATATATATATATATATATATATATATATATATTTGTATGTGTGCATATATATATTAATATGTGTGTTTATATATATAGCTATGTATATATTTGTATGTGTGTGTGTGTATTAGTGTGTTTGTGAGTGTGTTAGTGTGAGTGTTAGAGAGTAGATATAAGTGTATATATATAGGTATTTAGTTGTTTATATATAAAGTTATATGTGTATATATATATATTTATAGAGTGATATATATATATATATGTATAGGAGTGTGGGTGTGTGTGTTTGCGAGATGGAGGGGGGTTCAGCCGCAGCGAGGCAGCAGCTGCTGCTGCACTGCAGCAGCAGCACAGCAGCAGCAGGGAGCTGCAGCAGCAGCAGCAAAGAGCAGTAGCAGCAGCAATGCGAAGCACAGCAGCAGCAGTAGCAGTACATGCAGGAGCAGCAGCAGCAGGAATAAGAAGCTCCA
Source organism: Iris macrosiphon (assembly GCA_036927795.1). NCBI lineage: Eukaryota > Viridiplantae > Streptophyta > Magnoliopsida > Asparagales > Iridaceae > Iris > Iris macrosiphon. The sequence continues at coordinate 198,160,209 of JAYESA010000007.1, forward strand.
GCAGTAGCAGCGGGTAGTAGCTAGTGAGGGAGGAAGAGAGATTGATATATATATATATATATATATATATATATATATATATATATATATATATATGTTAATAGATAGATAGATAGATATATCAATGGATAGATAGATAGGTAGATGGATAGATAAATAGGTAAGATAAGTTATTAGATACATAGATAGATAGATATCTAGATAGTTAGATAGCTAGATCTAGATAACTAGTTAGATAGATAGTTAGATTATTAGATGGATAGATAAGTTATTAGATAGTTAGATAGTTAAATAGCTAGGTAAATAGATAGCTAGTTAGATAAATAGATAAGGAGATACATAGATAGATAGGTATACCTATAGATAATTAGATAGGTAGATATATGGTAGATACCTATATCTATATGATAGATATATATATACCTATAGCTAGATAGATAGTTAGATATCTAGATATAGTTATATATACATATATATTTATGCGTAGGGTAAGGTAATGGGTATTAGTGTATATGTGAGTGTGGATATCTATGTATATAGGTGTATAGATACTTAGATATATAAAAATATGGTAGATATATATATTACCTAGCCTAGATTAATAACTAGGTATATAATTATTAGTTAGATAGCTAGTTAGAGGGGTTTGAGAGCGGTATCTCAATACCTTGAGATACCGAGGTATCTCAATACCTTGAGATACCGAGGTATCTCAATACCTTGAGATATCCAAGGTATTGAGTTTCGAGCGGGGTATTTGAGCATTAGCCTAGGAAATGTCTTGGAGTAGTTTTTATATGTTTATGTATATATATTTACGCGTGCTAGCATATGTTTTAGCGGGTTTAGGCGGGGTGCGTGGCCTAGGGCGAGGTATCGGATACCGAGGGTATCCCGGTATCTCGATTAGGCGAGTTTGTGAGTTTAGTAGCTTAATGAGCTCGATTTGACCTAGAATTTCAGGGACACCCTAGTTTGACCTAGCTTTGACCATAATTGTCCCCGTTGACCGTAAAAAGTCAACGTTTGACCTAGTTTTGACCTAGAGTTGACTTTTTAGACCCCGGGTTGACTTTTTGACCCGATTTTCACCGGTTTGACCCGTTCGACCTAGAATAGCCCTAGAAGTCTATTTTTAATTATTTTATATCAGTTTAAATGCTTAGAACCCTGTTTAATTTTGCTTTTCGCATTAGGTCCTTGCGACACCGGTCCGGATCTCGATCCTCATCAGTTGCTCAGGACATCAGGCGAGTACCTACCTCTGATAGTTTCTATTTCATGATAGCGTTTATATCATCTGTTCTAGAACTGTAATACTTGATTCTGACATATTGTTACACGAGCTAGTACTAGTGGATCCCGTCATGAGATGCTATCCTCCTTACCGTGTTCAGCGGGTACTCTATCACGTGTATTTCATCATGTGCTTCGGGTATTGATTCTCATGTGCTATCATGTGCTTATTGTGCTCTCGCCTTCGTGTGCGCGAGCTATTATCATGTACGTAGCGTGTTGTGATTGGATCCAATGGTATTAGTGGGGGAGGGGAGTAGGAGTTGGTTATGTGATCAAAGCCAAACAGTATTCATGTGTATGTCGGTTATGCAACTCACGCATAACGGAGTTATCGTAGTATTTTTCATGTGCAACCTAAGTCGATCACATAACGAACTTGTGCTCAAGGCACTTAGCTAGTATTCATGTTTCTCACCTGTAGTTACTTTTCCACTACTTGTATCGTTCTCCAGTTTACATTGCAGCTACTTATTGTGCTCCAGCTTATATTTATTTCCTGTGCATCTTGTATCATTTTCTATTGCTCGTCATATACACCTTACCATGTATTTGGAGTTGCTTTCAGAGTTATGTACTTCGCTCCAGTCCTGACTGGGCATATTTTTTCCAGAGGATCCTGAGGACTATTGCCCGACGTTCTACGGGTCGGGTGTTGACGACTGTTGTGACCCCGTGATCGAGGAGGAGTGCGCCGAGGAGACGCCTATAGCAGCCTAGTTAGCTAGGTGGGTTTCCTGGGTTGGTCCCAGTGTTTTATTTTGGATGATTGTACTTATTCTTTTGTGGCTGTGAGATGTTGTAGCTATTATGGCCTTGGACTGTATTATTTTGGACTATCTTGCTCTCTTGGTTCTGTTTCTTTGTTTATATCATATCGTGCTTATATTCTTCCTCTAGATTTTGTGATTGAGATTATTGATATATATATTGCGTGGTTGTCCTCCTTTTGGAGAGGATTTTGATATATATATATTGCGTGGTTGCCCTCCTTTTGGAGAGGATTTTGATATATATGTTGCGTGGTTGCCCTCCTTTTGGAGAGGTCATGCCGGATTTTTCTGTGAGATATAGATAGATATGGTTGACCTAGAACGGACCTTTACAGCGTTCTACCGCCAATTCTGCGGCGTAGGCTGGACGTACCCACGGCTCATGCCCGATTTTCGGGTGCGGGTCGTGACACATTTTTGGTGGTGGCCCATGCAGGTCTAGTTTTAGGTTTACCTGCAATAGGATATATGCTGAGAGAGAGTGTGCTCAATCACAACTAGGACCCTTCCTGCTTTCTTTTGCTATCTTTAAATTTTCCTGAAATTGTTTTTTTTTGCAATATTACTGTCCTTCATTGATGTTATTATTTCTTGTACTATATTGACTTCTTTTGATCTGTGTTCAGGATGCCTCCGAAGACCAGATCTCAGCGCACCGCCCCAGCAGCTGCCACCGAGAGGTCTGCCACCTCTCGACCTGCTCGACTTCCGGCAGTCGCTACCGCTCCTCTTGCCACTCCTGCGGTTGAGGGAGCGTCAGTTTCTCTCGGAGATCCCCTTACTCCCATTGATCCGAGAGTCACCCCAGTTGTCCCGGTGGTACCTCCTCCACCACCGCCTGCGCCAGTGGATGCTACGCAGTTGTTCGCATTCTTCCGAGAGATAATGGATGCGCAGTACCGCCAGACAGATGTTATGAGGATGGGCATTGAGAATGCTCATCAGGTGGCTATGACAGCGGTCGACAGAGTGGCTCAGATCCAGCCACAGCCAGAGCAGGCTCAGTATCCTAGGCCGGGAACTATCATCGATTTTCAGAGGATGCGGCCTAAGGAGTTCTGCGGCACAGAGGGGATCCTGTACGTCGACGACTGGATCGAGCATATAGAGGGCATCTTCAGGCTAGCGATGATCCCAGCCAGCATGCAGATAGAGGCAGCGGGCAGCCAGATGTTCGACCTTGCCCTCACTTGGTTCCGCACAGATACGCGGATAGCAGCTCCGGGATTGACTTGGGAGGCTTTCAAGAAGCTTTTCAAGGAGAAGTTCTTCCCGGACGTGGCTCTCAGTGCCTTAGAGAGTCAGTTCGAGGCGCTCGTCCAGGGAAGTATGTCAGTGGACGAGTATACAGCGGAGTTCTGCCATCTGGGCAGATTTATTGACGGGTTGTCTGAGGCAGCGAAGGCGCAAAAGTTCCGCAAGGGCTTGGTCATGGCGGTCAGGTCCTTGACTAGGAGCGACCGCGAGGCGACCTTCGAGCAGATTGTCAGCGACGCACAGAGAGATGAGGATGACCTAGAGCTGAAGACGAAGAGGAGCAGAGATGCTTCAGGAGCAGGTAGCAGTGCAGGCCCAGCCAAGAGGCCATTCCAGCAGACCCAGCAGCACCAGGGTCAGGGTCGTGCGCCATTCTGGCAGGCGCCCCAGCAGCAGAGGCAGGGTCAGCAGCAGGGCCAGAGGCAGCCCATCGTTTGCCCTTTCTGTAAGAAGCCAGGGCACGGATGGGAAATATGCAGAAAGAGGTTGGGCAGATGTTTATTGTGTGGCGCAGCAGATCACCAGCTGAAGGATTGTCCTTCAGCACTTGCCCGTCCAGCTCAGGGCGGAGGAGCCGCTCAGAGGGCACCAGCCAGAGCACCTGCAGCGCAGCAGAGAGGTCAGCCTTTGCAGACTCAGCAGTAGAGGTTCGCCCAGCACCAGCAGCAGCACCGAGGAGGACAGCAGGGGCGAGCTTTTGCTCTGACAGTAGACGAGGCCAAGCCAGTTGGTGACGTTATCTCAGGTTCTGTTCTTCTTGATTCCATTCCAGCACTTGCTTTATTTAATTCCGGTGCTTCCCATAGCTTTGTGTCTGTATCTTTTGCTATTAGACACCATCTTGTTGCTGAACCTTTAGCTAGACTCTGCAAGATCATCCTAGTCTGTGATGTCTGCAAAGACCGGAGAGTTACCTTGGGAGGCCGGGAGTTGAGTGTGTGCCTACTCGTAATGCCACTTCCGAGCTATGATATTGTACTCGGGATGGATTGGTTGAGTACGCATTGTGCTAGTATAGATTGTCGTGGAGGCAGAGTTTTGTTTAGTCCGTCGGGTGCGCCAGAGTTTCAGTTTGCCAGAGGAGCAGCAGAGCAGACCGAGGGAGTCTTCTGCGGAGCCCTGGTGGTAGAGTCGAGGTTGCTACATCCACTGATAGAGGAATATATGGATGTCTTTTCGGAGGAGTTGCCAGGGTTACCTCCGGACAGAGATGTGGAGTTCTCTATAGACTTGGTGCCAGGCGCGGAGCCGATATCCCAGCACATCTATAGAGTCAGCAACAGTGAGCTGATAGAGTTGAAGAAGCAGGTGGATGAGCTTCAGGACAAGGGATTTATCAGATCTAGTTCTTCTCCGTGGGGTGCTCCGGTACTTTTTGTGCCGAAGAAGGATGGATCGATACGGATATGTATCGACTACAGGGCTCTGAACAACCTCACAATCAAGAACAAGTATCCGCTGCCGCGTATTGATGATCTTTTTGACCAGTTGAGCGGAGCGAGGGTGTTTTCCAGGATTGATCTGAGGACAGGCTACCACCAGGTGAAGGTCAGGAAGGAGGATATTCCGAAGATAGCTTTTCGGACCAGATATGGACAGTATGAGTTCTTGGTGATGCCGTTTGGGTTGACTAATGCCCCGGCAGTGTTCATGAATCTGATGAACAAGGTGTTCCATCAGCATCTGGAGAGGTTTGTGGTGGTGTTTATAGATAATATCTTGGTGTATTCGAAGACCCCAGAGGAGCACGAGGAGCATCTGAGGATAGTGCTGGAGACTCTCAGGAAGGAGAAGCTTTATGGAAAGCTCTCGAAGTGTGAGTTCTTCCTTGACAAGGTTGAATTCCTTGGTCATGTGGTGACTGGAGAGGGTATCTCGGTGGATCCGAGAAAGATCATGGCAGTTGAGGCATGGAGTGCTCCGAGTTCAGTAGCCGAGGTCAGGAGTTTCCTGGGACTGGCAGGTTACTACAGGAGATTTGTTCAGGATTTTTCTCGGATTGCAGAGCCGTTGTCCAGGCTGACCCGGAAGGACGTAGAGTTTGTTTGGTCAAAGGAGTGCCAGATCGCCTTTGATGAGCTGAAGAGGAGGTTGACGACAGCTCCAGTGTTGACGTTGCCATCAGGTTCTGGAGGATTTACTATCTATAGTGATGCATCGGGGAAGGGACTGGGTTGTGTGTTGCAGCAGAATGGGAGGGTGATTGCCTATGCTTCCAGGCAATTACGTCCTCATGAGAAGAACTACCCTACCCACAATTTGGAGTTGGCAGCGGTCATCTTTGCTCTGAAGTTGTGGAAATACTATTTATACGGAAAGCGTGTAGAGATCTTCACAGACCACAAGAGCTTGAAGTATGTGTTTACCCAAAAAGAGCTGAACATGAGGCAGAGGAGATGGTTGGAGTTGATGAAAGACTTCGACATATCATTGCAGTACCATCCAGGGAAGGCAAACGTAGTTGCGGATGCGTTGAGCAGGTATCCGGTAGCTATGTGCCTGACTACAGATCGTTATCTTCTGGCAGATCTTGAGAGCTTGGGCATTGAGGTGATAGTGCCTGGAGTTGAGATGCAGATGTGGGAACTGCAGATTCAGTCAGAGTTGGTAGACCGGATCAGGGCTACACAGTTTGAGGATGAGTCCCTGAGGAGCATCAGGGCGCAGGTTCAGATGGGATTATCATATGACTTCACCATTGCTGATGATGGTTCATTGCGGCACGGTACCAGGTTGTGTGTGCCGAGTGGGACATTGCGCGAGGAGGTTCTCCAGGAGGCGCATCGATCCCAGTACTCTATGCATCAAGGTGCCAACAAGATATATAGAGATCTGAGACAGCATGTATGGTGGTACGGGATGAAGCGGGAGGTAGCACGCTCCGTATCCCGATGCTTAGTGTGCCAGCAGGTGAAGGCAGAGAGGCAGAGGCCAGGAGGTTTACTCCAGCCGTTATCCATTCCGGAGTGGAAATGGGAGCATGTGACCATGGATTTTGTTTCTGGACTTCCCCGTTCTCCAGGCGGGAAGGATGCGATTTGGGTCATCGTGGACAGGTTGACCAAATCGGCCCACTTTCTACCATTCAAAGTGGGTACGTCTACAGAGAGGCTAGCAGAGATGTATGTGCGCCAGATAGTCAGACTGCATGGAGTTCCAGTGAGCATAGTATCAGATCGGGACAGTCGCTTTACTTCGCATTTCTGGAGGAGTCTGCAGGCTAGCTTGGGCACCCAGCTCAAGTTTAGTACTGCATATCACCCGCAGACAGATGGTCAATCAGAGAGGACCATTCAGACACTTGAGGACATGCTTCGCACTTGTGTTTTGGATTTCAGAGGCTCTTGGGAGGATCACTTGCACTTGGTAGAGTTTGCTTACAACAACAGCTACCAAGCCAGTATCGAGATGTCACCTTTTGAGGCGTTGTATGGGCGGAGGTGTCGCACTCCGTTATCATGGGATGATGTAGGTAAGAGAGCTTTGCTTGGCCCGGAGATGGTGGTTGATGCAGCGGAGAAGGTCAAGCTCATTAGAGATAGACTTCGGGTGGCGCAGGACAGGCAGCGGCATTGGGCCGATAGCCACCGGAGACCTTTAGAGTTCGAGGTATAGCTTATAATCTAGATTTTGTTCTTGTGTTTGTTTGTGATTGCTTATTTTAGACTAAGTGCTGAGACCTTGTTTGTGCTAGGTTGGAGATCTGGTGTTTCTGAGGATTTCTCCGACGCGGGGCACTATTCGCTTCGGTGGAGGCGGGAAGCTTAGCCCACGTTTCGTCGGACCCTTCCGTATTCTTGAGAGGGTCGGCGCCGTGGCGTATAGGCTTGAGTTGCCGCCTACGCTGGAGGGAGTTCATGATGTGTTCCACATGTCACAGTTGAGACGGTACGTGGCGGATCCCAGTCACGTATTGGATCACTCGGAGATCGCAGTGGGCCCTACTCTTAGCTATCCAGAGCAGACGGTAGAGATTCTGGATCGGCGGGAGAAGGTGTTGAAGAACCAGACTGTTCCCTTGGTTCGCGTCGCGTGGAGGCATCACTCTCCAGGGGAGTCGACCTGGGAGAGGGAGGATGAAATGCGCGAGCGATACCCCTATCTCTTCGAGCCCTGAGGTATGGTTCTTTCTTTGCATTCCTGTCCTAGTTTCGTCTTTTAATTTCGAGGACGAAATTATTTTAAGGAGGGTAGACTTGTCACTACCCAATTCTAGAAAATAGGGTATATTTTTTATTTTATTTGATAAATAGTGGATTGTATTTAATTAATTATATTTATATTTATTTGGTGCTTGTCTTATTTTTTTAATGATTGTTTTAGGGTTTTGGCTAGTCTGGACCCATGTCAGACCCTAGTGGACCCATGTCCGACCCAGCCCACACCCTTGTGAGAATTATTTTGGGGCTTAGAAATATTTATTATATTTTTAGAAGGTTAGTGGGAGAGGTTTGGAGCTAGTTTGAGTGCTTTTGGAACCCGAAACCCAAAACCGAGTTACGGGAGGGCATTTTGGTCATTTGGAACTTGTGTAACCCATTTAATAGTGTGGCCGGCCCCTACCTACCCCCATTTTTCTGTGAGCACAGCAGCAGCCCTCTCCCTTGTGTTCTACTACTTCTTCTTCTTCTCCACTTCTTCTTTCTTCTTCCTTCTTCTTCAAGGTGAGTTCCCCTTCCAATTTTCTTCTTTCTTTCTTCCATTCCTTCACCTTATGCTAGCCCTAACCTTGCATTTTCCCTAACCTAGGTGTGAGGAGCTTAGATCTAGTGTGGAAGCTAGATTTGGTGGCTTGGAGCTTGAGGGAGGTGATTTCTAGGGGTTGTGAGACTTTGGCCTTGGGATTTCAACTCCCAAGAGGTAAAACCTAACTTTTCCCTTGTTAATTATTTTTATATAGTGTAATTAGTGTTGTAGAACCTTCCTAGACCCTAAGCCTACCCGTGGGAGGAAGTTGGAACTAGTTTGGCTGAGTTTAGAGACTTTGACATTAGGTTTTGTGTCGAATTCGGATAGAATCCGAATTTGGCCCAATTTTGGGTGATGCCCTAGGTTAGACGGACCTAGGTAGATGTTGTCGGGTGTCTTGGGGGTGGGTGCGTGTCTCCGTTTGGACACGGGAAGCCGTGTCGCGAAGAAACGGGCGTTTCGGGCGAAATTAGGGTTTTCGTCGTCGCCGATTCTAAGTGCATGCGCGTTTCCGCCATGGGCCTACAATCGATGCGGGAGCATATTTTCTAGGATCTAGACATCGTTTAGAACGTGTGGGTAAATTTTGGGCCGATTTCGAGTTCGTTTGGTATGCGTTTCAGGAGGTTTTCCGAACCGCGCACCACGTGTTCGTCGAAATGACCGAACGGTCATTTCGACTTGGTTTCCTCGTTTCGGGCTTGTGCGCGCGTTGGGTTAGTATCGGGGAGTGTGTGCTAGAGTTTTCGAGTTATATTTTAGGGTATTGGTGAGTGTCGGGGTCGTTGGGCGTGAGTGGGGCGTGTGGTTTGTGTGTTGTTGTGTGTTGTGTTAGTGTATATGTCTATATATATATATATATATATATATATATATATATATATATATATATATATGTATGTATATATTTATATGTATGTGTGTTTATGTATATATATTTATATATATATGTGTGTATTTATATCTATGTGCTTGTGTGTGTATATGTCTATGTGTATATATATATATGTATATGTGTAAGTGTGCTTGTGTGTGCATATGTATATATATATATATTTGAATGTGTATGTGTATATATATATATATCTTAGAGTGTGTGTGTGTGTATTGATATATGTGTATATATATATATATATATATATATATATATATATATATATATATATATATATATATATATATATTTGTATGTGTGCATATATATATTAATATGTGTGTTTATATATATAGCTATGTATATATTTGTATGTGTGTGTGTGAATTAGTGTGTTTGTGAGTGTGTTAGTGTGAGTGTTAGAGAGTAGATATAAGTGTATATATATAGGTATTTAGTTGTTTATATATATAGTTATATGTGTGTATATATATATATATTTATAGAGTGATATATATATATGTATAGGAGTGTGGGTGTGTGTGTTTGCGAGATGGAGGGGGGTTCAGCCGCAGCGAGGCAGCAGCTGCTGCTGTACTGCAGCAGCAGCACAGCAGCAGCAGGGAGCTGCAGCAGCAGCAGCAAAGAGCAGTAGCAGCAGCAGTACGAAGCACAGCAGCAGCAGTAGCAGTACATGCAGGAGCAGCAACAGCAGGAATAAGAAGTGTGTGCAGTAGCAGCGGGTAGTAGCTAGTGAGGGAGGAAGAGAGATTGATATATATATATATATATATGTTGATAGATAGATAGATAGATATATCAATAGATAGATAGATAGGTAGATGGATAGATAAATAGGTAAGATAAGTTATTAGATAGATAGATATCTAGATAGTTAGATAGCTAGATCTAGATAACTAGTTAGATAGATAGTTAGATTATTAGATGGATAGATAAGTTATTAGATAGTTAGATAGTTAAATAGCTAGGTAAATAGATAGCTAGTTAGATAAATAGATAAGGAGATACATAGATAGATAGGTATACCTATAGATAATTAGATAGGTAGATATATGGTAGATACCTATATCTATATGATAGATATATATACCTATAGCTTGATAGATAGTTAGATATCTAGATATAGTTATATATACATATATATTTATGCGTAGGGTAAGGTAATGGGTATTAGTGTATATGTGAGTGTGGATATCTATGTATATAGGTGTATAGATACTTAGATATATAAAAATATGGTAGATATATATATTACCTAGCCTAGATTAATAACTAGATATATAATTATTAGTTAGATAGCTAGTTAGAGGGGTTTGAGAGCGGTATCTCAATACCTTGAGATACCGAGGTATCTCAATACCTTGAGATATCCAAGGTATTGAGTTTCGAGCGGGGTATTTGAGCATTAGCCTAGGAAATGTCTTGGAGTAGTTTTTATATGTTTATGTATATATATTTACGCGTGCTAGCATATGTTTTAGCGGGTTTAGGCGGGGTGCGTGGCCTAGGACGAGGTATCGGATACCGAGGGTATCCCGGTATCTCGATTAGGCGAGTTTGTGAGTTTAGTAGCTTAATGAGCTCGGTTTGACCTAGAATTTTAGGGGCACCCTAGTTTGACCTAGCTTTGACCATAATTGTCCCCGTTGACCGTAAAAGTCAACGTTTGACCTAGTTTTGACCTAGAGTTGACTTTTTGGACCCCGGGTTGACTTTTTGACCCGATTTTCATCGGTTTGACCCGTTCGACCTAGAATAGCCCTAGAAGCCTATTTTTAATTATTTTATATCAGTTTAAATGCTTAGAACCCTGTTTAATTCTGCTTTTCGCATTAGGTCCTTGCGACACCGGTCCGGATCTCGATCCTCATCAGTTGCTCAGGACATCAGGCGAGTACCTACCTCTGATAGTTTCTATTTCATGATAGCGTTTATATCACCTGTTCTAGAACTGTAATACTTGATTCTGACATATTGTTACACGAGCTGGTACTAGTGGATCCCGTCATGAGATGCTATCCTCCTTACCGTGTTCAGCGGGTACTCTATCACGTGTATTTCATCATGTGCTTCGGGTATTGATTCTCATGTGCTATCATGTGCTTATTATGCTCTCGCCTTCATGTGCGCGAGCTATTATCATGTACGTAGCATGTTGTGATTGGATCCAATGGTATTAGTGGGGGAGGGGAGTAGGAGTTGGTTATGTGATCAAAGCCAAACAGTATTCATGTGTATGTCGGTTATGCAACTCACGCATAACGGAGTTATCGTAGTATTTTTTATGTACAACCTAAGCCGATCACATAACAAACTTGTGCTCAAGGCACTTAGCTAGTATTCATATTTCTCACCTGCAGTTACTTTTCCACTACTTGTATCGTTCTCCAGTTTATATTGCAGCTACTTATTGTGCTCCAGCTTATATTTATTTCCTGTGCATCTTGTATACTTTTCTGTTGCTCGTCATATACACCTTACCATGTATTTGGAGTTGCTTTCAGAGTTATGTACTTCGCTCCAGTCCTGACTGGGCATATTTTTTCCAGAGGATCCTGAGGACTATTGCCCGACGTTCTACGGGCCAGGTATTGACGACTGTTGTGACCCCGTGATCGAGGAGGAGTGCGCCGAGGAGACGCCTATAGCACCCTAGTTAGCTAGGTGGGTTTCCTGGGTTGGTCCCAGTATTTTATTTTGGATGATTGTACTTATTCTTTTGTGGCTGTGAGATATTGTAGCTATTATGGCCTTGGACTGTATTATTTTGGATTGTCTTGCTCTCTTGGTTCTGTTTCTTTGTTTATATCATATCGTGCTTATATTCTTCCTCTAGATTTTATGATTGAGATTATTGATATATATATTGCGTGGCTGCCCTCCTTTTGGAGAGAATTTTGATATATATATTGCGTGGTTGCCCTCCTTTTGGAGAGGATTTTGATATATATGTTGCGTGGTTGCCCTCCTTTTGGAGAGGTCATGCCGGATTTTTCTGTGAGATATAGATAGATATGGTTGACCTAGAACGGACCTTTACAGCGTTCTACCGCCGATTCTGCGGCGTAGGCTGGACGTACCCACGGCTCATGCCCGATTTTCGGGTGTGGGTCGTGACAGTAGCGCCCCATCCCTGATCCGACCGGATGATTTACTACGTAACGGACTTATGGCTAGTCTTACTCAAATTTTGAACTTAATATAAAATGACCCTTTCAATATTGAATCATGGCGGACGAATAAACGAGAATTATTCCAACTCATGGTTTGGCTTCTGTTGGAATAAGTCCTAGATGCAGCGGACTGCGTCTTGGCGGGTGAGCTTCTTATAAGAATCCCTTCGATGGGACCAATTGGTTGTTGCTTTTCTTTTGTGAGGTTTTTGATGAAGTATTTTCGCGTTGTTATCTGTTTTCGTTTTCTAAAAAATTCGCTAGGACGGATTGGGAACGGATTCTAACACGATGTTGGTGCCATTACAGGAACGCGTGTAGTTGACGTTTGATCGTAGCAAAGCGAGTCTCATTGCCTTAGCACATTCTCTAATCGGTGGGGTGGTTCGGTCCTTTATTCTCTACTCGGTCGCGTAAATACTCTAATTGCCTCGAATACGTTCATATCGACAATGTCTGGCTGAATATAAACATAAATGTTAGCCACAGTGCATGCTTACCACTAAGGAATAGAATATGGGATAATTGTAATCGTCAAGCGCATCTGTGCGCGTGGCCTATAACTTAAGCTTCGTACGCGGAGCCAACAGTTGTGGTATGAACCATGAAATTGTTGAAAGGAATACGATATTAGAAACATCATTTTTGCATGGTACCTCAGAATATTTGGTGCCTACGGTACACCAAATCAGAACATACGGCTTGGAGGAAAGATTGAATCAGCGCATGAGTTCATAAATAATATTGCTTAAATTTGCTTTATTTCATGCATATGTATCAAAGATAAATTGCACAAGCATTTGTATGATCATGGACAACTTGTGTACAAGGTTAATGTTTCCTTGAAACGGTATCCAGGGCACCGGAACGGAATCGACCTAGGAGGGAAATAATGGAACGTGCTAAGGCACGGGACATTACAGGACCTACAGAGGGATCGCAACTTGACTGGGAGGATTCATCGAAATGCCTTAAAATAGTCCATCATGGTGTCTTCAATGTCACCAATGACCGCATATAAGATAGTACTCTTGCTAATGTATTGTCTTGTGCAGACGGTAAGTATCTTATGTTTCAATGCAAGGACACGTACGTCGAGTGAATAAGCTACCACTGATGCGTGCATTATATATTCAATTTACTGCTTTCCAATGTTCCTATGATACGAACTGCAAATTCACTATAGTTCTTGATAGCAAGATAATATTCAATATATGTGTCCCTTTTATAAGCAGCGTCGGTTTAGGCGAATGGGCTCGTCCCGTTCATCAGTACAAGTAGGTGTACTGATACCCAATATCTCGGGTGTCCGGAACGCGGAGGGCGCACGGTACTAGGCTGAAGCTGAAGATCGAAGAGATGATGTGAAGCTCTTCCTATTTTGAAGTATAGATGAAGCTCAATTTATTTTGAAGGCATTTTGTAACAATCTACATGAATGGTGTAATGTATGGAACAAGTATTATTCATGGCAGCTTGTTTGTTCTTTTGTTATTTCAAGCAATGTAGCCGTTAAGGCATAAGCAATGTACTTTATATCAATGTAATATATTTCAAGTTATGAATAAAAAAGCAAGTTTCTTCCTATTCAAATGATGTGTCTCAATATTTTTGTTGCAATGTGACTTATACTCTGTGTTTCAAACGAATTATCAAAAATACACGTTCTTGTCTTGTGAGTTGCGCAACCTAGGCACGCACGGCATCACGTCCGGGGGACGATTATCGACTCTACGGAGTCGAAGCGTGACATTGTGCGTGAGGGGGGCGAAGGGGTGAGGATCCGCCGGGGAGGTGTTGTGTGCGAGAGGGAGGCCCCGACGCCTGAGGCTGGAGGAGGGGCTCGGGAGATGAGGCCAGAGGAGGGGCTCGGGGGATGTCGTCGTCGGAGGTGTTGTGCGCTTGAGTGTTGCCGCCAATGCCGCCGATCGAGGGGCTCGGAGGGATGTCGCCGCCGCTCGAGTCGAGGAGGAGGAGGAAGAGGAGAAAGGGGCTTGGGGGGGGGGGGAACAAAATTTTGGGTCGTTTGAAAAATGAGGAGAGAAAACCAAAAGGAAAAAAGTTAAACGTTTCGTAGCAACGAAAACTATCCGTCTCTAACATATTATTCATAAAGAATGTTATGTTGCTAGTTAGTCGCTAATCCGTCGCTATTTAACGACGGATATATTTTTCCGTCGCTAGCTTTTATCGCTAATTTGCAATATTTTTTTAGTGGTTTGTATTCTTTAAATCAATATATGGACCTTGACATATATATCATCAAATGCCCTTAAGTTCTCAGACAAATTTGAGCAACGAGTTCATCCGATGACTTCCTCAAAAGTAGACTTATCTTTATCAGTACGAGAGAAAAGGGTGCTCAAGAAACATAGGTCTTCGAAGTCTCATCCTCAGCCAGATGTAAAGAGGGGACCCTTTTAACTCGTGTATTTTATCTGGACTTCCTACATGTCAAGGATGTCCATGTTTCACATAGAGGAATGTTGACTTGGGATGGAACGCAATCATGACTTTTCACCATTGTTTGGAATATTTTAACTGGAATTGGAACCGGTTATTCGTGTATCGTGGGTGCTTCTCCCTTTGTTTAGTACTCCCCACCGAATGGATAGACAGAAGAGCATGCTTTATAATATATGCTTAGTTAGGATGAAAGAGTGGCAAAAGCGTGTGCAAAAGCACTTTTTTGTCAAGAAGACTCTGATTTCAGTACATGTTATTTTAGGCTTAGTTATAGTTCTACGGCTCATTTGACTAATAATATGTTAGCGTTCATCGCGCATCTATTGGATCAAGACCGCTGCACGAATCAAGGAAAATGCCTCTTGTTTTTTCTTCAGACTCATGTGGGTATTGCACCTGAATGATTGATAATTCAGTTAGAAAGTAGCAAATCAATTAACTACTACCATGGGGAAATCAAGGTTTCTAGTCCTAGATTTAGGAACAACATGTGAAGGACTCCCGGAAGTTCGCCTGACCTTTGTATCTACTGTCGATAAGCGACCCCACGTTCTGAGAGTTCATGTCCTTATTCTTGCAGCCAATTTTCTGAGGAAACAGTGCATTCTATAGAAATCATATACATGATGTATATATTTTTAAACAAAATTGGAACGAGGAAGAGATGCGGGGAGGCCCGAGCCAGAGCAAGTTAGGTTGGGATATAGAACCGTAAACTCTACTTATCAGTGCATTTTCTAATATGTTCATCCTTCCTTACTTTCGTAGACGTCGGAGTCGTTTGGATGTTCTGAGACGTAGACATTTAGAACTTGTTCGACAATTTGAAATTGTTCTTCTAAAAGATGTTATATTTTGTTTATAAAGAACATAATTTATGCAACATTGTAAATTTTTTGTGTTTGCGGATTGTAAAGTCATGTAACATCGTTCATTGTAATAAGATTCACTATTCATAGTCTGAGTTATTATTTTAACCTAAGAGCTATTATAGTCAGAGGCAGAGTCCAGAAGGGATATGGATGGGTTGTATTCCACCCCAAAAATTGATAGAAAGAAAAAAGAAAAAATTTTGATAGACTGTTGGTTGAATGGTTGCTTGCATTACTGACGTGTGAGAAAATTTGGTAACTGTTGATAGACTATTGGTAGGCTATTGGTTGCTTGACTGTAACATTCCTACACACTTCGTCCTGAAAACTATTTTTGATACTGTTGGTTGCTTGCATTACTGACTTTGAGGAAATTTGGAAAAAGGTACTAGTAGAAGAGAACATTGCAGTTTCTGGATAAATAATCATATATCCTTTCAACTTGAGAAACTTGAAAAAAGTACTGGTATTAGCTATATGGATCCTACTAATTAATTGCTACTTGCTACCATTTGCAATTTTCTATGTTCTCTGTTGGTTGTACTGATTTTGTTTGAGTCGATAAAATTCTGAATATTTGTTGGTATACTCAGCATGGTTCTTCATTGAAGTATGCAACAATTAAGTAAAATAAATAAATCTAAAAAAATTGGTAGTATTTTAGGTGGTACGATATAGTGCCCTCGTGTCGCTCAAACTATATCTAAAATTTAGTCCCTTCTAATTTTAGATGCTAGTTCCGCCACTGATTATAGTTCCGCTGTAAACTATCAATAAAGAAAATCGTTTTCATATATCTTTTGTCTATCAATTTTATGTTTATTTTTTTTTGTAATAACTTGAATCTGAGATATTTTTTCGACCGTGTTTGTCTTTACCTTGTTACAAGTATAATTTAGACTTGTACAACATCACGTTCAATAACGATTTTCGATTCTACAAAACCGAAATGTGACATAAGGGATGGCAAAGAACTGTGTTCGAACGGTTCTTGTGAAATTGATCAAGATGGCACTCGAAATCTTTTTTTTTTTTTGAGATGTTCGACGTTACGTTCGGAACTTTGTGCACGCTGCGTTGCATATTTTTTGGACCCACTACGTACCCTCAATTTCTATTATTTATAAATAGAAGGAATAATACGTTTCGGTGACTCAATTTATCGATCTTCTGCCATCTCTCTTCTCGGTGAATAATACGTTTCGGTGAATAATACGTTTCGGTGACTCGATTTATCGTTCTTCCGCCATCTCTCTTCTCGATAATCACAAATGTCACTCGGTCCATATGATATATATGTATGATTAAAAAAAAAATGTATGATTGTTAGGTAATGTACTAATATTACTTAGTACATTTGATTTGAGCACACAAACAAGAAGATGTGCATGCATCTGCATTGATTGGCCTCCTGTGAGAGAAGTACTACCATGTGCTAGTAGTTAAGACCGTCATGTCTATCTATATAGTTTAATTTGCTATATGACCGACACAAAAAATTCCAGCTATGACATAGCTGAAACTAATAGTAAATTTAAAATGGTTGGCATGAGCAATGGTGAGAATAAAGAGTTCCATACACGCAAGTAATATAGTTCACGAACTTGCTCCCTTGAAAGTGGGAGTTCTGAAAGTAACGGGCGGAGACTAATTGCTAGGGTTAGAAGACTTCTCATGTCCATCTAGAATCCTAGAAAACTCCTCTAACAATATTGGAAATTTTCCAACGAGAAAATATGGGGTCCGAACTCTCTGTGACATATATTAAATTTAGGTCAGTGTTATTGGTACCACATGAAACGGTTAGAACATCACAATTTTGTCAGTTTTTTTCTCAATAAAAATAATTACAATTCTGTTATTCGTCATTCAATTATTTTTGGATAATGTTATTTTTTATTACGTGACATTTAACATGATAACTGATACAACCGTTGATAGAGGACAAATTTTAACGAAACAAAAAAAAACTAATCACCCAAAAAAAAAATTTAATTTTAATTTTTTATACTAATATTATTGTTAATCTAACGTAACGTAGTCCAAAATAGAATATATATATATATATATATATATATATATATATATATATATATATATATTACAACCAGCCACACGTTTTCAGGCTTTTAATGTGTTGAAACTTCATCCCCGTTGCTCATTTTTTTTCCGCAATATATGTGTTTCTTAGCTTAATTTTAAATTAAAACTTTCAGGTCAATAATGCATTGTACTTTCCATCAGTTGACCACATGTCATATGACTTAAAAAATATTTGTTCGTCCACAATCTAGATAGAGCACACGATCATCGGCTCAGATCTTCAAGAAAAACCCTACTAATTTTTTTTCTTTCTTTTAATTAGTTTTCTGTATTTTGTTGCAAAGGTTTGGGAGTATATATTTATATTATATATTGCACTGATTATAAAATTAAATTTGGAGGACAAGCCAAGCAAAAGAAACTTATTTTGCAACAATTCTAAGCTAAATAGCGAAAGGAAAGACATCTTTCTCAGCTGACAGTCGAGATTAGATGGAAAAAAAGAAAGAGATTTCATATAAATTGTATTGGAATATTTTCTAAAGAGCATTTCCAAGAACAAAAGTATTTAACCTGAAGTTACTACTTAAAGCTGATTCTTAGCTTTATCTTAACTAATTTTGTTCTTCCTACTTCAAGTCGTTCTTATGTGAGCTGGACTTTCTCATGATACTTACGCATCATACTACATGTCGGTGAACTTCTTCTACTATGTACTAAGTCCATTATATTTTGGTTAATTTTTTCTCTCCTAAACATAAATTACGAATGGAATGTTGGGTGAGTTTTTCTCCGATTAAAACTAAAAAGTATAAAATAAATACCAATCAAAGACATGGAGACTTGGGTTAAGCTGTAAATGATCCATTCCTATCAAAAAGGCCTTCATTATTCTCATAAACAAATTGGAATCATTCAAATTTGGAATAAGAAAAGAAATCCTATTAGGACAAATATATTCTTGGTGTTGGTGTTGGACGGAGTTTTCAACCTACGAGGAGAATATCTCGAAGTGCGACGAGCATCATTCGTGTGTTGGAGAAACTTGAAAAGTCGAAAGCAGCAAAGATGGTTCGATTTAAACGCGTATCGGAAGCTAATGGAAAAAACCCAGTAGAGTCAGCAGTATATCGTTGCCGATGTACTGTCGATACACCGGTTTGAGACATTTTTGTTCCAAAATAGGTGTTGGTACGTTTTGGCCAAATTTCGATATACCGCTACCGGTATACTGTTTCAGGTGTACCGTCGGTTTACTGGTTTGAGAAAGTTTTGTTCCAAAATAGGTTCTGCCATATTTTGTTATACCTCTACCGGTACATCGATGTCAGGATTGGAGGTTGAAAATATCTATTTTATTAACATTGTTGGATCAATATCAATGGTCCATATCTGTTTGGAATTATGAAGCTTTAAATATGTATTTTTTTAACCCTAATCCGTTATTATCTACTATTAAGAGATCAAAAGGAGAGTTTTTCAAATTTCACAATTTTCTAAGAGAAGATCAAAAGGAAGATTGAGAATTTCAAAGGTTGATTCGAAGATAGTTAGTGTTCGAGGAGTTCTTCGTTGGTTCTTCCTCGTCTTCTCGTCTTCGATAATCTTTTCATACTCTTTTAATATATTTTCATTTGTGAAGTATTGCGGTGATCCATGTGGATCAGTGGAGAAATTTGTAAAGGAGTCGGGTGTATTTTCTTTATTTCATTGGTGGAGGCTTTTCCATGTTGGATCCTGATCTTCCAGTAGTTTTTTTCTGTCCGAATTTTTCACGTAAATATCGTTGTGTTTGTGTTTGGCTATTACTATAATTTTGGCATATTATTTTGTGCATATTTTCTTCGGTCCTCACAAGCTCTCTCGATTTGGGGAACAGTTTCACGTTTTTTTAATAGAGTGGTATCATAACTGTGGTTAACAAAGTTTTGTCTGAACATAGGTTACCAGGTGTCAGGATTTACAATCAAACCGAGTAGAAGAGTTGTTTGTGAAGTCAGTGCGCATGATAAACCTAAACAGCTCAAATTATAACTATTGACGGAGCAAGATGAAAGATTTGTTGTTCGTTAAGAAGCTACATCTTCCAGTATTTTTTTTCGAGAAGCCTAGTGAGAAATTCGATGAGGACTAAAATTTTGAGCATATACAAGTATGTGTGTATATCAGGTAGTTCGTGGACGATAATGTATATAATCATATTGCTGATATTGAGTACGAAAAGATATTGTATGAGAAGTTGAAATCCTTATATGTGAAGAATATCAGGATAAACAAAATGTTCCTGATCTAACATACGACAGATCTTAGGTACAAGGATGATTCGTCCATTACGAATCACTTTAGTGAGTTATGCGTGATTGACCAGTTATCCTCCATGAGAGTAAACTTCGATAACGGGGTACATGGACTTTGGTTGATGTGTATATTGCCAGACTTATGGAAAATCGTACGAGTGTCCATGATCGCTTTTACTTCAGAAGGAATTGTTAGTCTGTATTCGTCAAGAGTGAGGTATTAAATGAAGAGATGTGAAAAAAATTAATCAGGTACTTCATCCACATCCCATTTAGAGGCTCTTGTTTCAGAGAGACATGAGTAAAAACAAAGATTCAGAAGATGACAGAGACAAGAGCAGAGACAAGTCCAAAAGTCGGTTCAAGAACTCTGAGCGTTATCATTGTAGCAAGAAGAGCCACATCAAACATAATTGTTTTGCTTAAAAGAGAAAGAAGAATGTGACAAGTGGAAGTAGAGTGAGAACATGTCACGTCCCGGTCCCAAAATACGTAGGACTAGGAATACGTAAGCATGCCAGCCGTATGTATATGGAGACTCCAATATATGGATACCATAATACACACGTACGATGTAATATAAATATAAACTCACATGTGGTATATATATAGTGTCACAAATCATAGATATACTAATATCATCCACACAACAAGTCATAGAAAAGAAATAACTAAAATAGAATAATGAGTCTGAATAATCCAAAATAATAGTCGGGTGGAGACAAATCCACTACCAATGACTATATCAATACTAAAATGAGGGAGAAGGATAAATCTCCAATATAAATAAGATGATGATATAAAGGTATCAGCGAAGCGATCCATCGCTAGAGATAATCAAAGATGCTCCGAAGGTAAGACCTCATCGGAAGAGATAAGTAGTAAGTCCTTATCCGTGTTCCTGCGAATAGTCATGAACATCTATACCTGGAAAGGGACCAGGTCCTCAAAGGGACGTAACAAGATACACAGAAGCATGCCAATTTGAATATAGTAAACATGCAATATAGACGAAAAATATATAAGTACGCTGTACAAGACAATCTATATGAATGCATAATGAGGACAACTTTTGACGTATGGGCATGGGTAGGCCACTCGATCTAAATCTCACAACTCACATACACGTCAGGGACATCAGAAATCGACATACCGCGGGGGTAGCGACCAGCGAGATTCCAGAAATCGATATACCGCGGGGGTAGCGATCAGCGCGACACACTACCGTAGTGCGTGCTAGATACCACGGTTTACCAGAGTGGTTGTAGCCCATACGCCTACTGATTGTCCTCCCCTCCCATGATACTATGTGTCAAGTGTGTGTCAATATATATATATATATATATATATATATATATATATATATATATATATATATATATATATATATATAACATATACTTATGATTGAAAAAAATACACATGTAATGAATATACAAAAATATAATAAGCATACAAAGTACTGTAAGCAATTTGACAAGGTATCTTGCCTGGTAAGAAAGCTGCAAAGTGTAACATCCAGACGTCAGGCACAATGGATCAGAAGCTACGGTCTCAGAATAAACGTCTCCGGATGCTGAAATAGACATCACCAACGTTCCAAGAATAAGCGAGATAGCTAAAAAACTACCATTTCGTCAAATTTGGATACAGGGGTAAAACTGTAATTTTGGGTCAAAGCGGGGTCCACATGTGGCCCACTTTGCATCAAAAAAGTGTATCAGGGGTAAAGGTCTATAAAAGGGACAAATTATAGGTCAAACCAATTCTAAACGTCAATACGAACTCAATGGTACGTCCAATTTTGGATTCCGATGAGCCGAACACAAATTCGCCCAAAAAGTCAACCGTCGGGCCCGCAAATAGGCGGCTTGGTCAACTGTCTCAGAATTGCATGAAACGTCGATCATAGGACCAGCGTGATACCATGAATCCAATGGCACAAGTTTCGTCGTATTTTGACGAGCGTACACTAAATGGTTCGGTATTTTGCAAAAGTCGCGATACGGGGACTTTTTGCGGATACGGGATAATTCCGACGCGCACATGCGTCCAAATCAGTTTTCACGAAAGTCCACACGTCTGGATATACCATGCGCGCCTTTCAGTGCAATTGGTACGCGACGGGACGGTCCCGTTTGGCGGGTCGCGCTCCGTATCACAATTTTTTGTGTTACGAAAATAAGTTTTTATGGATTTTCAACCTAATTTAATTCAGCATACAACCTCAAATAAAATAATGTAATTGACAGAAAATAATCTCGGTTGTATGTTCTTCACATAGCAAAAATAATTTATAGGTTTGGATCTCTGTGGTGGGAGATACGAGTCATTGAACATGGGTCATCGCAACAGATTTTTGTAATATAAAAACGTGGTTTTTTTAAAGTTGGCGTTGATTTTTACCCAGTTTTTAACGTTGTACGATGGAAACTAATTTACGGAATTTAGAGAGGGATAGGTGGGGATCATACCGACGAAGACGAATCAGAATTTGGTCGAGCGAGGAGGCGGGAAACAGCGCGTGAATAGGGGTTCGTCACTGCAGTTCTCTGTGTGGCGCGCGGGGTCGCGGACGCGGTTGACGGCCGGCCGGCGTGTCCAGGCGGCGGCGCGGATGGCGCTGGAGGTCGGCGGCGGCGCTGGGTCATGGAGGAGGGAGCTAGGGTTAGGGTTAGGGTTTAGGTTTCAATAGTTTATATATAAGGAGAGAGAGCGAGAGAGAGGGGAGCGGAGAAACGGGGATGGGCCGCACGCTGTCGGGTTTGGGGTTCACAGCCGCGGGGGGGGGTGTGGGGGGGGGGGTAGTGTTAGGGTTTTATTTTTTATTTTTTATTTTTTTCTTATTCTTTTTCTTATTCTTTTTCTTTTCTATTACTGTTTCTTATTCTATTTCTTATTCTTTTTCTTTTCTTTTCTATTTCTTATTATTACTACTATAATTACTAATAATAATAATAATATGATTATTATTATTTTTATTTTTATTATTATTATTACTATTACAATATTTATTATTTATTAACACTTATTATTACTACTATATATTATTTATATATATAATTAAGGTATATATAAAATATATTTGTACCCAAAATAAATTCTACAAAAATCTATCCCCTTCCACAAGATTCCTAAAATAAAAATAATAGATTTTGTGCAATAATTCTAAATGATTGATTATCTAGGTAATAAAATCACTACGTATATATTATCTAAATAACTACAAAATAATATAAATAAATTAAATAACTAATTAATTAATTAAATAAAATATTTAAAAAAAATATGGGGTTTTACAAAACACAACAGAGGTTGTCTCAGCACATGGAGGCAATTTCATTATTATAGGTGATGAGATTATCATTAACCTCGCTAGAGAACATTTCTTGGTTGGTGGACTCAGGAGCTTCGGCACACGTATCTCACAACAGGATATTATTTTTTATATGCACAACAAGAGATTGTGGAATGTTGAAGATGGACAACGAGAATGTGTCAAAGACTGTTGCTATATGAGTATGCATTAAAAGACAAATACATGAGCAATTCTTGTAATAAAAGGTATTTATTATGTCCCTGATATCCGTTTCAACCTGGTGTCAGTTGAAAGGTTGGATGATGAAGGATTCTTCAATATCTTTGAGAACTATCATTGGAAGCTTTCCAAAGGTTCGTTAGTAATTGCCAGAGAAATTAAGAAGTCCGGTGTCTACTATATTAAAGAAATCATATAGGGGGCACATGATGTAATGCCCTGCTCCGTTTAGCTCAGCGAGATGACTCAATGGCACAACGATATTCAGACTAGGATTATTCAGTGGCTTGCTTGGAGTCCCGCTCGGACGAGGCAAGTTGTCATTCAGGTGGATGGCTTCGATGAACCTATCTCTGCCTCACCATCACACTTAATAAAATGGGAATCACATGTAGTTCGCTACGCACTAATTGTTGCATGCTAATAAAAAAGATAAACCCACACAACTAAGGGAATAATCCCACCTTATATCATACTGTATTGAACATAGAAACATAAACTTGTTGCTTTAGATAGTATTTCACACCGTTGCTTTAAAATTAGGACGACATATATATTGCATCTTGTGTAGAGTTTGAATTTTCTTATGCTACCACTTAGACTATCGATTTGCTGCCATGAAAGTAGATCTTTATACTGTTGCCACACCTTATCACACAGTTTATATCTCTGTTTCGGAGTATTTCATGGAACGTGGTTCATTCAGGTAGACGTGAAGACTACCAAGTAGTCGTTCCGAGTCAGAGAGAAACATAAAAAGATTTTGGGACTGTAGGTCGATAAGGCAATCCCTGGACTGGGAGCTGCATAGAGATAAAAAGTTTGATATCATCGGAAAGACTTGAGAAGTATGAAAAGTTGAGTAGATATTTATATCTGCATGGTCATTGGATAACTTGTGCACAAGGTAGTTCTAGAATGATCGCCGAGGGGAGCAAGGATAGTATCGGCCCGGGAGAACTTAGTACTAGTCTAGGTGATTCGGGACATTTTGGTGCAGCTAGCCGAAAGGATCGTCGTTTAACCTAGCTAGGGTAGTTGTGCTGACGTACTAACATTTGGTGATTTGGGAACTTTAAGCCTAGCTAGCTGGAAGGATCGTCGTCTAACCCAGCTATGTCCAAAGATGGCTTATGGTGCCAGTGACCCTCATATAGGCTAAGTCGGCATGCTAGCGATAATCTGCGTGCAAGTCATTAGTTGCACAAGAATGAAAGCACTACACACTATATAGTTTGAGCCTAATGTCTTCTACAGAGACGTTTTGACACTTTGAGTGTGTATCTTTGATTCATTATGTATATTGGATATTATCGATGTTTGTTTGACATGGAAGGGCAGATGGTAAGTATTGGTAAGTTAAGTTCATGTTGCCTGTTCATTGCGTGACACTTTCATGCATGTGACACAAGTACATTTTCTTATCATATGCTATAAAACTGATCCTAGGGCAAGATTAGAAAGATAACATAATAATTGTGTGCTCTCACATGATGGACGTGTTGGTTTTGTTAAGTGGACGAAAGGCCCCTCACCAGTACATTTTTATGTACTGACACCCAACCAGACCTCTGTAGGTGCAGGAGTTTCCCTTAAGCGCGCTAAGGCATTGGAGCTTGTTCTGGCGCCTTGGAGCGTTGAGGCCGGAGCTAAAATTTCTTGTATACGACACATAATATATAGAACATCATCTACTGTATCGTTCTCAAGTTATAAGCCTTAGGACATGATTCATTGTAATGAGAGAGAGAGAGAGAGAGAGAAAGAGAGAGAGAGAGAGAGAGAGAGAGCTTGAACGATTGTAACTTGGTTTCGACCCGTTGTAACTTCTATTTCAATATTAATAAAGAGACTTTTACATATCTTTGTCAAATAAAACTTTTTTGCTTGGAGACTTTCGTGCGACGACTCTGTTACTTAGTTGTTTCGTCGGCCGTTTTGGTACTTGTCTTGCACAAGCACAATTTATGCTTGTGCGACATCAAACCTAGCGAGGACGTTCGGTTCTTTGGAACCGGGGTGTGACACATAAGGTGAACGCAGTCAGTGATGCATCTACCAAGTTATAGCACATGCGTCATAGCCATATCAACGAGAAAGGAATAAGCTGCTTGTTGAACAGAAAAATGATTCTGAGACTAAAGTATAAAAAATTGGAGAGATACATGCACTACACTGTTGGAAAGAAGAAAATAATGTCTTTCCAAAGTCATCCAGCTTCAAGGAAGCCAACGTGGTTAGAGTTGGTTCACTTGGATATCTGTGATCCAATGAAGGTAAAATCAATTGGTGATGCTTTTTTTTTAACTTTTATAGATTATTTTTCTGGAAAATCTTGTGTCAATGCTATAATGACCAATGATCATGTGTTGCCTACTTTCAAGGAGTTTCATTCCTCTATTGAAAGGGAGACGGGGAAGAAGTTGAAATGTGTTCAGGACGTCCGATAATAACGACGAATATATTTGTCCCTTTAATGCATATTGCAAAGAGCAAGGGATACGACACCAGAAGTCTCCACTAAAGACGTCTCATCTCAATTTTGTAGCGGGGTGTATGAATATGACATTGATGGAGAGGTTATGGTGTTATATTCTCAGAGGCAAACTTACTAGACAAATATTAGGGTGAGGCTCTCAAGATTGCAGCTTATGTTATTAATTGGTCTCCTAGTGCTGCTTTGTAAGGTGATGTGCTTGATAAAGTATGGTACGGTAAGAAGCCGTCATACAATCACCTTCAAGTGTTTGGGTGTAAGGCCTCTGTGCATGAACCGAAGGATGAGAGTCTAAATACTACAAAAAGAGGCTTTTGGGGACGACTAAAAATCATTTTAATAAATGTATATACTGTCCCAAATATTATTTTGGACAATATATGGGACAGATTTAAATAGTGTTATTAAGGTGGCGTGACAAAACCTTAAGGGACAGAAATAATTATCCTAATTGTTTTTAAGTGACGGTTAAACCAATTGTCTCAAAAATTTATAAATTCTCATATTTATGTGACAGTTCATTAAGCCATCATAAAAGATAAGTATTTTAAAGGAATAAAACCGTCCTAATAATTTGGTGCCAATTTGTTAGGGACGGCATCAAAAGAGTCACAAAAGAATATACTTCACTTTTACGCTTGTGTTAAAACCGTCTTATAAAAGCTTCACTCCTAAGAGGTTTTTTGACATCTACAAATCCGTCACAAACACTAATAACTATCATTGCACCATTCAAAATTAAAAGAAAGAAAAATATATTTTATTGATTCAAATTTATTATATATTGCTCCATTAACAACCAAACAACAAATAAAAAAGAACACAGATAGACGGACACATATAAGTTCCTCATCTCTACTAACATGACATTGATCGCAAAAATATATTTGAGGAAAAAAATTGACTGCTACAATATATGTCTGCATAATATCAACAATACATTATCATGCTTATCATGAATTCCATCCATTTGAGGAAGAGTGAAGCTGCACTCGCTACTTTATTGGATTATATGTTAGTTACTCCAATTTCTTCCATGCTTCTACTCATTCCATTTTCATAGTATCAAATAAATTAAGATAGAGATTAGATTAACATTAAAATAAAAATAAATAACAATGTGTCCATGCTGGAATTCCAGTATCATTATCTAGTTATTCGATACAAAAATCTGATTATCGTACAATTTTTTAGTATTTAATTATGTACTTTATTTCAGTACTTATCATTCAGTGTTGTACTAATGCGATGTTTTTGTCCGTACATTATCAATTGTATATTGGACAAAGTCTCTCCATGTATATATTTCAGCAGTTATTTCATGTTCTATTTTATATTTGGTGTATTTTGTACCCAATTTGATTTTCTATCGTTAACGGACGTCAAATTCGACGTGAAATGACTAATATACTCCTCCATAATCATAATCATAATCATAATCATAATCATAATCATAACCCTCTCTCCCTCCTCCATCACAGAACCTCCCTCCTCTCCCTAACCCTCTTCCTCCTCCAGCTCCTCCTCCTCCTCCCCGCGCCCCCTCCCCCCTTCCCCCCGTCGAAAAAAATCCTGATCCAGCCCGGGCCCATGACCCGGTCAGGGTAGGACCGGGCCGAACCGGTCTGGGTCCGGGCCGAACCGGTCGGGGTCCGGGCTGGTTCACAGTTGGGCCGGGCCAGCCCAATTTTTTTTCTTTTATTTATATATATTTTATATATAATCTATATGATATAAGTTATATGCTAATAAATTCAAGTTAAAATTTATAGATTTTTTGTTACTAAGTTATTTTTGTATAATTTGAAATTTATAAGTTATTTGTTAGAATTTTTTTTATATAACTTTAAGTATAACTTTAACTATAAATTTATTTGAAATTTATAAGTTATATGTTTAGTATAATTTGAAATTTACAAATTTATTTGTTACAAATTTATTTAATTTCTTTATATCAATATTTATATAATTTTAAGTACAAATTAAAATCTAAATATTTATAAGTTGAATATTTTTTTAAATTTTTTTTAAATAACTTATAAAAAAATGTATAAAACTATTTTTTTGAATTTAAATATAAATTTATAACTTAAAATTTAAAGAAGTTATTTATATAGACTTAAAGAAGTTAAATGTAAACAACTAACAATATTAAGTAAGAAAAAGCTGAATTTTTTTTATTAGTGGCAATAAAATTATAAATGTATTATAACATTAAGTAACAAAAATTAGAAAGTTGTAAATGATATTTTATTTGCATAAAGCTTGTAAAAAATGTACAAGTCTTTTAAAAAAAATTCGTCGTCCGTCTTTCGTTGAAGTTTATTGCTCAGCTCCTCCTTCAGTAGCGTCATCTATAGTAAGATGTTGAAAGTCTAGCTCTGCGATATCGACACTTTCATCTCTTAAGTCTTGAGTTCTTTGTTCAGCACGGGTCCAACCTTGAACGCATACAAAAGCTTTCAAAATATTTGGCAGCAACTGACTCTTCTTCTTGTTTAGCATCCTTGAACCTGCACTAAAATAAGATTCGGATTCTACCGTGGACAACGGGACCATTAGAATATCGCGTGCTATAGAAGAAAGTACATAATACTTTTTTTCGTGTCTCTTCCACCATTCTAAAATTGAATAATAGGATGAAGAGTCATCTTTATCTTCTCAATAAAAATTTAGATATAAGGGCAATTCTTGGGTAGGTTGGGAAGATTATTTTTGTTTCTTCCTTTGTAGTACATCTTTAGCATATGATACTTTAGACATAAAACCAGAGCTACTACCTTGAACGGTTGTACCGGATCGAGTGGATACAGCCCTTTCTTCATGTAAAATAATTAAACTATCTAAAATATCCTTAATTTCTACTTTCAAACTACATACGTCAACTCTCATATTATCTTCAAAATCGTCTAATAAAATATATACAACATCTAATTTAATCTTAGGATTAAAAACCAAAGCCAAACAATATAGAAGACGTATATCACCCTAATATTTTTTAAATTTGGCTTCCATTTTCGCAACAACATAATCAAAACCATGAACATTTCTATATTTACAAAATAAATGAGACATGTTTAGAATTTCTGTTAAAGCTAAAGGAGATGTTGGATAATAAACTCCAGATAGAATACATGTAGCATTGTAAAATAATTCTAAAAATTCAAAAATAGAAGTAGCAATTAACCAATCATTCTCAGTTACTTGATAATCAAAACTAGGATTAGCATTACAATAATGTATAATAACATCTTTAAACTTAATGTAATATTGCAACATTAAATAAGTAGAATTCTATCTATGTGGTGCATCCTTAATAAATCGCCTAAAAGTAACACCATATTATGTACATAAAATTTTAAAAGCTTGTTGTCTACTTGCAGAAGAGTTCAAACTATGTAAACATGTTCTAAGATTTTCTAAATTTAGTTGAAAGAATTCAAGACATTATTGTACAATCAAATTAATAATATGACAAGCACATCTAACATGAAAAAGTCTACCTTCTAACATAGGCGTAAATAGTATTTTCAAAACACTAATAGAAGAAGTGTTATTACTAGTATTATCAAAAGAAATCAAAAATATTTTATTGTGAATATCATTTTCACGCACAAATTGTATTATAGCGCCACCGATTACAGCGCCGGTATGTGAAAATTCTAAAGGTCTTAGACAAATGATGCATTTTTGCAACATCCATCTTGGATCTATATAATGTGCCGTGATACAAATATAAGCATAATTTTGCTTAGTAGTCCATATATCGGAAGTTAAAGCAAATTTACTAACATGCATAAAATTTTCTTTCAAAGCAGTTTTATCTTTTTGAAAAAATTTCAGATCCTCTGCTATGGCAGTAGATCTAGAAACTTTAGTAAAACAAGTATTAAGATATTACTTGCATAATTATAATAGAAATCACTCTCACCAAATGTAAATTGTTGTTCCTCACAAATCATAAATATTGCTAACTCGGTCTTGTTACGAGCATCAGAATAAGTAAAATTACCTAAAAAAGATCCTTGACCACCGGTACTTAGCTTTGTTTGTGTAGCCTGCAGTGTGTCTTTGACAAAACAACTTTCGTAGTGTCGTTTTAAAGTGTCTGTGCCATTATTATTTTTTTTCATTTGTAAACCCGCTTATGTTTCTTACATTCTGCAGCTTTAGGTATTGGTTTTTGATCTTTTTGATTTAAAACCAGTGCGCCTTCACTATCAGTGACCAATATTTTTGTATAATATTTTCATAAAAAAATTATTTCCTATTGGCAATATTTGTAGCCGTAGTCATACTCCTAACGTCAGAAGGTGACATTTATGTCGGTGGCACTGTCACGCCCCAGTCCCAAAAATGTCGAGGGACTAGAGAAGCGTGGCAATAGCCAGCAGCACGCACCGATGGACAACTCAATTTAATGGATCCATCAGGACATGCTTAAGCTGTAGTCTAGCAATTTATAGAGCAAATAATAAAGGTCACAGACTAATCTATCTCATCCACAACAGATAACCACAAAATAGATGCCAGAAATGATGCAATGGAAATAAATATGCAATATCAAATAAGGTTATCTCGGGAAACAAATCCGAGAATTATTCTGTTACATTTAATGCAAATAGACAGGAAATAAATGAACTGGAAATAGAAACAGAAACGAAAATAACTGACTATATACAGCCAATGCTCAGG
Organism: Iris macrosiphon; assembly: GCA_036927795.1. Classification (NCBI taxonomy): domain Eukaryota; kingdom Viridiplantae; phylum Streptophyta; class Magnoliopsida; order Asparagales; family Iridaceae; genus Iris; species Iris macrosiphon. Next base: position 198,190,700 of record JAYESA010000007.1, read on the forward strand.
AGAAGTCCTCTGGTGCTGGCTCGTCCTCAGGTCCTGGTACAGCTCCTGGAAGTGCTCCTGTTCGGTGTATCTCTGGATGGATCTCTTCGGCTATACCTGGGGACATAGTCCATTCCAGGTCCTCAGGGGACATAACAAGGTACAGAAAATACAAGCCAAAATAAATGCAGTGCAGGAATTAAATAAGCAAATAGGGCAAACTATGTAACCAGCTAAGTGATAAATGCAAGTTGAGAGCAACACTAGAACTCAGGCTGAGCCACTACCAGCTCTGTGTCGGGGAGCCGGTAGCAGTAATAACACGTAAAGGGTCTAGCTCTGCTGGAGAGTCTACGACCTCACACTAATAGTATATATATATGAAAACAGCCTGTAGCCTGTGTGTCTCTCCCCACCCAATGTAATCACACGTCTCATGTCCATGACACGCATAATCATATCTAATGCAGCAAGTCATAGAGTATCAGGGAATATAATGTCAACGCCATAAAGTCTGCATCCTATACAGAATCACCATGAATATCTCAGGAAGACTCTGTCTCATGAATAGTGTCAGGTGTCCTGGGTCGTAGGGTACTTGATAGAACAAGTACAAGAGTAAGGGTATCGAATGTCCATCTCTAATAACGTACCCAACACCGCGTACGGGGTTGGCACCCGACTATGATCGGACACTAAGCACGTCACACGTTCCCTAGGTTAAGCAGTTAAAACAAGTTTACATATGAATCTCCCAGAACTCAAGTAAAATACTTCAACAGGAATTACTGAGAGGTGACAAGTTCTTTGTTCCTACTGATGCAAAATTAACCAAGAAAATATTTAGCAAGCTGCAGAGTTTGGCAAGGTACACTTGCCTGTGGTTCCGGCTCTGATTTCGGCTCTGACTTCAGTTGGATTTGCAGGCGGTACTCCGGTTGCTGAAACAAACATCACCATCAGATCCAGAAAATATCAATCATCTAAAAATGCCTGTCCTTGGGTCCAATTTGGAGACAAGGGCAGAAACGACAATTTTGGGTCAAAACGGGGTCCACATGCGGGCCCGCTTTGCACCGAAAAACGTGTCAGGGTCAAAGGTCTCCAAATTCACCAAACTTAGTGTCAACAGGTCAGGAACGCTGATACGAACCCAACGAAACTTTTAGATTTGAATTTCGATGAGCCGATCACGAAATCGCCTGTCGGGCAGGGCCTGTGGGGCCCACGACACGCGATTTCGTCAACGTTCTCAGAATCGGACCAAACTTGACCCACAGGACCAGCGTATCGCTACGAGTCCGATGGCACAAGTTTCGTCTCAATCTGACGTGTGTGCACGAAGTTAGGATGAATTGCAAAAAAGGCGGATACGGAGCGATGTTCGCGGATACGCGTTGATTCTGGTGTGCACGCACACCCGAATCAGCTTTCGCGAAATTCCACACGTCCGTATCGACGAGGCGCACGTATCTGTGAAGACCGCACGCGACCAAGTCGTCCCGTTTGGCGGAGCGCACTCAGTTCCGGGGTAAAACAGGGTCTAGTTTTTTCCTGTTTTTGGATCGCGGTGTGCGATCACCACAGGACGCGATGCCCCGAACAGTTTGTCCGGACACCGAGAGGGTCATACAGGCTTCGCAACACAATTGACGGAATCGAAAATGGATAAACGAGCAGAAAGATATGCGTACCTGAACAGGGTTCGAAAACCGGGTTTTCGTCGTGTCCGACATGACACGAAGGGCCGTGTCCTGAGTCCTGTGTCAGAACCGAGCTAGGGTTAGGGTTAGGGTTTGGCCCCCTGCGGCGGCCGGAGCTCAGGCAGAGGGAGGCCGGAGGCAGCGGGGCGGCGTTGGCCGGAGGCGGCGGGGCTCGCTGGCGGAGGCAGCAGCGTGCGGCAGGCGGCCGGAGGGCTGCTCGAGGTCGGGATCTGGTGAGGGAGGAAGGAGGGGAGGCCGAGGCGCGCGGCGGCGCTGCAGCGGGTCCGGCGGTGCGCGGCGGGCGTCGTCGGCGGAGGCACGGGAATTCGGACGGCGCTGGCAGCGGTGAGGGAGGCAGTAGCCGGAGGGGGTTTGGCCGGAGTCGAGGGGGTGAAGAGGGTTTATATAGAGCTGACGGCGGTGGCGTGGGGCCGAGGGAGGCGGCGCAGGGGTCGGGGTCAGGCGCAGCGGGCGGGGGACGTAGCCGGCGTGGCGCGGCAGCCGCGGGAGGCGGCGGCGGACGCGGGAGGGGGGGGGCGACCGGGTCGCGCGGGGGTGTGGGGTGCTAGCGGGTCGTGCCCGCGGGCGGGTTCGGGTCTGACCGACCCGACCCGACCCGACCCGGTAGCCACGGGTGGCTGGGCCGGATTGGGGTGGGCCGGCCCGGTGGGCTTGGGCCGATGGGCTGGGTTGGGCTGGATGAGTTGGGTTTTAGGGTTTTGGGCTGGGTTAATGGTTAAGTAATAAATAATAATAATAATAATAATAATAATAATAATTAATTAATTAAAATAGTTTTTAGGTATTTTAAAAATAGGTCCGGGGTCCGATAAATTCCAGAAAAATTGTCCTAAGTCCAGTTTTTCATTTTACATCCAAAAATATTATTTTCATAATATTTTAATACTGTTTAATATCAATGAAAAATCATTTAAATATTAAAACCCTATTTTTAATTTACAGAAAAATCCCAGAAAATTCCAGAAAATTGTGAAAATTCCAAGTTTTAAATTTTTGAAAATTCAGGGAGTTTACAGGCACATAATCAGGAATAAGATTATTTTCAAATATATTATTATAATAATCATAATTTTCATAATATTGGTTTGAACCTTGTCCATCCATATTTAAAAAAAAAATTCAAAAAAAATTCGAGCTAAATTAATTACTTCTCTACCAAGAGAGAGAGAGAGAGAGAGAGAGAGAGGAAAGAAAAATCTCAAATCAGAAATTTTTTTTTCTGTAATATTAAAGTTACTTGTAACGTCGGCTAGAAGCCTCCAAAAGAAATCGCAAGAAAATTTGTTAAGAGGAAAGAAGTTGGACTCTAGAAATTATTTTGCTTCTAAACTTTGTAATGGCCTTGCTTCTAAACTTTGTAAGAGATGGAGAAAATTTTGTAAGAGGAAAAAAAATTTGTTGTGTTTATTTTTCATGAATTATGGACTATTTATAGGAATTTTTTGTGACCAAATGACCCCAAATACCCTAAAAAAAGAGTTGATATAATGAATATTTTGGTCATTTTTAGCAAAATGACCAAAATAACCCTAAAACGGTTAAAAAATTGCCACTAAATCGGGGGTATTATACCCCCCCCAACGGTTATTTGAAAAAAACAAAATTTAAATTTCAGCCAACCGGACCTGAATCGGGTCAGTTCGGACCGGCCCGACCGGACCCTCCGAATTTGACTCGACTCGAACGGAGGGCTGACCGTCCGAGCCAAACTTGTGGGTTGGATCCTCCGATCCAGTTTGGACCCGTGGAAGGAGTGGGCCGGAGCTGTAAACTCCCTCGACCAGATTTCAGTATTTTAAAATTATTTTTATGCTAATTATAATTCTTGCAACTTTTTAAAATTTATTTGTTACATATCCTATAGATTGTACACCTGTCCATTACCCAATTTATTTAAGAGCATTACACTAACTGTTATTCCCAAACCAGTTCACATACCTGCCCTAGACATGTTAGACTACTTTTTCTGTATTTTGTGCAACTCCCAGATACTTCGTTTCGTGCTTCGTTTTAGTCGCACAAATATCGTTACAAACGTACGTATTTATTCCCTATTTAATTTTCTGCTCTTTACCCATCTCTGTACCCCTAGAGATTTGAGGACCAGTAGGCACCTGTTTTGCCCAAACAAAAATATGATAATATTCTACACTGAATATACTACAATTAGTATATTGACACCGTAGAAAAATTATGACCCTAACTGCCTCTAAATAATTAGTGAACACCGTGCGCAGTATTTATTAAATAATAAATACGATGACCAGTATTACCTAAAAGAATCAGACCCTGCCCCTGCCCAGGCTCACCCCCACAGCCCCAGGACACTTCCCCAACTTTTTTTCTCAATTCTGTGAATTTTAGTAACTTTTAGAACCAGGTGATTTTCCAGACAAATTGCATAATTGCGCAATTTCTCAATTTTAGGACCTTTATGCAAATTGTAAAAAGTCAAGGGTTTTTATGTAAAAATGCATGTGAGGTGGCATAACCTCATTGGCTAGACAATAGGTGGCAAGGGACCCACCTAAATATCCAGAAAAATCTGCTGAAATATCCTAAAAATCCAAAATTACCCAAATGCCCTTAAAGTTGCAAGTATTTACAAAAATGCCATTGGGCTAAACCCTATATATAATTCCCCAACCCTTCCCCATTCCCGACCACACCCCACTCACCCCGGCCACCCTCCGCCCACCGGACCACCGCCAACCCCCTCGCCCCTCCCTAGGCTACCCTCCGTCCCTGGCCGCCGCCTCCGTCTCCGGTAACGCCCGCAGACCCGACCACCCCAACACCAACAACAGCTCTTCACCACCTCCGACCGCCCACCATCGCCACCCTAGCCGTCGTGGACCACCACCACCACCCCCATCAGCTCCGCCGTGACCCCCCCTACCGACCCACCACCATTCCGCGGCCCCACGACACCCTCCGCCGCCGGCAGCTCCCCCGCAACCCTCCACCGCCTCACCCTGCCCATCTCTCCCGAGCCACTCCGACCGTCCCCCACTGCCACTCCGGCCACTCCCGACCTCCGCCACCACCACCAGGGCCTTCGCCTCCCTCCCCTCCGTCCACCCATCCGCCTGCACCGCCGCCCCCGCCACCGCACGCGGCGTTGCAGCTGCTGCAAGCCGCCACTGCTGTAGCTGCTGTTGACAGCAGCTGCCGTTGCAGCCACCGCCACGGCCAGCCACCGCCTCCGCCGCCGCCGTGCTTCCGCCGACGGCAAGCCCAGTGGGCCCCTGACTGACAGGTATACCCCCCCCCCCCAATTTTAAATACGTATATACGTATATATGTATTAATGTATGTATATATGTATATATATAGGTATATATATCTATATATTTATATATATTAATATATATTAAATATATATATATATATATATTATATATTTATATTACTGTATATATACAGTATAATTATACTGTATACATATTCTATTATATATTTAAATGTGTATTTAATATATATTTATGTATATATATATATAAATATATATATCTCTATGTATATTTATACATATATATTATATATTTAATGTATTATATATTTATATATATATATATTGTATATATTATATTTACAATAAATATATATACAGAGTATATATATTTATTTTGCATTTTCATTATTTAATATGCATTTATTTCATTTTATTATATATATATATATATATATATATATATATATATATGTATATGTATATATGTATGTATATCTATGTATAATTAATATATATATATTTATATATATATATATATATATATATATATATATATATATATATATATATATATATATATATATATATATATATATATATATATATATATATATATATATATATATATATATATATATATAAATGTATTATATGTATTATATGTATTATATTACTTATATATATAATTATATATATATCAGTGTTATATATACACTGCTATTTATATTATATATACTATATTTATACACATTTATATTTCTGCATTTTCATTCCTGTATTATATATATATATATATATATATATATATATATATATATATATATATATATATATATATATATATATATATATATATATATATGTATATATATATATATATATATATATATATATATATATATATATATATATATATATATATATATATATGTATATATATATGTATATATATATATATATATCTATGAATATATAATGTATTATCTATATATATAATATATTATTGAGCTGGATAATACAGCCTATAATATATATGTAAATTTATTTTTCCTGCACTGTCATTTCTTTTATTATCTATATAATATATTATATAGTACTGTATAAATACAGTACACAGATATAAATATATATTTACATTCTGTCCTGTTATTTCATTTTATTTATATATATATCAGTGGATATACCCTGATAATATTATATTATTATATATATCAGTGGATACACCCTGATAATATTATATTATTATATATATCAGTGGATATACCCTGTTAATATTATATAGTGCTGAATAATACAGCCTGTATATATATATATATTATTTCATTACCTGCACTTTTTCTTTTCTCTATTATATATATATGCTATATATATATACTACTATATATACTACTACATATACTATATAAGTATATATATATAATCTATATGTGTATCCTATATATTATATAAATATATTGTCATTATACCATGATATTCACGAACCTTGTATGTTTTAACAGAACCCAACTCCAGCCCAGCCAGTGACCCCCTGTCACCAGCACCCTCAAACTTGACTCTAAGAACAGGTTTTCAATACTATCAGGGAGTAGGCAAGTATACCTTGCCAAGTTTACTGTTTAAAATTCAATATTGTTATATGCTCTTATTCTGAATTTTATATAATCATGCGTACCTGGGACTGCCTCGGGTACAGTCAACTGATACGTTGACAAATTTAGTATATTTAACTTAGTTTACAGACTCACCAACTACTGTAAGAATATTCTGATATTCTCTTAGACCCTATCACGGGTACACGCAACAAGGTTGCACTTTATTTTGGGATGCAAGTTTGCGTAGTTGATTAGCTACCAGTACGTATGACGTGCATCACGGCTTAGAACAAAATCAGGAAGGTTACGACTAGCATTAGTTACATTGGACGGGGAGAACGACTGAAAAACGTATGGAACACCCACCTCTTTATCATGTGGCCGCACTCGACGGAGTGATACGGTTGTTATATATATATTCATGTGACCATACTCATCGTAGATGGAAAATTTTATAGTGCCCTTGAACGGGGGCATATGTGGCATATACTAGCCAGTCACTACGGATTGGTGAATTACGTCAGCATATGTCTAGCCACACATTTCCCATACGTACTAGGTTGTCTCAAATTGCATTCACTTAGATGGTTAGCACCCTGTATTTATTTATTCAGTATTTACATACATGGCATATTATTTTTCTGTATTTTGTTACGTCCCTCTGAGGACCTGGTTCCCTGCCAGGTTTAGCTGAGACATTCTACCCCACAGTACCTGGACCTGGACAGGAGTCTGGACATGCCCTTGAGATGGAGTTAGAGGAGATGCCATCAGAGTCTGCCTGAGTACATCTGGAGTTAGAGCTATATATTTTGAGGATGATGCGCTAGTTTATCTTATTTAACTTTCTGCTTACCTTTTTGTAGTGGGTTTGTTCCCACCTAACTTATCTGATTTGTATATGATATTTCAGATTTAGCATCTATATATTCAGCACTTTTTCTGATATTTTTGTGGATGAGATAGATTTACCTGTATCAAGACTTGTAGTATTTTAGGACAGCGTAACACATCACTTTGGGTCCATTAAATTGGATAATCCCTTAGTGACGTGTCAGCTGGCCAGTGACACGTAGCCTAGTTCCATATATTTTTGGGACTGGGGCGTGACACGGTTTTAGTGGTGGCCCATGCAGGTCCAGTTAATTGCTAGAAGCATGATATCATGTTCAGCAAACCTGCAATAGGATAGGAATACTAGGTCTCATCCACACTGACTTCATCCATAAAATTCTTGCATCCTGTTTGATTATCATTTATTATTTCCTTCATACTTTTCTAAATTCTTTTATCTTCTTCAGAAATATGGACATACCCGGTGGACACGCTAATGATGGGGCTGACCAAGCAAAACAACCCTCGTCAGATGTCCAAAGGACACCAACCCCGAGAGACCAATCCCCGAGAAGGATGCTGGTCAATCCGACAACCCCGTACCTTCACCAGGATCCTGCCCAGGGAGCAACACCAGCCCAGCAAGAAGGACAAACCTCCCAGGCACCAACACCGCAGGCGGAGACACCTTTGCCTCTACCTCCAGCCCTTGCAATCCTGATGCCACAATTTGAGGGACAGCCTCAAATGTTTCAGATCCTCCAAGCCATGTTACAACAGACTGAAGTCCTGAGACAGGCTCAGTGGCAACAAACTGAAGCCCTGAGACATAGTTTGATAACGGCTCTGGAGAGAACAGCTGCCCCAGCACTAGCACCTGCCCAACCAGCTGGCACTGTCCAAGGCTTTCGCCGGATAAGCCCAAGAACCTTTAAGGGCAGCGAAACTCCGGAAGAGATCTCAGACTGGATCTCCAACACGAAAATGCTGCTAGAAGGTTCACAGCTTCACCCCGACCTATGGATGACTGCAGTGAGGGCCCAACTAAAAGACAACGCCCATCACTGGTGGAACTCCATCGAGTGCAGCATCGACAGAAACCATACTTGGGAATAATTTCTGGAATACTTCAATGCAAAATACTTTTCAGCCACGGTCAGAGATAATCTGTACTCTCAGTTCCTGCATTTGGAACAAGGAAATATGACCGTCGACGCCTACGACGCGGAATTCAGTCGACTAAGTCAATTTGATGCCATACTGATACCAAACGAGCTGGAGAAGGTCATGAAATTCCATAACGGCCTTACCCTCGAGCTCCAAGGGCATACTACGGCACAGTCAAGGATTTTCTACGAGGAAGTTCTTTCAGAAGCAAGAATACAAGAAGCCATTGGCCGAGAAGCAAGATGCTCAAATCCAACCATATCAGCCAGAGACCAGACGGGAGCAGGAGGACCAATCCGTCACCAGGGAAATCAGACACAACACAAGACGGGACCATATCAACACAAGAAACTTCCGACTTGTCACTATTGTGGCAGGCAGGGACATTATGCCAAAAACTGCCGAAGGAAGTATAGACTATGACTGATATGTGGAGACAATCAACATAGGGCCAGAGACTGCCCATAACACAAAGAAGCAGCACTCCAGAACGGGCAAGGACCAGCAGCACCGGCCCAGAGAATGCAACCCCCTACTAGAGGTCAGCATCTCCTAGCATCTGGAAGATTTCAGAGGGGACCATCCTTGGCCACTCAGGGAACGCAGTACTACCTAGCCAGACAACAAACCGGAAGACAAAGGCACGAGCAGGCCTTTGCACTAGCTGCAGTTGCAGAAGAACCGGAATATGAAACCATTTCAGGTACCCTTATAATTGCAATTTTACCTGCAAAATTGCATTATTTGATTCTAGAGCTACACTGTCGTCATATCTAGTAGTTTCGTAACCATGCAAATAGCCACTTTTACATGAGAAGGCCTTGTTCCAGTTACCAATATTACTAAAGCATGCTAGTAGTCATGTATAGTAGAGTAATAAGGACACAATTCTTGGTACATCCAATACCAAACTTCGACGTTGTCTTAGGCCTGGACTAATTAAAGCCAATACAAATGCTATACTAGACTACGGGAAGAGAAGCGTCATCTTTAGACCACCAGGTTACCCATTCAGAAATAGATAGTAACTAAGATAGCAAATCATAGTAGATAACCCTAGTTACCTGAGGACTTATAGTATCCAACCTAAATTATTTTTCCACCCTTAGAGAATAATCAGGACTAAACTACAACAGATAGGTAGACTGCTAGACATCGATTACTAGGCTCAATCATATGAAGGTAGTAGTAGCTGAGTACTACAGGTAGTTTCCAAATTAGATTTAACTTATTAGGGTAGTCAGTAACTTCTAGTCTCATGTGTTCACCATCGATAAATAGATTAGTTATAGCTACTATTGGGAATAGAGCAATTAGATTAAAGGAGAAAGGGTAGACAGATGTTAACCTTGAGTTAAACATCGTGAACTACCATTAATGTACGACCTACTGTAAACCTGGTGATACCATATAATTTGGATAAAGGGCACACATAGAGTAAAATAGGAGGGCATATGTTTTGAAGAACTCGAACTATCAGACTTGGAAGAAGAGGAAAACTAAGCTCGAGGTACATCGGACCCTTCGATGTATTGGAACGCATCAGAAAAGTTGCTTACAAGTTAGCATTACCTCAGACATTGGAAAGTACAAGACATCTTCTACGTATCTCAGCTAAGGAGATACCCTCCGGATACAAGTCATGTGCTGGACCATTGAAATCACTGTTGAAGCACCATAGAACTCCTAGAACGAAACGAGAAGATGTTGCAAGGCCAGACTATCCTTTAATTCGTATTGCATGAAAACAGCATGCACCAGGCAAATCAACCTGGGAACGAGAAGAGGATATTCGATAATGTTTCCCCCATCTATTTCCAGACCAGGGTATGTCCAAATATTTTAAATCAATCTTCAGCTATGTCTATTACAATTCAATCAATCTTTCGTTCTCATTATATGTCTATTTTTATTTCGAGGACGAAATATTCTAAGGAGGGTAGATTGTAAACTCCCTCGACCAGATTTTAGTATTTTAAAATTATTTTTATGCTAATTATAATTCTTGCAACTTTTTAAAATTTATTTGTTACATATCCTATAGATTGTACACCTGTCCATTACCCAATTTATTTAAGAGCATTACACTAGCTGTTATTCCCAAACCAGTTCACATACCTGCCCTAGACATGTTAGACTACTTTTTCTGTATTTTGTGCAACTCCCAGATACTTCGTTTCGTGCTTCGTTTTAGTCGCACAAATATCGTTACAAACGTACGTATTTATTCCCTATTTAATTTTCTGCTCTTTACCCATCTCTGTACCCCTAGAAATTTGAGGACCAGTAGGCACCTGTTTTGTCCAAACAAAAATATGATAATATTCTACACTGAATATACTACAATTAGTATATTGATACCGTAGAAAAATTATGACCCTAATTGCCTCTAAATAATTAGTGAACACCGTGCGCAGTATTTATTAAATAATAAATACGATGACCAGTATTACCTAAAAGAATCAGACCCTGCCCCTGCCCAGGCTCACCCCCACAGCCCCAGGACACTTCCCCAACTTTTTCCCTCAATTCTGTGAATTTTAGTAACTTTTAGAACCAGGTGATTTTCCAGACAAATTGCATAATTGCGCAATTTCTCAATTTTAGGACCTTTATGCAAATTATGAAAAGTCAAGGGTTTTTATGCAAAAATGCATGTGAGGTGGAATAACCTCATTGGCTAGACAATAGGTGGCAAGGGACTCACCTAAATATCCAGAAAAATCTGCTGAAATATCCTAAAAATCCAAAATTACCCAAATGCCCTTAAAGTTGCAAGTATTAACAAAAATGCCATTGGGCTAAACCCTATATATAACTCCCCAACCCTTCCCCATTCCCGACCACACCCCACTCACCCCGGCCACCCTCCGCCCACCGGACCACCGCCAACCCCCTCGCCCCTCCCTAGGCTACCCTCCGGCCAACCGCCGCCCTCCCTGGCCGCCGCCTCCGTCTCCGGCAACGCCCGCAGACCCGACCACCCCAACACCAACAACAGCTCTTCACCACCTCCGACCGCCCACCACCGCCACCCTAGCCGTCGTGGACCACCACCACCACCCCCATCAGCTCCGCCGTGACCCCCCCTACCGACCCACCACCATTCCGCGGCCCCACGACACCCTCCGCCGCCGGCAGCTCCCCCGCAACCCTCCACCGCCTCACCCTGCCCATCTCTCCCGAGCCACTCCGACCGTCCCCCACCGCCACTCCGGCCACTCCCGACCTCCGCCACCACCACCAGGGCCTTCGCCTCCCTCCCCTCCGTCCACCCATCCGCCTGCACCGCCGCCCCCGCCACCGCACGCGGCGCTGCAGCTGCTGCAAGCCGCCACTGCTGTAGCTGCTGTTGACAGCAGCTGCCGTTGCAGCCACCGCCACGGCCAGCCACCGCCTCCGCCGCCGCCGTGCTTCCGCCGACGGCAAGCCCAGTGGGCCCCTGACTGACAGGTATACCCCCCCCCCAATTTTAAATACGTATATACGTATATATGTATTAATGTATGTATATATGTATATATATAGGTATATATATATATATATCTATATATTTATATATATTAATATATATTAAATATATATATATATATATATATATTATATTTATATTACTGTATATATACAGTATAATTATACTGTATACATATTCTATTATATATTTAAATGTGTATTTAATATATATTTATGTATATATATATATAAATATATATATCTCTATGTATATTTATACATATATATTATATATTTAATGTATTATATATTTATATATATATTGTATATATTATATTTACAATAAATATATATACAGAGTATATATATTTATTTTGCATTTTCATTATTTAATATGCATTTATTTCATTTTATTATATATATATATATATATATATATATATATATATATATATATATATATATATATATATATGTAAGTATATCTATGTATAATTAATATATATATATTTATATATATATATATATATATATATATATATATATATATATATATATATATATATATATATATATATATATATATATATATATATATATAAATGTATTATATGTATTATATTACTTATATATATATCAGTGTTATATATACACTGCTATTTATATTATATATACTATATTTATACACATTTATATTTCTGCATTTTCATTCTTGTATTATATATATATATATATATATATATATATATATATATATATATATATATATATATATATATATATGTATATATATATATCTATGAATATATAATGTATTATCTATATATATAATATATTATTGAGCTGGATAATACAGCCTATAATATATATGTAAATTTATTTTTCCTGCACTGTCATTTCTTTTATTATCTATATAATATATTATATAGTACTGTATAAATACAGTACACAGATATAAATATATATTTACATTCTGTCCTGTCATTTCATTTTATTTATATATATATCAGTGGATATACCCTGATAATATTATATTATTATATATATCAGTGGATACACCCTGATAATATTATATTATTATATATATCAGTGGATATACCCTGTTAATATTATATAGTGCTGAATAATACAGCCTGTATATATATATATATATATATATATATATATTTTTTTTTTTTTTTTTCATTACCTGCACTTTTTCTTTTCTCTATTATATATATATGCTATATATATATACTACTATATATACTACTACATATACTATATAAGTATATATATATATAATCTATATGTGTATCCTATATATTATATAAATATATTGTCATTATACCATGATATTCACGAACCTTGTATGTTTTAACAGAACCCAACTCCAGCCCAGCTAGTGACCCCCTGTCACCAGCACCCTCAAATTGACTCTAAGAACAGGTTTTCAATACTATCAGGGAGTAGGCAAGTATACCTTGCCAAGTTTACTGTTTAAAATTCAATATTGTTATATGCTCTTGTTCTGAATTTCATATAATCATGCGTACCTGGGACTGCCTCGGGTACAGTCAACTGATACGTTGACAAATTTAGTATATTTAACTTAGTTTACAGACTCACCAACTACTGTGAGAATATTCTGATATTCTCTTAGACCCTATCACGGGTACACGCAATAAGGTTGCACTTTATTTTGGGATGCAAGTTTGCGTAGTTGATTAGCTACCAGTACGTATGACGTGCATCACGGCTTAGAACAAAATCAGGAAGGTTACGACTAGCATTAGTTACATTGGACGGGGAGAACGACTGAAAAACGTATGGAACACCCACCTCTTTATCATGTGGCCGCACTCGACGGAGTGATACGGTTGTTATATATATATTCATGTGACCATACTCATCGTAGATGAAAAATTGTATAGTGCCCTTGAACGGGGGCATATGTGGCATATACTAGCCAATCACTACGGATTGGTGAATTACGTCAGCATATGTCTAGCCACACATTTCTCATACGTACTAGGTTGTCTCAAATTGCATTCACTTAGCTGGTTAGCACCCTGTATTTATTTATTCAATATTTACATACATGGCATGTTATTTTTCTGTATCTTGTTACGTCCCTCTGAGGACCTGGTTCCCTGCCAGGTTTAGCTGAGACATTCCACCCCACAGTACCTGGACCTGGACAGGAGTCTGGACATGCCCTTGAGATGGAGTTAGAGGAGATGCCATCAGAGTCTGCCTGAGTACATCTGGAGTTAGAGCTATATATTTTGAGGATGATGCGCTAGTTTATCTTATTTAACTTTCTGCTTACCTTTTTGTAGTGGGTTTGTTCCCACCTGACTTATCTGATTTGTATATGACATTTCAGATTTAACATCTATATATTCAGCACTTTTTCTGATATTTTTGTGGATGAGATAGATTTACCTGTATCAAGACTTGTAGTATTTTAGGACAGCGTAGCACATCACTTTGGGTCCATTAAATTGGGTAATCCCTTAGTGACGTGTCAGCTGGCCAGTGACACGTAGCCTAGTTCCGTATATTTTTGGGACTGGGACGTGACATGAGCGAACCAGTCCGTTGACCGGATCCGGACCGAATTGTAACGGGCCGCACCCTTGACGGATTTCGGACCGGACCGCACTTTTACACACCTTGAGGCAAATTATGGGAGAGGTTATTTCCACTTTACCCCCTTTCTTTGTCATGAATCCAGAAACTGAATTCAGTCTCTATTTCTTTCGTTTTTTTTCCCATTCATCAACAACAGGGAAGATTAATTCATAATTATTGCCACTAATCAATCATAAACAACAACACGGGGGAGAGAGAACGTGCTGAGCTGTCATATATTTTTCTTCTTCTTCTTCTTCTTCTTCTTCTTCACTGCTGCTCATCAACTTCTGTTTAAGTAGTGGACATGGTGGGAAGAAACTAAGAGGGGGAAAAAAATTGCTCCTTTTTTCTTCTTCCCAAAATACCCCTACTAGTCTCTTCCCCGTATTGCTCATCGGCTCCTCCTCCTCCTCCTCCCGCCGAGAGCTTCCGGACCCACCAACATCTCACCGAACCCACATCGGATCCGCAGGAAAGCTCCGAGCTTTCGGCAATGGCGGGGACTTTCGGGTGGTGGGCGAAGGAGGCCCACAGGGGGACCCCCGTCGTGGTCAAGATGGAGCACCCCAACTGGTCCATGGTCGAGATCTCGTCCCCGGACGACGAACACGACCCCTCCCCCGCCGCCGCAGCCGGCGCCGCCGCCGGGAAGGGCGGGCGCGGGAAGAACGCGAAGCAGATCACGTGGGTCCTCCTCCTGAAGGCCCACAGGGCCGCCGGGTGCCTCGCCTCCCTCGCCAACGCCGTCCGCCGCCGCGTCCGGTCGGGAAAGACCGACTCCGACGCCGAGTCGGACACGAAGCTCCGGACGAGGCTCTACTCCTGCATAAAGCTCTTCCTTTGGCTCTCGCTGGCGCTCCTCGCGTTCGAGGTCGCAGCCCATTTCAAGGGCTGGCACATCGGCGCTCCGGATCTGCAGAGGCTGATGGCGGTCTCTTCCTCGTTCGGAGTTAGGGACTTCTTCGACTCGTTCTACTCCGGTTGGGTCCGGCTCCGCGCCGAGTACGTAGCTCCGGTGCTCCAGTTCCTCGCCGACGCCTGCGTCGTCCTCTTCCTGGTGCAGAGCGCCGACCGCTTGGTCCTCTGTCTCGGCTGCTTCTGGATCAAGTTCAAGAAGATCAAACCCGTGCCGAAAGCCGTTTCGGAGCTCGAAGCCGCGGAGGCCGGCGGCCGGATCTTCCCGATGGTGCTCGTCCAAATGCCCATGTGTAACGAAAAAGAGGTAATCATTGTGGTCAAGCTCTTCGTATAATACTTACGTGAAGATTCGGATTAGTATGCCAATTTTGAATTTTAAGCATGTGAAGGTTTTAGCGTGGTTTGTACTATTGACAAATTTGAAAAAAAAAACCGTGGTGGCAACCTTTTTAATTAACCAAATTTGACAATCTGTTTAAGTATGTGAAGTATTTGACCGAATTTTTTTCGATTGCTAACGGGTCAAGCTTCCATTTTGAGTAATGGATTGTGCTAGAGGTTTGATTTTGTGAAATGGGTATTGATTGAAAGTGTTGAGTGGGGCTTTGGACAGGTTTATCAACAGTCGATCGCGGCGGTGTGCAGCCTGGACTGGCCGAGGTCGAACATGTTGGTCCAGGTCCTGGACGACTCGGACGATCCCACGACGCAGTCGCTGATCAGGGAGGAGGTCGAGAAATGGAAGGAGAATGGGGTTCAGATCGTCTACCGGCACCGGGTTGTTCGTGACGGTTACAAAGCCGGGAACTTGAAATCGGCCATGAACTGTAGTTATGTTAAGGATTATGAGTTCGTCACCATCTTTGATGCTGACTTCCAGCCGACACCGGATTTCCTGAAGAAGACCGTGCCCCATTTCAAGGTACTACTAGTTTTGCGTAAATTACTAGTACTAGTAGGTTTTTTTGCATATAGGAAGTTATAGTTGTAACGAGCGTGGTGGTTTTGTTTCAGGACAATGCGGAGTTGGGACTTGTTCAAGCGAGGTGGTCTTTCGTGAACAAGGATGAGAACTTGTTGACGCGGCTTCAGAACATAAACCTCTGCTTCCATTTTGAGGTGGAGCAGCAGGTTAATGGGGTGTTCCTTAACTTCTTTGGGTTCAATGGGACGGCCGGTGTGTGGAGAATCAAGGCATTGGAGGATTCTGGTGGGTGGCTCGAGAGGACTACAGTGGAGGACATGGACATTGCGGTCCGTGCTCATCTCAAAGGATGGAAGTTCATCTTCCTCAACGATGTCGAGGTAATGATTTGGTCGATACCTGCTTCCTGAAAGAAATGTTAGCTGAACCTAACATCTGTATTTACAACAATTTAGTGCCAATGTGAGTTGCCGGAGTCGTATGAAGCATACAGGAAGCAACAGCACCGATGGCACTCTGGCCCTATGCACTTGTTTAGACTTTGCTTGCCAGATATTATACGATCGAAGGTATGAATGAAAATTTAGATTGATGTTCATAAGTAGAATCTAGTGTAATGGTAGTATGGAACTAAAATAGAACGAAAGGCCTTTATGATTTTAGATCAGTTACTATATATATATATATATATATATATATATATATATATATATATATGGTAAACTGGATATGAGTCATAGTGCTCTTATTCTTACACGAGTCATGCACATGTGGACCAATAGGAATAGACTCCTACGTCCCATGTGCACAAATGTGCACTAATACACTCTATTCCTATTGGTCCACATGTGTATGGCTCATGTAGAAATATGAACACTATGACTCATATCACGTTTACCCATATATATATATATATATATATATATATATATATATATATATATATATGAGCAAAATAGCCATTGATGTGGATAACCATAAGTAGAAATTAGTAGACATTTATACGAAGGAACCTATATATAGATTGGAGGAATGTTGTGTCCTATCTGTTTTTAGATGAGTTGTTCAGTATCAATGCTTTATATGTGAATACAATGGCCATCAGTATCTAAGGGCAGAAATGACTACACATTACTAATACTAGTAACATGCACGTGCATTGTACGTGAATAAAAAAATGTTAAAACAAATTAAATATGAAATTATTATAAAAACTATCGTTCGTAGGAATCAAACTCAAGCAACCAAGAAAAATACCTCTCACCTTAACCACTTGAGTTAGAATTATTTAGTTATAAATAAATAATATTAGGTAGTTAAATAATGAGTTATTTAAAAAAAATTGTGAGTGGAGTATTTCATTACTAGTATTAATAATGACTACACATTACTAATACTAGTAACGTGCACGTGCATAAAAAAATGTTAAACAAATTAAATATGAAATTATTATAAAAACTATCGTTCATAGGATTCAAACTCAAGCAACCAAGAAAAATACCTCCTACCTTAACCACTAGAGTTAGAATTATTTAGTTGTAAATAAATAATATTAGGTAGTTAAATAATGAGTTATTTAAAAAAAAATAGTGAGTGGAGTATTTACATACGGCTTAGACGGCTCAATTTTGAGCTATTTCTAAGCCTCATTATAAGGGTAGAGAAGATACAGAACTAATACAATAGAGAACGAACCAAAGTTCGAAACTAGTGTGATATACCACATTTAGCTTGTTTTGTGTTTGCTGTTGTCCATTTTGATATGCTTATTAATCCCTAATATTATGAAACTCGAGCCTGCAATTGCTTGAATGCCTAGGAAACTGCATTGTTCTTTTACTTTTTAGCTCCAAACTCGTTCAAATTTGTTGTTATTGAACCTTGGGTCTAGTGGATGTCAAGAAAACCACATGATTTTACGACTTAAGAACTTCAAACTTGTCCAAATATGTCGTTATCGAACCTTGGATCTTCTAATGTCCAACCAGATACTTCCATAATTTAACACCATACGTCAAATCTAGCCGACCCTAAAAAAGTGGGATAAAGGCATTGTAGTTTTCACCAAATCTGCAGATGCTGTATATCTGTTCCTTTGCACTGGCCTTTTGCTTTGAAAATTTCCTGCCTGTGATTATTGCTTATGCTCTGACCACAGTTCATAATTTACTCCTTAACAATATACTGACCAAACCAATTGTTTGTCTGTTGCAGATTGGATTCTGGAAGAAGTCCAACTTGATCTTCCTCTTCTTCCTCCTCCGGAAACTAATATTGCCGTTCTACTCCTTCACTCTCTTCTGCATAATCCTCCCCATGACGATGTTTGTCCCAGAAGCTGAGCTGCCAGCTTGGGTTATTTGTTACATCCCCGCTACCATGTCTTTCCTCAATATCCTCCCCGCACCAAGAGCCTTCCCTTTCATTGTCCCTTACCTCCTCTTTGAGAACACCATGTCAGTCACCAAGTTCAATGCTATGATATCCGGTCTTTTCCAGCTTGGTAGTGCCTACGAGTGGGTGGTCACAAAGAAATCAGGTCGTTCTTCTGAGGGCGACCTCCTCTCCTTGGTCGAGAAAAAGCCCAAGCGTGAAGCTTCCTTGCCCAATCTTGATGTTGCCTTAAAAGATGAATCTCGAAAAAAGAAAGAGTTGAAGAAGAAGAAGCACAACAGAATATATCGTAAGGAGCTGGCCCTCGCTTTCCTCCTCCTGACTGCATCTGCCCGGAGTTTGCTCTCGGCTCAGGGTATCCACTTCTATTTCTTGCTATTCCAAGGGGTTTCGTTCTTGTTGGTCGGTCTTGATTTGATAGGTGAGCAGATTGAGTGAGAAGGGGGTATAGAGTATATGCATTGAGGAAACTGGCACAACCAAAGGAGAGCGGGAGGGAATGTGCACATCATCTTGATGCTCCCCATCTTCTTCCCCCTGTCCATTTCAGGGGGAACTGTTAAATTAAACTTCCTCCCCTTTGGAGGTGTAGATAGAGGCTATTCTCAGCCTGTTAGATCATCTTCGTTCTTTCAGGTCTTCGATTCTTTTGTAAGAAAATTTTGATGGATCAGTTGGAAAATTTACCTGAAATTTTAAACACACTGCACCTTACACATTGTGTAGCTTCATAAGTTTCGAAAGGAATTCTTTCTGCACTGTCTTGTTATATACGCGACAAAAAGATTGAAATGTATTGAAAGGCAAGGGAGAAAAACTCCGAGTTATCACTCAACCTATCAATGTTGTGCTGTATTTTGGCAGTTAGGATACTCTCTTGTGCAGTATTGCTCTACATATGCAAAAAAGAAAACTTGCAACAATAAAACTATAGCTGTATCTGAATTTGAGGAAATACTTCAGAATATGATAATCAGTACATAGAACATATGTTGATTGTCTGTCTCAGAAGTTGGAACCTGTTTTCTATTTGTATATATCAATTTTTATTTGCTTTTCTGGAAATTCATCTCATCTGTCTGTATTCTTGGAAATTAGTTACCAACATATATCCAAAATAAGTATTGCATTGTAGGGACTTGAAACAATTTGAGGATTGTTTTTAGTGTTTCTTGGATTGTTGCCAGTTTGCCACATGGAGATGACAGCTGCTCAGCCTGTATGTTATTTGGTATTTCTTTCCTGGCTGTTTGTAGTGTAGCCTGCAGCCCATTCTTTGTATCCATCTTGAAAGCTTAAATGGCTTTGGTAACTTTCCTAACATCTTTCGTTTGCTTTTCATTTGCTTGGCGAGATGGAAGTTCTTGATCTCAAGTCATCCAATTCTGTTCTTGTAATATTATAGGAGAATTGGTCTTTTCTTGTGAAACTCAAGTTGCATATGAGAAAAGGTGACCAAATCTTATCTAATGCTATTTGCTTGCCATTTAGGCCATCTCCAATGGAAATTTCTAAAATTGAGTTTCTATCCTACTCGGCATTGTACTTTAAAGGAATTTTTATTCTTTGGCAGGATTTCTACATAAAAATTGTAAAAAAGAACACTCTCCAATGGTTCTCAATTTTTATCATTCTTGGCAAAAAATAAAAGAGTTAGTTTAATAATTTAGTTTGAAAGTAGAGCCAAATATTAATTGCTATGATAGATAAAGAAATTTTGTGAGCTCTCGTAGAATTTTTTTTTTTTTTATCCTACAGCAAGACATACGATGGAAATAGAGATAGAATTTTTTTTTTTTAAAGAATTTTTTTTTAGCATAGAAATAGAAAAGATAAAAATCTACAGGGAAGAAAGCCAACAGGGATGCAGCACTCACTTTGATGGTTCTATTTGCATGTCTGGTAAATTTCCAGGCAATCACTTGAGATGGTGGGATTTTCACCAAAACTAGCAGAGGTATGTTAAATTTTACTTCAAAAGACCTTCAATTTCTGCGCTGGATTATCTTGTTGGCATCCTTGGAACCATTAATTTCATATTTCAAACATGGAAAGATGTAGAGTTGCATCATGGCATGTGCCTTTGGTGGGACAGAGTATTTATTGATTGGAAAGGGTTGTCTCCTGCCCCTCGAGTTGTAATTGCACTTGAGAAATGATACTAGGCCCGAAAAAATGGACAGGCCACGTGGCAGGACGACATTGGCTGGCGGGTGGATCTCACAAAAAATAATCTCCTGCTAACTTAGTAATCGGATCTGACGTCTGACACGTGACGTCGTTTTTAACCGCGATTTAAAATTGCAGTCTGTGTAGCAGAATTTATTGCACCAAATAGAGAAAAAAAAAAAAATTTGACACAGAAAAATTTTGCAAAAATTTTACGCAAACGAAACTGCTGCCAAGGGATTTGGTGTTCAAAAAAAAAAAAAAAAATTTATTTGAGTCTGACGTCAACCTCTCTGACTCCAAACAGTAAAAAAAAAAAATTATCCTAAAAAATTCTTGTCGTCCATCCTTCCATGAAAACACATACAATCAATGTAATACAATGCTAAACAAAACACACCAGAAAAAGACGGCTCCATTCAACACATACAATGCAGTGCAAAACAAATCACACATTTGCAATGCAATGCAATGCAATGCAATGCAATGCAAAACAAACACCCATACAAATCTCATGCAACCCGTGCATGCCACCGATGACTTTGAAGCCAGTTGCACTGGCGCCGAGTATACATTTTTTTTTTTAAATCTATAGTTTGACGTCAAATTTTTTTTTTTAAGCCAAAAGAGTTTGGCACCGGGATGATTTTTTTTTTTCAATATTTGAAGCCAACTCCTTTGGGGTCAGCATTAAATTTTTTTTTTTTTTTTTTTAATATTTGGAGTTAAAGGGGTTGACGTAAGACTCAAATTTTTTTTTATAAATTTTTTCTATTTCCAACAATTGTTAGAAAATTTACTGTACCGATAATAATTTTATATTAATGAAGTATAACGTTAGAAGTTTAAAAAAAATGAAAATCCGATACATATCGCCAACTTGGTTGGCGAAAATTAGGATGCTGGATTTTTACCAACCCAGTTGGCGAAAATCAGACAAAAACCGACGTAGAATCCGACGTGTCAAATTTTGGAAGGGAATGGGTAAATTTTTGCCAATCGACCCAAATTTTCGTCAACTCAGTTCACGAAAATGTGATGGGTTGGTTATTTTTTTTGTTTTTTGGTTTTATGTTTAGGGTTTGATTTGGTTTGATTTTTTGTGTTAGTTTGATTTGTGTTGGTTTTTATTTGTTGGTTTTTTACGTTATTTTTTTGTTGGTTTATTTTTTGCATATGTTAATATTATAACGTTCATATTTTTACAACGGCTTTTTTTTTTCTCATATCTATAAATTTCTTTCATTTCTTTTGCTATTCATTTCTCACTCAACCCACAGAAGCTACTTCAGCTCTCTCACTATATTTAGAAGCTCATTTCTCTTGTCATGTATCAAAGTCTAACAATATTATGTTCGGTTGGAGGTGTGCTAAATGGATTAGTTTATGAAGAAGGTTTAACTGAATTTTTTTTAATTGATCGAAATATTTTGTTTGATAGTTTACGTAATCAAATTGTTGAACAATGTTCTATTGATTATGAATTTATATTGGTTCATGTTTATTTAACTAATTGTATAAAGTTAGTTAGTGAACAAGCATAAAAATTTATTCTAGAAGTTAATGTACAAGCAACGTACATTAATATTTATGTAACTTCACCACCACCTAGAAATAATATTGTAAGTAGTATACGTGCTTCTAATCAAGTTAATACTGCTCCTAGTTCTTCTCATCAGTTATTTCATTTACTGAACAAGAACATATTGTAGATGATGGTAATAACGACGATGAAAACAGTGATGATTTAATTGAAAATTTAGAAGATGAATTTGATGGCAATGTTGATAGTGTTAGCATTTCTGGATTAATCATTGGAAGAAAATTTGATAATCGTTCTGAATTTAGATATTTTATTAGTGATATAGCAATTGCACATAATTTTACTTGTAATGCTACTTTAAACAATGTTAGTGGGATTGTATATAAATGTAACGATTCAAGTTGTAATTGGAGAGTATACGCTAAAGCAAATGGTAAAGGTGAAGGTTTTGTTATTACTACGCTAGTAAACGTACATTCTTGTTTAGATAGACTTACAACGATTTAATTTTAATATACCTGTCCCGAAAATACTAAACTAGAAATGTGCGACTCACGTAGTTGGATAACCATATCTGTGGTAGGTCCTCCGGGAATACATCTATCATTTTGGGTACCCATCTGCAATATTCAATACTTAGTGTTAAAATATATAATCAAATATTTAGTGTTAGCATTGCTACTATCATGAGGATTACAATTATAATAGTTAAAATAGTAATCGTTACTAGAATGACATGATTACAATTATAATTAAAAATATTACAAATCGTAGGATCGTTCTCTTTCTCGTGCGACTCACGCAGTTGGATAACCATATCTGTGGTAGGTCCTCCGGGAATACATCTATCATTTTGGGTACCCATTTGCAATATTCAATACTTAGTGTTAAAATATATAATCAAATATTTAGTGTTAGCATTGCTACTATCATGAGGATTATAATTATAATAGTTAAAATAGTAATCGTTACTAGAATGACATGATTACAATTATAATTAAAAATATTACAAATTGTAGGATCGTTCTCCTTCTCTTCTCTTCCCTTCTCTTCTCTTCTCTTGTCTGCTTACTTCCTCCATATCTTCTCTGCTTATTCTTCTTCTTGACTTCCTGAATCATTTTTCCTCCCTCTCCTCTCCTTATACTAACAACACACCAACACTCACCAACCTTATTAAACCAATCACCGAACTACCCACAATAAACCCACATTTAAACCGACCATTGACTAAACCACATTTAAACCGAACATAAACTAATACACAACCACCTACTTAAACCCACCCACCCACCCCGAACGGATGGGGCATATTTTTGCCAACTCAGTTGGCGAAAATCCATGTGTTCCCTTCCAAATTTTAGATTTTTGCCAACTGAGTTGGCGAAAATCGAGCTCTCCAAATTTTTGCCAACTGAGTTGGCGATATGTATCGAATTTTTAAATTTTTCTAAACTTCTAACGTTATACTTAATTAATATAAAATTATTATCGGTATAGTAAATTTTCTGTTTATTAAAAGTTTGCTCTCTATATAAAATTTTCTGCAAACAAATTGGAGAGAATTTTCTTAGAACAAATGGACAATGAGGTCTAGATCTCGAGATATTTCTTTTTCCATATCAAAGATCTCAACTGCCAAAACTATCAAAAAAAACCTAGACTAACTCGTGAGTGACTAATTTTTAAAACTTGACAATAAAAAACTGTTGGATTACATGATTTTATTTTTTAATTTTTTTAAGTACCTAAATAGGAAAAAAAAGTACACTTTCAAGAACCTAAAAAAAAAATACCTGTCATTATCATATCTTCAGTCTTCCAATAATATAATGCGGCTTAGAAGTGGCTCTAAATGGAGCCGTCTAAGCCGTATGTATATCATCAAATAATTAATTTAAAAATAAAAAAATTTAAGTACGTAACCGTTGTTGTTTTGTATTAAAAAAATATTAAAAACCTAAAATCCTCTTAACTACCTGAACATATGTAAATCCTAAAATATTTTAAAATATAAATTATATTTAAACTAACTAAATGATATTATCTAACTTGTTAGTATTTTTGTCTTTGGACTAGTAAAGATAGTCTCACATTGGCTACACCACAAAGTGAGTATCTCAATATAATACTTCGTATGTGTTGAGATGTACACATGGGGTGTGGTGGGGCACATCGGTGCCATGTGGGAGTGTTTTATTAGGAGAAAAAATGATTAACTCCTCAATGTAAGCTTTTAAGCTTTTTGTCATGTCCTTGGATATTATTTCATAGGAGCTAAGCCATAAATGGGCTTAGCGACTCGAACTTGGACTCGGGCTCAAGGGCGCAGCCATCATGGCGCACTTAGCACGTCAGCATTGTCGCAAGGCGCTCGTTCGCTCGTTTTATGTGCAAATTTTATGCTCGAGTTGCATTCGCGTGTTGCATGAGCGGACGATGAGCGGGTGCTGAACGAACGCTGAGCGGACTATGCATTGGGATGTGATTGTGGGATATCAATTTTGTATATTGGCTTTTAGTCCCACATCGAAAAGAAGAGGAGGATATGCTTCCATCCTTTCCTATATAAGGAGCCCTCTAGCCTCCTTTTGAGACACAGCAAAAAATTAAGAAAGATGAGTCCAAATGAGTCCGTTCGAGACACACAAAGAGGTGACTACGAGCGTTCCAGAAGTTCTCTTGTGAACTTGCTGGCTCTTGGGAGTAGATCGTCGATAGAGGACGAATCTTTTTTTGAGCAACGGAGGTCTTCACCACCCCAGCAAGAATAATTTTTATTCTATATTTCTCTCCTCTTCTTCTAGTTCTAAACGTTCTGTCATAATTGCAACTGTATTTTCAAGTAAGAACGTATTTTTGGTTCTTGAATTCTGTGATGAATAATGAGTTTTAATCAGCAACTATATTCATATAGTTCTTAGTTGGATCGAGGTATATCAAAGAGAAAACTTTTGTGTGAACTCCTGATCTCGACTTCAACTTCATGTTCTACTATATTTTATTAAGCATCGGGACTAACAATCTGTCACCCTCACTTTTTCAAATAGGGGTAGTTTAATAATTTGGCATAGTTATTTTATTTTTAGGAAATAATATTACTTAGTGTGCTATATAATTATTTGGTGCCTTGTATTATTTATTTATAGTTAGTGGACTAGCCTAGTATTTAGACTTGACACTAGTGAACCCAATAAGACTTGTCATGACAACTAGTGAGCCCAACATGGACTAGGCCCATTAGACCCATTCTCTCTAATTAATTAGGAGGATTAGATTAATTTGTATTAGTGTAAAGATTTTTCAAAATAGCCATCCTTCATTATTTTCTATAATTCTTCATGTAGGGACAACTTAGACATTTGATTGTGACTTGGAGAGGGAAAAAAGGGGCCGGCCACTATAGAGGGGTTACTCTCTCTCTCTCTCTCTCTCTCTCTCTCTCTCTCTCCTCTTCATTTGCACTCATTTCTAGATTCTCAAATTTTTAGATCCCCAATTCACTTCATCCCTCTATCAACCCCTCTCAATTCATTCATATTCCCTCCCATTCTCATCATCCAAGGAGCATTGGAGCTTGAATTTGCAAGGAGCACTTGGAGGAGGAGCTTTGGCAAGAAGATCGTGTTCGGATCTTGTCCGTGAAAATAATTCATTGGGAATCTATCTCCCAATAGGTACAATTCTGAATTTACCTTCATTATAGGTTCCAAATTATGCATTTGACCATTAGAAAGCCTCCTACAGCATATTGCTACATATAGGAACAAGTTCTAGGCTAATTGGATGTGTATTATAATTTTTACATGGTAATTTGTGTCCATTTTGGAGAAATTACGAGATTGGCACATCAAGTGTGTGTCATGACGCTAATTTAGTCATATTGGACTTAGATCAGGGTTGAGGGACTAGTTACGTGCCCACAATTGGATACGGTGAGTGCGTATTGTGATACGTCGTGATACTGTGTCGTAGGAAGGGTATTTGCAAGGTAGTAAGTTCTAGCGTATCAAATCCCATTCATTGTATTTAAATAGCATATATATATATATATATATATATATATATATATATATATATATATATATATAGTTTATATACTATATTAAGTATATTTGTGGCGTTCATGGGGTTTTAGAAGCGTATCGAGGTGTTGTGAGTGCGTATCACGAAAGTATCATGAGCTATGTGTGATACGAGAGTGTGCCCACTAAGTGTGGTGAATTGTCAATAGGGTGTGTATGTTTATTTGCATTGAGTGTTAGAGTGGATATATATATAAGTGTATATAGATATGATTATATATATGTCATGTGTTGTGTGAATTGATGTGAGGGTGCTCGAAGAGGGGGGGGGGGGCACTGGTGTGCAAGTGTGTGTGAAGAGGGGAGTTGAAGGAGATTGATTGTGTACTAATGTGCACAATAGGGGAGGCAGTTGTGCCTGGGTGTGTGAGATCTGTTGTGTCTATTGTCTGGGGACTGAATGCAACAACAATAACTTGTATATCAGAGTAGCAGTCAACAGCAACTTGGAAGTGATGGGGGAGACCTGGAGTTAATTAGATTAGCAGCAACAGATCTGGGAATTTGGAGTTAGGGTGAAGTGTAAGGAGAGGGGCTCATGACAGTATGTTGTTGTGTGTGTGTGGAGGGGGGGGGGGGGGGTTAATCACATAGCAGTAACAGTGCATACTTTGTTGTGCAATGATATTAGATGGGTAGTTAGTGTGTACTTGATAAGGAACAACAGCAACAATATTGGAGAAGAGCCGAGTATCTGCAGGTCAGATATGGATGTGTGTGTTTGTGTGGTATCCAGAAGGGGAGTTTAGTTGTATCATAAGGTATCAGTAGCAGCAGTTGTAACAGCAAATGGGAGTGGGGTGTTGGGTTTTAAACCAAGCAACACCAGGATTAGTAGTAGCAACATGTAGCCAATGGCAATAGAGGTAGCTGACAACAACCAAACCTCTTAGTGATGTGGATGTGGAGAGATGGGAGTGCAATATGGCAGTGCTTTGTGCTGTGCTAGGTAGTTGAAGAATAGTATGGCAGTACAATAGAGGGGTGTATAGGCCTGAGTATATATCAGTAATTTAGGAATGTTCAAATATGAACACAGCAAGGGGGAGTGTGTTGGTTGGATGAGGTACCCAAGTGAGGGAGTTTCAATGGGTATTATGTGCATCAAGTGTATAGTGTATCAGTGAAAGATAAATATTAGTATCATATTAAGGTGTTATGTGTGCATTGTATGTGGGTTAGATGAGAGGATGTGTTTCCTGTGGCAGGTGTGTGAGTTATACCCAGTTATAAGGTATCAGTATCAAGGTAATTGAGGTTTGTACTAAGTTAGAAATTAGGGTCAGGTTCTGAGTTGAGTTAGTGGGTGTGAATAGGTATATGGGTTGTAGTCAGGGAGTCTAAGTATTAGTGTGAGTCTAAGTATTAGTGTGAGCTATATACTAAGGTGGGGATTGGGTAAGTTAATACCGATATTGATGCATTATTTAGGATAGTTAGATGTATTAGTTACTTATACTCCCTAGTATATTCATATAGATATATAGTAATATTAACTAGTTAACTAATACCCTCAAGGTATAAGCCAGGAAACCTAGGTATGACCTAGTATTATCTAGTAAAAAATAATATAGCCTTGTAATCAACCTAGAAGCTAGGTATGGACCTAAAACCAAGGTAAACACCTAGTTTGACTTAGTTTGACTAGTATAACCTAAAAATGACCTAGAAATTATATTTTGACTCATTTAGAATTTTTTATCACTTCTTTACACCCAAGTGACATAATATTTCATATATAGGTATGTGTGACACCAGCTCGGACACCGAGCTATACCATTTGCTCAGGACTAGAGGTGAGTACATCTCTCTGTTAGTTTTCAGTCATGATAGTATATATATCATATGTTCTAGAACTGTTTACTTGATTCTGACACAGTGGTTACATGGATTGGTACTAAATAGATCCTGTCATGGGATGTTATCCCCTACCGTGTTCAGGGGATACTCCTTCATATGTATTTTATCGTGTGTATCGGTATTGATTATCATGTACTTCGTGTTCACACACTGCTCGTGCTCAATGTGCTTATATTTGTGTTCGTAATGTGTCATGATTGGATCCATAAGTATTGGTTGGGGATAGGAGAGTAGGAGTTGGTTATGTGATCAAGTCCAGTGTATTCGTGTACATGTCTATTACATACCACACATGTAATCGAGTTACCTATTATATTCGTGTTTAACCTAACCCGATCACATAACGAACTTGTACTCTAAAATACATTAGCTAGTTTATTTATTTCCTTTACCTACAGTTATTCTATATTGCTTTTTCTTCCTTTCTAGTATATTAGCTGTTTACTCTAGTTTATTTCATTGCCCGTTGCTAGTTATCTTGTATTCCTTTCTATCACCTCTCATATATGTTCTACCATGTATTTGGAACTGATTTTAGAGTTTTATGCTTCGCTCCAATCTTGATTGGATATATTTTTCAGATAATTGGCTTGAGGAGCAGTGTTCCACTTACTAGAGGCCGTAGGACAGCGAACCATTAGAGAATACTCTCCTAGAGCAGGAGAACTTAGTGCCAGTGATCAAAGAGGCTTATACTTATAATTTGGACATTGTATTAGCCTTATTTTAGACTCATGGCATATGTATATATTATTTTGGGAGTTGCATTGTGCCTAGACTTATAGTGTGGACTTGTGGATGTATTTGTGATTCCTATTTCACCTTTTCTATTCTATATCGTGCTTTATCTTCCTTAGTTTGAGATTGTGATTGAGTATTGATATCTTTATCATGTCATTATACTTGTTCCTCTATTTGGACTTGAGATGGCATGACAAGTACCATATATATATTGTATGAGATATTTAGATAGTATTGTGGACCTAGACAGCTTTCTACGTCGTTCTTACTACGTAGGATGGGTGTAGTTCACCATTCGTGCCCTTTTTTGGGTATGGATCATGACACAATCTCAAAGCAAAATTCGAGTAAGATGGAGAACAACCGTGCACGTCTTCTCAATACAAGTTTTTACAAACTTGAGAAGATTAATGGACTACACTTCAATCATTTGGATAAGGAAGGAGTTATCTATCGAATGTTGGACGTTGGTAGAGAGATACAGGATCTACCATTCCTACAGATGAAAGTGAACTTGATCTAGCATTGCTGGAGATGCATATTCCAAGAGAAAGGAAGTCAACATCTGAAGCAAGTTGACGCATGGAGATATCTGAAGCTAGTAGCCGCATAGAGAAGTCTACAACGGTTGCCGAAGAGAGACTGGTACTATACATCTATGCATGAAAATAATTAGAACATGAAAAAACTCGGCACATAAGCAGTCTCGACGCAGGGCACTCACTGGCATGGCGGACTCAGTGTAGTGTAGTCATTACACATGGCGTTCTTTCGGTGCATGGCAGAACTTGGCGCATGGAAGTGTCTATGTGGCTAGCTATAAGTAAGGTCTATGCGCGACCAAGTTATGCGCATAGGGCTATGAGTACCTTGGCGCATGTCTCTTCAAGCATAAAGGATCATGAGAATGAGGATTTTATATCCAATTTAAAACCAAAATAGCAAGGTAAAAGCCTAACTTGGTTACTTGATTACTTAACTTGGTTGCTATGATTACGCAGGTTGTCATCTGGCATGGTTGCTGACTGGTGAATGGACACTAGTGCATCTAGCCACATGAGCTCTAGAAAGAGAAGTTCACCGAGGTCAAGCCTATCACTGAAGAAGGTCGAAGATCTCAATAGCGAACAAGGATCAAGCAGAGGATCTAGGGATTGGGACAATGATTCTGGACTTTGAGAAGTTAAAGTCAAAGAAGTACTTGTAGTAAAGTACCAGTGATTACCAACAAACTAATCTCAGAAAGTCTGTTGCAGACTTGAGGGTGAACATCCATGGTTTCCAGATGGCGATATCTTGGCAGGAGACATACTTTAAAACAAGGCTTCAGTATCAGATGGATGTTCGAGCTTCTGCTTGTGAGTAGAGTCTCATTACCAGAGTTATGGGACACCATGACTAGGACATATACTCTGTACCGCAAGATGTCTAGTCTATGGCTTATCTCCAAATGTGGGGGTAAGAAGGTGGAGAAGTATGAGTTTTGTGCGCAGACAAAGATTATAAAAAAATCTTTCAAACAGGTAAATCGAAGTATAAATTTTTGGAGTTGGTATACTCAGATATCTCTGACTTCAAACAGTTCTCCACAAAAGCCATGATGAAGTATTTTATTATCTTCATCGACGAATACTCGAAGTACGCGTTCGTCTATCTGCTCAAGACAAAAGATGATGCATTCAAGAAGTCCAAGGATTTCAGGGCTGAGGCTGAACATCGAAAATGACAACAACTCAAGAGACTTAGAAGTGAGGTCCATTGAATTCGTATCGCTCTACAAAGAACATAAAATTATCAATGAGACGACTACTCCGAATTCTTTTCAATCAAATAGAGTAGCTGAACGAAAGAACAAAACATTGACAAAGATGATAAAGTCAATACTGTTAACTGTGGGTCTTCCAAACTACTTATGGGGAGAAGCTATGCTAACGGCTATATTTATTATGAACAGAGTGTTGTACGCAATTTCTGATACCACTCCTCAAAAAATATGATTCAAAGTCAGACCCAATTTGAATGTAATTCAAGTGTAGGGGTGTCTGGCATATGTGAAGCTTCCAGAATTGAAGATTCAGAAGCTAGAAACGAGGACTACGAAGACAATCTTCCTGGGATATGCTGAGAAGAGTAATGCTCGGAGGTTCCTTGATATTGAGTCAATTTATATTATCGAAATATCGTGACGCAGAATTCTTTGAAAGATAAATTTGTAAGACACAAGAACATTATTTTTGCGGATATCCCGGAGAATAGTGTGAGTGCGCAGGAGGCTAACGCTTCCAATGAAGATGTAATCCAAGAAAAAGTTATCATTCTAGAGACAACATTCGAACCAGAGCTCGTAACCGGTGTCTAAGCGGGTGAGGAGACAGAAGGACTTCGGAGATAATTTTGTCACCTATCATGCAGAAACAAATCCGCCTAGTATGATGAGGTGATGAAGACCAGAGATGCTGTCTTCTGGAGGAAGGCTATAAATGATGAGTATGACTCAATAACCTCCAACAACACTTGGGTGTTGGTCGATCTGCCTAAAGGAGCTAAACCAATTGGATGCAAATGTATCTTCAAGAAGAAGATAAACGTCGATAGAACTGTTGACAAGTTCAAGGCAAGACTGGTAGCCAAGGGATCTTCTCAGAAGCAGGGGATCGACTACTTCAACACACATGCTCCAGTAGCGCGGATGACGACCATCAGGATGTTTATTGCTATAAGTGAAATCCATAAGCTAGTTATACATCAGATGGATGTAAAAATAATATTCTTGAATGGTGAATTGACCGAAGAGATTTATATGCAACAACTAGAAGGATTCATCGTCAAGGGCCTTGAAGACAAAGTCTGCAAGTTGGTAAAATTTTTATACGGTCTGAAGCAAGCTCCCAAGATATGGTATGAGAAGTTTAATAAAGTCATAAGATCAAACAGCTACAGGGTCAGTGAGACGGACAAGTGTGTTTACACAAAGTTCACTGACGGGAGAAGAGTCATCATTTGTCTATACATAGACGATATGCTGATCCTGTTACGTCCTAATTTTTGCTAAATCGATAATCGTCCCCTGAATGTGATACCGTGCACACGTAAGGCACATGAGCACAAGGCCTAGGCATAATGATATATTTTAGAACACATACAACAGAGTACACAAATAAGATATCACACATTGAGATATAGAAAGTTCTCTCTTTATTGATAATAAATATCTGTTTATAGACTCTTGACCCAAAAGTAATAAGGACACCGCACAGACTTACAACTTGGACGCAAAATGAGATAGTTGATCCATATATTACATCCTTTACTAATATTTTAAAAGAGCAAGGCACCTTAGGTGCGTGTTAGCACCATCACCTAGGAGCTTCAAAAGGTAAGTATGAGCTCCTTTCTTGATTATGTACTTGAGCTCCAAAAGCCAAAACATGAACCAAAAGTCACAACACGAACACACCAGATCAGTGGAAGATTGGGGGAAGCTTTAGCTCCTCACCGCGTTACCTCGGCTCGGAAAACCTGCTGCAACGGGGGTCAGTACTTCGAAAAGTACCGGTGAGGGCGAGCTAACCCAACATACCAAAATCGATATCATATTCATGTGAACATGCAATATTACTATTATGTGATATTTCTATCTTGCCTTAGTTTTATTTTTTTATATACGATAGAATGGAATGACATAACAAAATGTTCCACCGTTCGGTGACTTTTATCTCTACCGTCTGAACCACCTGTACAAAACTTACCATGGCCTTCACTGCCACGAAGACTTAGTTAGTCTGTACAATTTAAATATACATAAGGATCACTGTCTTGACTAGCCGTCATGGAGTATAGTCTCGGTAGATGACGATGCTTGCAGCGCAGGTAGCGAGCCCCGCTACAAACTTCTGTCTCACCCGTGCTAAGTTGCTAGCATGACTAACTGTTGTTTCGCCCAGGACGAATCGACCCCGGTGCCCCGACGACCGTTCACAGGAACCATTTGCCTTGTGCACAAGTTGTCCATGATCATTTATGATCTAAATACTAAGTTAACATACGAAGCATTTCAAGACATCAACATGAACATAACTACATTAGCACAGTGCGATGGCATAGTCTACAAGCTGATATGATCAATTCACAAGTTATGTACTATCCATTAAACAGTTATAGATGAATAAGTTCTAACTATAACTGAACATAAAATATCTGCATGTATAGTGGACAAGCATGCAATAATGTGACCATTGAGAATTTTGTGTGACAAGCATTATAAGTATTTCAAGTCTATTTCTTCTTTTATCTTGACTCAATTTTATTCTTTTGGTATCGTTGATCGAGATGCACAAATGAGTCAATTTATTTGGAATGAAGACTTGGAAGATGGGTGCTAATCGAAGTAAAGCCACTCATAAGTTGGTGAATCGGAAGAGAGAAAAAGGGAGATCTTTAAGACTCTGCTTGCGCGTCGCTTACATGATCACCCGTACTTACCAACAAATGATCAATATCTCCTGCTTCGATCTCTAAGGGTTCGATATGAAATACAGAATCCAAAGAACGAAGACAATAAAATCTATCAAAATTGTTCAAGAAAATGCAAGTCACAAAACCAACAAAAAAATAACCAAGCGGCATCGAAAACGGATAAAGAAACCAACGCAACAGAAAGGCTCCTCTCGACTCTGCCGTCGAGTCCTTCCTTGAGGCACGATTCGTTGAATGTGGGACCTAATTCTGAAGAAACTAATCTATAACGAGGAAAGAATCTTGATTTAATCTATCCTGATCGAACGATATCAAGTATTTCTTAGTTATGCTCCCCGAATAGGGAGAACGAGACACTACATCTTAACCAACTAACAAAAAGTTTTGTCCTTGAAACTTAGGAATAGAACCTAACCCTAAGGAATAATGAGGAAAACTTTTCTTTCATGTCCGATTCGAGTTTCCAGGTCGATTCCTCGACTGAGTGGTTCCGCCAAAGAACGCGCACAAGCGAGACTGGACAATTCTGTAACTACTTCTCCTTTCGATCTAAGACCTGAATGGGTTCTTCGACGTACAACAAGTCTGCCTGCAGATCCAGTTGACCAAAATCTACCACATGGTTTGGGTCATGCACGTACTTTCTAAGCTGTGACAAATAGAAAATATCATGCACGTCTAACAGGACTGGTGGCAATATAATTTGATAGGCAACTGAAGTAACTCGTTTGAGGACTTCGAACGGGCCAACTAATCTCGGACTTAACTTTCCTTTTACTCCGAATCGCATAACTTCTTGCATGGATGAGACTTTTAAAAATACGTGGTCACTTTCGAAGAACTCAAGGGGTCAACGACAAATGTCGGCATAGCTCTTCTGCCGACTTTGTGCTACTTTTAGTCGCTCTCGGATCAATTGAACCTTTTATACTGTTTGTTCAACGAGTTCCGGCCTAAGGATTTGATGCTCCCCAACTTTATCCCAGTAGATCGGTGACCTACACTTTCGCCCATAAAGAGCCTCGTACGGAGCCATTTGGATGCTGGACTGATAACTTTTGTTATATGTAAATTCGGCCAACGGTAGGTGGACGTCCCAACTAGACTTTGAATCGATTGCGCAGAGACACAATATATCTTCAAGTACCTGATTCACCCGCTCTGTTTGGCCATCGGTTTGAGGATGGTAGGGTGAGCTGAACTTCAACTTGGTCCCCATCGCTGACTAAAGGCTTTCCCAGGAACGTGATAGGAATCGTCCATCCCGATTAGACACTATAGAAACCGGTACTCCGTGCAGCCGAACTATCTCATCAAGGTAGGTCTGGGCGAGGTGATCGATGCTCCAAGTAACTTTAATGGCAATAAAGTGCGCTGACTTGGTTAACCGGTCGATGATGACCAAGACTACGTTATCCCCGTTGCGTCTTTGGCAAGCCAACAATGAAGTCCATGCTTATATGCTCTCATTTCTATTCCGGGATAGCAAGATTCTGTATCTCTCCGCCCGTCTCTAATATTCTGCTTTCACCCTCTGACAGGTTAGCGAATTGAGCTAGTTCCAATTTTGATTTGCCGGCTACTTGTTTCATGGCTTTAATTGGAGCTTCTTTTTGCAGAAGGTCGTGGGAAGTGAAGGCGAGCGGAATGCCAAGTCTCTATAAGTCTCTTTGATCTTTTTGAATGGACTCCTCATTCATTAGATAGAGAAGATTGCCACAATTTTATGATCGGCCCTAGAGAATCCACATTTTGCCTCAGGAATCCAGCTACAGGAGAACCAGAAACAAAGAGCTCTCCCCCTTTTCCCGGATTTAGAGGAGAATATGTCAGATGGAATAATTTATTAGACATTTCTAGTACCAACTAATTCATTCAGGCGAGACGAGGTTTGGATGTTGAGCCAGATTACGTACATCAAATAAGTTTTATACTTTATTAATTTCTCAGTCCCTCTAGTCGGGTGGGCACCGGCCGATCTTTCGGTCGGGACGAGACTCTATCCAAATCTCAAAGAATAACGAGCTAGGCGGCCGGTGGGCAAAGAAAGGGGGTGGGCCGGGTCGACGCCCACCTCCCCCCAAACTTGACTTGCAAGTTTAGGGAAATGACTTGGACAAAAAAAGAAGTGACTTGGACAAAAAGAGAAGTGACTTGGACAAAAAGAAACGAAGTGACTTAGACAAATCTTGTTTATGAGTATTTTCTATTTCTAAAGAATTTTTTAAAGATTGTGTCACGACCCGCACCCGAAAAATCGGACATGAGTCATGGGTACGTCTAGCCTACGCCGCAATATCGACGGTAGAACGCTGTCTAGGTCTACTATCTAGCTAACAATCTCACGCAATCAATATATATACCTGTCAAGATCTCAACTCCAAACGGAGGAGCAATATCATAAGATAATCACAAGTACTCAATCACGAATCTAAGCACGATAAGATAACAAAGAATACTAACAGCTAAAAAGTCTAAACAACTGCTACTAAAATAACCACAACATCAATAATAATAATACAACATCATCTAGAATCATATACAATACAAGATCTCAATCCATAACCGGGGACAAATTCGGTACCGAAAGCTAATAAAAACAATAACAAGGTCCTAGTGATCCCGGCTATGTAAACCCCCTGATTTTTTCAAAATTTTAAAATCTGGATTTTTTACAATTTTCTGGAATTTTCTGGGAATTTTCTGTAATTTAAAAACAGGGTTTTAATTATTCAATGATTTTTAATTGATATTAAACAGTAATAAAATATTAGAAAAATAATATTTTTGGATGTAAAATGAAAAACTGGACTTAGGACAATTTTTCTGGAATTTATCGGACCCCGGACCTATTTTTAAATGCCTAAAAAGTATTTATTTAATTAAATTATTTATTTATTAATTATTTACTGATAATTATTATTATTATTAATATTATTATTATTTTTATTTTAATACCCAGCCCGCGGCCCGTTGGGCCGGCCCAGCCCAACCCGAGCCCAGCCCCTAGCGGGTCGGGTCGGATCCGCCGCCGCCCGACCCGCAAACCCGACCCGGCCCCCACCCTCTCTCCCACGACCCCCTCTTCCCCGACTCTTCCATCGCCTCCGTCGCCGGCGCAGCGCCGCCCGGCCAGCCACCCACGTCCCCGCCATCTCCTCCCCTCTCCCCGCCTTCTCCGGACACGACCACCGCCCTGCCGCCTTTAAAACCCCCCCTCGCCGTCTCCAGCTCCCACGACCTCCGCCCTCCGCCGCTGCTCAGCCACCCTGCCGCCGCCGACCACCACATCGCCTCCGCCGGACCCGCAGCACCCCTTCGCCTCGACGCCACCGCCCGCAGCTCCTCGATCCTCCCCTCCTCCTCCGCCGCAGCCAGCAGCAGCAGCCCGCAGTGCCGTCTCCGGCCGCCGGCGAGTCCCCAGCCACCGCGCCGCCCGCCGCCGCGCTGCCTCGGTCCCCTCTGCCGCAGCTCAGCCTCCCACGTCGCCACCTCCGACCGCGTCCACAAAACCCTAACCCTAACCCTAATTCGATCCGCGCGTCCGATACGAGTCGGACACGATTCGACCCTGTTTTCGGGTCCCCTTCAGGTGCGTGTAACTTTTTGCTCGTAGCTCCGTTTTTGATTCCACAAATTGCGTTGCGAAGCCTGTATGACCCTCTCGGTGTCCGGATAAACTGTTCGGGGCATCGCGTCCTGTGGTGATCGCACACCGCGATCCAAAAACAGGAAAAAAACCAGACCCTGTTTCACCCCGGAACTGAGTACGCCCTGCCAAACGGGACGACTTGGTCGCGTGCGGTCTTCACAGATACGTGCGCCTCGTCGATACGGACGTGTGGGATTTCGCGGAAGCTGATTAGGGTGTGCGTGCACACCGAAATCAACGCGTATCCGCAGACATCGCCCTGTATTCGCCTTTTCTGTAATTTATCCTAACTTTGTGTACACACGTCAGATTGAAACAAAACTTGCACCATCGGACTCATAGCGATACGCTGGTCCTGTGGGTCAAGTTTGGTTCGATTCTGAGAACGTTGACAAAATTGCGTGTCGTGGGCCCCACAGGCCCCGCTCGACGGACGATTTTGTGATCGGCTCATCGGAATTCAATTCTGGAAGTTTCGTTGGGTTCGTATCAGCGTTCCTGACCTGTTGACACTAAGTTTGGTGAATTTGGAGACCATTGACCCTGACGGGTTTTTCGGTGCAAAGCGGGCCCACCGGTGGACCTCGTTTTGACCCGAAACTGTCGTTTTTGTCCTTGTCTCCAAATTGGACCCAAGGACAGGCGTTTCTAGCTGATTGATATTTTTTGGATCTGATTGTGATGTTTGTTTCAGCAACCGGAGTACCGCCTGCAATTCCTGCCGAAGTCAGAACTGCAAACCGAGCCGGAACCACAGGCAAGTGTACCTTGCCAAACCCTGTAGCTTGCTAGTTATTTTCTGGACTTAGTTATACATCAATGGGCAAGTAAAGCTTGCCAATTCTCAGATATTTCTAGTTATAGTATTTTACTTGATTTCTGTAGCTTCA
Source organism: Iris macrosiphon (assembly GCA_036927795.1). Lineage (NCBI taxonomy): Eukaryota > Viridiplantae > Streptophyta > Magnoliopsida > Asparagales > Iridaceae > Iris > Iris macrosiphon. The sequence continues at coordinate 198,228,956 of JAYESA010000007.1, forward strand.
TATGTGAACTTGTTTAACTGCTCAACCCAGGACACCTGACACTCTTCATGTGACGGAATTGCCTGAGATATACCTGGTGATTCCGTATAGGCTACATTTTTATGTCATTTTCAGTTTACATACATAGATTCTAGCCTGAATCATTGCATTAGTTCAATCTTGCGTGACTTGTACCTGATATATTCTGGAACGGTGACGTGAGATTTCATGGGATGGGGAGAGTATTATCATATCAAGGCTGAATATAATATAATATAAATACTTTTATCTGGCGGTGCCTTAGACTCTGATACAGAGCTTTGGTTCCTTACTGGCTCTTCGAGAAAATACTGCTATGCTTTCTTCGACACTGATCCTGTAGTAGTCTCAGCCTGAGTATGACTAAAACTCTCACTTGCATATCACTAGCTGGTTTACATATTTATCCTGCTGTTTCATTATTGCTGCACTGCATATATTGTAGCATTTATTTTCTGTACCTTGTTATGTCCCCTGAGGACCTGGAATGGACTATGTCCCCAGGTATAGCCGAGGAGAACTACCCCGAGGTGTACGGTACAGGAGCACTCCTTGGAGCAGAACCCGGAACCGAGGACGAGATAGTTGCAGAAGATTTCTCCTGAGCACCGGCTTCATCTACACAGTATTTTCTTTTTCAGTATTTTATTTTCTGTCTATTCTCATTAAATGTAACAGAATAATTCTCGGATTTGTTTTCCAAGATAACCTTATTTAATATTGCTTATTTATTTCCATTACAATATTTCTGGCATTATCTGTATTGTTCTGTGGATGAGATTAAAAATACCTGAGACTTGTAACATCTTACTGTTAGACTACAGCTTAAGCATGCCCTGATGGATCCATTAAATTGGGTTGTCCATCGGTGCGTGCTGCTGGCCATTGCTCACGTGCTCAGTCCCTCGTCATTTTGGGACTGGGGCATGACATAGTTTTTGTGGTGGCCCATGCAGGTCTACGACTAAATTGTTCGGTTTCAACTTAGGGACCGAACAGGCCTGCAATAAGTTATGATAAATTTTAAGATCTCATCCACTTGCTTGAATCATTTTTGATATCTGTATCATATTCGAACTAACTTGAACTTGCATCTTGCCTTGATTCCTGCGCGCCTCTTATTGGTTATTTTGGATACAGGGAAATGGACCCACAAGAGTGCAACGAGACTCCCGTCGGAACACCACAAGCTGTAGGTGTCACCTACGACGACGAAGCGACACCAGTCAAAGGAATTCCCACAACTCAACAGAGCCAGCAGGCAGGTCAATCTACCTCCCGATTCCGGCGCGATGATATCCCACCTCCGCCGCAGTTCGTCCCACCAATGCCCGTGTTCCCACCAGGACAGCCAATCGACGGGCAGCAAATATTTCAAATGATCTACGCGATGATGCAAGCACAGCAACAAGTTCAACACGAGGCTCAACGTCGCGAAGCTAATTTCTTGAGGGACAGCATCGTAACTGCACTGGGGCAGGCCAACCTACCCGCTCGACGGCCAACTACAGGCTCAATCACTGACTTCCGCCAACTGAAGCCCCGCACTTTTTCTGGAAAAGAGGAGCCCACAGAAGTTCACGAGTGGCTCACCAACATACGGCATCAACTTGAAGCAGCCGAGCTTCCACGGGAACGCTGGATGACAGCCATCAGAATGCAACTAACGGACAATGCCCATCACTGGTGGCTATCCGAAGAGACACGGCTCGGACCAGACCGAGTCACTTGGGAGGAGTTCTCCAGACTCTTCCAAGAGATGTACATTCCTGCCATCGCTCGATCAGAACTGCGGGACAAATTTAATCGCCTCACTCAGGACTCCATGACGGTGGAAGAGTACAACGCAGAATTCATTCGTCTGAGCCGCTTCGCCCCCACACTGATCACCCGACTGAGGAAGAGAAGGCCGAGAAATTCTTCGACGGACTGAACATTGAGCTGCAGAAACTAATTGGGTCCGTCGCACCAACATCATACTCGGACGTTCTTGCTGCGGCTCGACGCATAGAGCGCGTCACCAAGAGAGAGACCAGACTGAAGCGGCCTTCCCCATCCGCACCAACCAAAGCAGCACAAGAGGAGTCTGCAAAGCGTCAACAAATAAGCTCGCCACCAGCAGTAGCACCAAAAGCCTTCTACCTTCCTACCTGTTACCACTGCGGCAAGATAGGCCATGTCGAGAAGGAATGTAGACGTAAACTCGGGCTATGCTTAGGCTGCGGATCCAGACAGCATGCAGTGAGAGACTGCCCTGAGCGTAGAGAATGGAGACACTGTTTTCGGAGTCGGAGGAGGAGTGCTTGTTCGGTTGTTCCGGCTCTGGCTCCCCTCTTTGTATCTTTATCTCTTCTCAAGTGAAATTTTGTTCAATTTTATAACTTAGCATTCCTTAGTGTTACTCTTGGCAGCATTAGCAGCATGCATGTGATTATTTGTTAGGAGAAAACATAGTTCTAATGGTCAAAATTATAACTTAGCATTCCTTGAGGTGGTTCTGGCTGCTCTGCTCTGCCCACCATTGTTCGAATATATGTACATGCTTTGAGTTATTTGCATCAATTATGCCATCGGGAATGTGATTCCACTGAGTTTTTGGCTTATATTGTGACATAAAGATGGTCTTAGAGAATTTTTTTGCAACTGATATCCTAATAGTTTTTCTTTGAAGCAATATGTAGATATGTGATCTATATTTTGTTTTTAACCGTAAAAAATGATACCAAATTAACAATATGTCAACCTGTTAGACGGATGTCAATTCAATTTTGTTCAATTTGATTTGTCATTTGATATCTTTTATGTTCTGGGTTTTGTCATTGCTCTTCATCTGTTAGACTAAATTCCTCAAAGAGTAATCGTTTCTGAGACGGTTTTGATACTTGTAATTTTATGTGTTCTTTAATGAAATTTAACATATTAATGGTTGTTTTCACAAATCTCTTTGCATTGAGCATTGGCTGTTACCTCATCTGGGCTATTCTAGCTGGGACCAAGTATTCATTGGGTTATATTAAACCACTGAGAGTAGGGGTGAGCAATTCTCGGTTTTTAACCGAAAACCGAACCGAACCGGACCAATGTAGTTTTTCTGAAATTTATCGGACCCCGGACCTATTTTTAAATGCCTAAAAAGTATTAATTTAATTTAATTATTTTTTTATTAATTATTTACTGATAATAATTATTATTATTAATATTATTTTTATTTTTATTTTAATACCCAGCCCGCGGCCCGTTGGGCCGGCCCGGCCCAGCCCAACCTTAGCCCAGCCCCTAGCGGGTCGGGTCGGATCCGCCGTCGCCCGACCCGCAAACCCGACACGGCCCCCACCCTCTCTCCCACGACCCCCTCTTCCCCGACTCTTCCGCCGCCTCCGTCGCCGGCGCAATGCCGCCCGGCCAGCCACCCACGTCCCTGCCATCTCCTCCCCTCTCCCCGTCTTCTCCGGACACGACCACCGCCCTGCCGCCTTTAAACCCCCCCTCGCCGTCTCCAGCTCCCACGACCTCCGCCCCCCGCCGCTGCTCAGCCACCCTGCCGCCGCCGACCACCACATCGCCTCCGTCGGACCCGCAGCACCCCTTCGCCTCGACGCTGCCGCCCGCAGCTCCTCGATCCTCCCCTCCTCCTCCGCCGCAGCCAGCAGCAGTAGCCCGTAGCGCCGTCTCCGGCCGCCGGCGAGTCCCCAACCACCGCGCCGCCCGCCGCCGCGCTGCCCTGGTCCCCTCCGCCGCAGCTCAGCCGCCCACACCGCCGCCTCCGACCGCCGCGGCTCCACAAAACCATAATCCTAACCCTAATTCGATCCGCGCGTCCGACACGAGTCGGACACGATTCGACCCTGTTTTCGGGTCCCCTTCAGGTGCGTGTAACTTTTTGCTCGTAGCTCCGTTTTCGATTCCGTAAATTGCGTTGCGAAGCCTGTATGACCCTCTCGGTGTCCGGACAAACTGTTCGGGGCATCACTTCCTGTGGTGATCGCACACCGCGATCCAAAAACAGAAAAAAAACCAGACCATGTTTCACCCCAGAACTGAGTACGCCCCGCCAAACGGGACGACTTGGTCACGCGCGGTCTTCACAGATACGTGCGCCTCATCGATACGGACGTGTGAGATTTCGCGGAAGCTGATTCGGGTGTGCGTGCACACCGAAATCAACACGTATCCGCAGACATCGCCCCGTATCCGCCTTTTCTGTAATTTACCCTAACTTTGTGTACACACGTCGGATTGAAACGAAACTTACACCATCAGACTCGTAGCGATACGCTGCTCCTGTGGGTCAAGTTTGGTTCGATTCTGAGAACGTTGACAAAATCGCGTGTCGTGGGCCCCATAGGCCCCGCTCGACGGGCGATTTTGTGATCGGCTCATCGGAATTCAATTCTGGAAGTTCCGTTGGGTTCGTATCAGCATTCCTGACCTGTTGACACTAAGTTTGGTGAATTTGGAGACCATTGACCCTGGCACATTTTTCGGTGCAAAGCGGGCCCACCGGTGACCCTGTTTTGACCCGAAACTGCCGTTTTTGCCCTTGTCTCTAAATTGGACCCAAGGACAGGCGTTTTTAGCTGATTGATATTTTTTGGATCTGATGGTGATATTTGTTTCAGCAACCGGAGTACCGCCTGCAATTCCTGTCGAAGTCAGAACTGCAAACCGAGCCGGAACCACAGGCAAGTGTACCTTGCCAAACCCTGCAGCTTGCTAGTTATTTTCTGGACTTAGTTATACATCAGTGGGCAAGTAAAGCTTGCCAATTCTCAGATATTTCTGGTTATAGTATTTTACTTGATTTATGTAGCTTCATATGTGAACTTGTTTAACTGCTCAACCCAGGACACCTGACACTCTTCATGTGACGGAATTGCCTGAGATATACCTGGTGATTCCGTATAGGCTACATTTTCATGTCATTTTCAGTTTACATACTTAGATTCTAGACTGAATCATTGCATTAGTTCAATCTTGCGTGACTTGTACCTGATATATTCTGGAACGGTGACGTAAGATTTTATGGGATGGGGAGAGTATTATCATATCAAGGCTGAATATAATATAATATAAATACTTTTATCTGGCGGTGCCTTAGAATCTGATACAGAGCTTTGGTTCCTTACTGGCTCTTCGAGAAAATACTGCTATGGTTTCTTCGACACTGATCCTGTAGTAGTCTCAGCCTGAGTATGACTAAAACTCTCACTTGCATATCACTAGCTGGTTTACATATTTACCCTGCTGTTTCATTATTGCTGCACTGCATATATTGTGGCTTGTATTTTCTGTACCTTGTTATGTCCCCTGAGGACCTGGAATGGACTATGTCCCCAGGTATAGCCGAGGAGAACTACCCCGAGGTGTACGGTACAGGAGCACTCCTTGGAGCAGAACCCGGAACCGAGGACGAGATAGTTGCAGAAAATTTCTCCTGAGCACCGGCTTCATCTACACAGTATTTTCTTTTTCAGTATTTTATTTTCTGTCTATTCTCATTAAATGTAACAGAATAATTCTCGGATTTGTTTTCCAAGATAACCTTATTTAATATTGCTTATTTATTTCCATTGCAATATTTCTGGCATTATCTGTATTGTTCTGTGGATGAGATTAGAAATACCTGAGACTTGTAACATATTACTGTTAGACTACAGCTTAAGCATGCCCTGATGGATCCATTAAATTGGGTTGTCCATCGGTGCGTGCTGCTGGCCATTGCTCACGTGCTCAGTCCCTCGTCATTTTGGGACTGGGGCGTGACATGGTTTTTGTGGTGGCCCATGCAGGTCTACGACTAAATTGTTCGGTTTCAACTTAGGGACCGAACAGGCCTGCAATAAGATAGGATAAATTTTAAGATCTCATCCACTTGCTTGAATCATTTTTGATATCTGTATCGTATTCGAACTAACTTGAACTTGCATCTTGCCTTGATTCCTGTGCGCCTCTTATTGGTTATTTTGGATACAGGGAAATGGACCCACAAGAGTGCAACGAGACTCCCGTCGGAATACCACAAGCTGTAGGTGTCACCTACGACGACGAAGCGACACCAGTCAGAGGAATTCCCACAACTCAACAGAGCCAGCAGGCAGGTCAATCTACCTCCCGATTCCGGCGCGATGATATCCCACCTTTGCCGCAGTTCGTCCCACCAATGCCCGTGTTCCCACCAGGACAGCCAATCGACGGGCAGCAAATATTTCAAATGATCTACGCGATGATGCAAGCACAGCAACAAGTCCAATACGAGGCTCAGCATCGCAAAGCTAATTTCTTGAGGGACAGCATCGTAACTGCACTGGGGCAGGCCAACCTACCCGCTCGACGGCTAACTACAGGCTCAATCACTGACTTCCGCCAACTGAAGCCCCGTACTTTTTCTGGAAAAGAGGAGCCCACAGAAGTTCACGAGTGGCTCACCAACATACGGCATCAACTTGAAGCAGCCGAGCTTCCACGGGAACACTGGATGACAGCCGTCAGAATGCAACTAACGGACAATGCCCATCACTGGTGGCTATCCGAAGAGACACGGCTCGGACCAGACCGAGTCACTTGGGAGGAGTTCTCCAGACTCTTCCAGGAGATGTACATTCCTGCCATCGCTCGATCAGAACTGTGGGACAAATTCAATCACCTCACTCAGGACTCCATGACGGTGGAAGAGTACAACGCAGAATTCATTCGTCTGAGCCGCTTCGCCCCCACACTGATCACCCGACTGAGGAAGAGAAGGCCGAGAAATTCTTCGACGGACTGAACATTGAGCTGCAGAAACTAATTGGGTCCATCGCACCAACATCATACTCGGACGTTCTTGCTGCGGCTCGACGCATAGAGCGCGTCACCAAGAGAGAGACCAGACTGAAGCGGCCTTCCCCATCCGCACCAACCAAAGCAGCACAAGAGGAGTCTGCAGAGCGTCAACAAATAAGCTCGCCACCAGCAGCAGCACCAAAAGCCTTCTACCTTCCTACCTGTTACCACTGCGGCAAGATAGGCCATGTCGAGAAGGAATATAGACGTAAACTCGGGCTATGCTTAGGCTGCGGATCCAGACAGCATGCAGTGAGAGACTGCCCTGAGCGTAGAGAAGGAGCACCAAGGGCGAACCAGCAAACTCCACCAGCACCTCGAGCTGCACCCTACCAGCAAGCTCAGCAACAGCAGAGGAATCTACCTCAAGGACGAGAGCAGGCTTACGCGATGACTGTGCAGGAAGCCGATGCGAGTAAGTGATTTATAGTTATCTGTTTCCAGTCTTGTCGTAGTTCGTGTCCGTTGGTTCGTGACCTCAGCCCCAACCTAGTAAATTGCAACTTGTTAATAACAACCTGGTTTTTTATAAAAGTTATAGTTTTAACTAGATTTTCCTAGAAAGTGTAAACTTTCAATTTTTAGGGAAACGGTATTCCCCTGAAGTCTCTTGTGATGTGTTTTCAAACGATGCTTATGACCGTGTCATCTCTGTTGACCGTTTATTCTTTGATTGCGAGGACGCAATCCTCTTAAGGGGGGTAGATTGTAAACCTCCTGATTTTTTCAAAATTTTAAAATCTGGATTTTTTACAATTTTCTGGAATTTTTTGGGATTTTTCTGTAATTTAAAAACAGGGTTTTAATTATTCAATGATTTTTAATTGATATTAAATAGTAATAAAATATTAGAAAAATAATATTTTTGGATGTAAAATGAAAAACTGGACTTAGGGCAATTTTTCAGAAATTTATCGGACCCCGGACCTATTTTTAAATGCCTAAAAAGTATTAATTTAATTTAATTATTTATTTATTAATTATTTACTGATAATTATTATTATTGTTAATATTATTATTATTTTTATTTTAATACCCAGCCCGCGGCCCGTTGGGCCGGCCCGGCCCAGCCCAACCCGAGCCCAGCCCCTAGCGGGTCGGGTCGGATCCGCCGTCGCCCGACCCGCAAACCCGACACGGCCCCCACCCTCTCTCCCACGACCCCCTCTTCCCCGACTCTTCCGCCGCCTCCGTCGCCGACGCAATGCCGCCCGGCCAGCCACCCACGTCCCCGCCATCTCCTCCCCTCTCCCCGCCTTCTCCGGACACGACCACCGCCCTGCCGCCTTTAAAACCCCCCCTCGCCGTCTCCAGCTCCCACGACCTCCGCCCTCTGCCGCTGCTCAGCCACCCTGCCGCCGCCGACCACCACATCGCCTCCGCCGGACCCGCAGCACCCCTTCGCCTCGACGCCGCCGCACGCAGCTCCTCGATCCTCCCCTCCTCCTCCGCCACAGCCAGCAGCAGCAGCCCGCAGCGCCGTCTCCGGCCGCCAGCGAGTCCCCAGCCACCGCGCCGCCCGCCGCCGCGCTGCCCCAGTCCCCTCCGCCACAACTCAGCCACCCACGCCGCTGCCTCCGACCGCCGCGGCTCCACAAAACCCTAACCCTAACCCTAATTCGATCCGCGCGTCCGACACGAGTCGGACACGATTCGACCCTGTTTTCGGGTCCCCTTCAGGTGCGTGTAACTTTTTGCTCGTAGCTCAGTTTTCGATTCCGCAAATTGCATTGCGAAGCCTGTATGACCCTCTCGGTGTCCGGATAAACTGTTCGGGGCATCGCGTCCTGTGGTGATCGCACACCGCGATCCAAAAACAGGAGAAAAACCAGACCCTGTTTTACCCCGGAACTGAGTACGCCCCCCAAACGGGACAACTTGGTCGCGCGCGATCTTCACAGATACGTGCGCCTCGTCGATACGGATGTGTGGGATTTCGCGGAAGCTGATTCGGGTGTGCGTGCACACCGAAATCAACGCGTATCCGCAGACATCGCCCCGTATCCGCCTTTTCTGCAATTCCTCTAACTTTGTGTACACACGTCGGATTGAAACAAAACTTACGCCATCGGACTCGTAGCGATTCGCTGGTCCTGTGGGTCAAGTTTGGTTCGATTCTGAGAACGTTGACGAAATCGCGTGTCGTGGGCCCCACAGGCCCCGCTCGACGGGCGATTTTGTGATCGGCTCATCGGAATTCAATTCTGGAAGTTCCATTGGGTTCGTATCAGTGTTCCTGACCCGTTGACACTAAGTTTGGTGAATTTGGAGACCATTGACCCTGACGCATTTTTCGGTGCAAAGCGGGCCCACCGGTGACCCCGTTTTGACCCGAAACTGCCGTTTTTGTCCTTGCCTCCAAATTGGACCCAAGGACAGGCGTTTCTAGCTGATTGATATTTTCTGGATCTAATGGTGATGTTTGTTTCAGCAACTGGAGTACCGCCTGCAATTTCTGCCGAAGTCAGAACTGCAAACCGAGCCGGAACCACAGGCAAGTGTACCTTGCCAAACCCTGCAGCTTGCTAGTTATTTTCTGGACTTAGTTATACATCAGTGGGCAAGTAAAGCTTGCCAATTCTCAGATATTTTTGGTTATAGTATTTTACTTGATTTCTGTAGCTTCATATGTGAACTTGTTTAACTGCTCAACCCAGGACACCTGACACTCTTCATGTGACGGAATTGCCTGAGATATACCTGGTAATTCCGTATAGGCTATATTTTCATGTTATTTCCAGTTTACATGCTTAGATTCTAGCCTGACTCATTGCATTAGTTCAATCTTGCGTGACTTGTACCTGATATATTCTGGAACGGTGACGTGAGATTTCATGGGATGGGGAGAGTATTATCATATCAAGGCTGAATATAATATAATATAAATACTTTTATCTGGCGGTGCCTTAGACTCTGATACAGAGCTTTGGTTCCTTACTGGCTCTTCGAGAAAATACTGCTATGGTTTCTTCGACACTGATCCTGTAGTAGTCTCAGCCTGAGTATGACTAAAACTCTCACTTGTATATCACTAGCTGGTTTACATATTTACCCTGCTGTTTCATTATTGCTGCACTGCATATATTGTGGCTTGTATTTTCTGTACCTTGTTATGTCCCCTGAGGACCTGGAATGGACTATGTCCCCAGGTATAGCCGAGGAGAACTACCCTGAGGTGTACGGTACAGGAGCACTCCTTGGAGCAGAACCCGGAACCGAGGACGAGATAGTTGCAAAAGATTTCTCCTGAGCACCGGTTTCATCTACACAGTATTTCCTTTTTCAGTATTTTATTTTCTGTCTATTCTCATTAAATGTAACAAAATAATTCTCGGATTTGTTTCCCGAGATAACCTTATTTAATATTGCTTATTTATTTCCATTGTAATATTTCTGGCGTTATCTGTATTGTTCTGTGGATGAGATTAGAAATACCTGAGACTTGTAACATCTTACTGTTAGACTACAGCTTAAGCATGCCCTGATGGATCCATTAAATTGGGTTGTCCATCGGTGCGTGCTGCTGGCCATTGCTCACGTGCTCAGTCCCTCGTCATTTTGGGACTGGGGCGTGACAGGCTACCAACCCAAAAATCACTCATAAACTAGGGGGTCCCTGTCTGCACCATCGACAAGCTGAGGTCTATAAAATATCGGACACCAATCCTTCGGATCCTCTAAAAAATATATCCAGTCAGGATTGAAGCAAGTACATCTCTAATAGCAGTTCTAGTTAAATGATAAAAACTATAAAGCAGTTGTAGCAAGTAGCGAGGTAAAAGAAATAAAGTATGAACCAAGGAAATATATACATATCACTGGTGCATAAAGGTAAAGATGCATGAATATCAGAAGCAAGATAGTAATGACTGCAAGATACAAGAAATTTAAACTAAGATCAAGTATGTGCACAAGAACGTGTAGTGAGTCCAGCAAGAATACATATAATGAGTCAAGTCCAGAAACTATAAGTGAGACCACCAAGAAATACAAGTGAGTCTAGACTAGAAAGAATGAACTAGTGTCTTTAAAATACCTGTTTCGACATGTAAATAGCTAGGGGTAAGTACGGCTCACCGCGCACCCGCACTGGGTGCACGACTGCTATTATTCCAGATTAGACCAGAGGGGGTGATTCCAGTAATTCCAGTTGAAAATATTTACATGTCTACTCGAGTATTTTCCTGCCCCGACTAGTACAAGTGAATCCAAGATCCGACACGTAAATCAAGTATGAGTCCAGCCAGAAACATGAGTGATGCCAGTAGTGATCCCAGTAGGTGATTCCAGAATAGAGGCAAAAAATATAAAATATACGTGTCGCAAGTAAATGAATCTAGAAATACTAGTCCATGTCGAGCCAGAAAATCAGATGATACTATACCAGAAGTTGAATCATAATAATCATCAGATAATGGAAACTATCAGAGAATGTACTCGCTTGACGTCCTGAGCAACTGGCAATCTGAACTGGTGTCGCAAGGACCTATTACGAAAAATAAGGTTAAACATGGTTCTAATGAGTTAAACAGATATAAAATAACTAAAAATAGGCTTCTAGGGTCGTTCTAGGTCAAACGGGTCAAACTGGTAAAATTTGGGCCAAAAAGTCAACTTTGGGTCCAAAAAATTAACTCTGGGTCATAACTAGGTTAAAAGTTGACTTTGGTGGTCAAGCGAGTCAACTACGGTCAACTCTAGGTCAAACTAGGGTGCCCCTAAAATTCTAGGTCAAAACTAGGTCATTAAGCTAATAAACCCTCAAACTCGCCTCCTTGAGATACCGGGATACTCTCGGTATCCGATACCTCAACCACGCTATACGCCCCGTCTATACCCTCTATAATATATACTAGCACGTATATATATATATATATATATATATATATATATATATATATATATATATATATATATATATAAA